>VYXD01011010.1:177517-247206 GCA_013397195.1 Hylia prasina
TCATTCCCAGTGGATTTCTTCTAGATATTTATCCAGGGCAGAGAAGCTGTTTCCCCTCCAGGTTTATTCTCCACAAGTGTCATGTAATGGGTTTCCATCCTTGCAGGAGGGACATGTGTGGCTCCTAGAGCTGCCTCCCAAGCTGACCCGCAGCTGCTGGCCCATTTGGGATTTGCAAAGCCTTTAATTATCTGCCTTTCATTGTATCAGTCCAACACTGCCTCTGAGCACGTAATATATTATTTTAGTAGGCTGCCACAAGAGATCTCTCGGAAATACAATTTAATTCATGAGCTGACAGAGGTGTATGCTGTTTGTATTATAACTTGCAGCTTTCTTAATATTGGAGTAGCTCCCCATATTTGGGAGTTGCTCTTTTGTTGGCTTTCCATGAATATTTGCAATCCCCAGGAGTGTTCGTGCTACTGATGATGCAACCAAAACAAAATGTATAAGCATATTATGTAGAAATTTCAAATACCTCATGAAAGCTTTTAAATGACAAAGTTTAGACTCCTCAGATGTGTCCATAGGGCAAGAAGAAGAGGGAATAGAAAACAAATCTCAAGCACAAAGCATTTGACTTTAAACAAAATTTCTGTGGATTCCGTGTCCCTTCATCGTGCTAAGGTCACACATTATGTTATCCAAGTGAAATACACAGTTCTCAACCCAGTTTTTTGATAATAAAAGCTACTGGCAGGAGAGCTATTGATAATTCTGGCACCAAAACACTAATTGATATTGCTTGCAGGCACTGTCAGTCCTCACTGCTTCAGGCAATCGCTTTTGCTTGAATTTAGATATTTTCCCTTAATTCTAGACAGAATGCAGAGAACATTTTAGCTAAAGAAGTGAGTTTCAAGGCAAAACATGGAACTTGTTAAGAATCATTAGCATAATTTTGAAGGATTCTTGGGCTTCTGCCTACTCGGTTTTGCATTATTTGGGGCTCAGCCATCAGCAAACTGCTGAACAAGGCGTTCACAAATGTTCTCCTCAGTGAGTCCTACACAGGCGGGTGCACACCTGAGCAGGGTGAGGAATGTAGCAGGGAGACATTGCACTGTCAAAGGTCAAGGAAAGATACTTCCCTAAATAGAAATGGACTTTAGCACGGACAGAAATCTCCATGATGCCCAAGAAAGACATTTCTCAAAAGTGGCTCGGTCCCCTGAAGATTCCCCAGAAAATGTCATTTTGCACTCACAGGCCCCTATCACTTCTCATCTCCTACGTATCTTGTCCAAATCTTTGTTTCCCTCCCTGCCTCCAGGATAATACTAGATGCTTTCCAATGCAGCACCTCTTGCTACTAAAAGCAGTCAGGAAATCATCCCTTCATGCATACTTGAGTGCATCACATCTGTGAATCTGCGAGAGATGCAATCCTTGAAAAAAATCCATTTTAAAAACCATCAGCATTTGCCAAAATCTGTTTCCCCTGCCTTTCTAGAAAAGGCTCCCTAATAAACTCCAGCCACTAAAGATCCTGGGCTAGTTTATCATCTCTTTTCCATGACCTTCATCTAACTTCAGCTCTCATACTCAAAGCAGGAGTGAGTTATTTTGATTAACGATGATTGCCTCTTTGTCAGCTCAGTAAATCAACTAAAATAAGAAACTCATACCTTGAAAGATTTAGAGGAGTTGCTGCCAAGTATTTTTATAAAGTCTTTATTCACTCTCTCTGCTCTCAAATGTGCCACAATAAAACCCCTTGAGCTCTCAATTCCCCTCCCTCCTTCTGCAGACGTTGCATTTCTCCGTGTTTTCCGTGGAGCTGATACATTCATACAGCTGTAGGGCTGGTTTATTTTCTTGTTTGTGCAGAGTCATCACTGATCATATACACGATGTAAGCACAGCAGGGAGATTCAGGGCAGATCATAACTCTGCCTGTGACAGGAGGGGTTATGCTAACAGTGGCTGGAGGCTTGGAAAGCTGGGGAAAAGAGCTTGGAAGTTGCCTGGGGAGGAGCACCTCAGTCCATCCCAGTTTGACAGGACAAGGAGGAACGGCTGTAAACTGGTAGAGAATAGGTTTGGATTAAATACAAGGAAGAAATGCTTTCCTGTGAGGGTGGGGAGGCCTTGGCACAGGATGCCCAGAGAAGCTGTGGATCCCTGGAAGTGTCCCAGACCAGGCTGGATGGCGCTTGGAACAACCTGGTCTGGTGGAAGGACAGAAGGATTGAAACATGATGATCTTAAAGGTCCTTTCCCTCCCCAGCCCCTGTGTCAGAGCATGACCTCTCTCATAGGAAGAATTTCTTCCTTCTATCTGATCTAAACATCCCTCTTGTTCTAAACATCCCTTTTCAGTGCCCTGTCAGCAGCTGGAAGCTGTCACAGAGGGAGGGATGGGACATGTTGATCTTAAAGATTTTTTCCAGCCTAAATGATTCCATAACGCTGTGATGGACACGGCCAGCTCTGTGGCCTATACAGGCACTAAGGATGAGATATCCCCTCACTATTTTGGGGACAAGTTGAAACAGAGACACCTTTGATGCCTTTGATAACAGATATCCAACATGTCACAGGTCAGGACAGCACAGGCAGAGGATCAGATCACCAGCTTATGCTGATGACAGAGTGCAAAAGCACCTTGTTCCTTCCTGGCCTCCTTGTAACAGGGCGTGAGGATGGGGATCACAAGGGTTTGACATGGAAAAGGGGACAGCAAGGGGCAGAAGAGAAGAGCTTCTTAAAGAGGAGTTTCTGTCCATGGCACCCCATCAGCTCAGCCACCAAGGGCACAAGAGAAAAAGGTTTTCGGCAGAGCAATGACACTGAGACCAGGATCTGCACCTTAAATCCGACTCAAATAGAGCTGAGCATTCATTGCCACGGATTTCACGCTGCCTTTCAACAGGCAGCCAGTACAAAATGAAGCCCCTGTACTCTGTAAAAGCAATGCCAGACACAAATAACTGTTTTCATGTAAAATCTTGGTGGCTTGTGCCAATATAAGCCAAGCAGTAGCCACAGATGTTAGTTAAGGACATCTTAGTGTTGTGTTCACTGTGCATTCTGCAGCCTAATTACACTGCCTTCATTATTAATAAAGTACAAACTGAGTAGTGATAGATTAAGACAGTTTTCATTATTTTACTGTAGGTCTTCTACAATGTAAGTCAAAAGCAAGAGGATAGAAAGAAAAATAAAAATCCTGATGACGAGTAGAGATTGTTGCGAACACAAAAATGAGAGATAAAATATTTCTGAAAAACAGACATTCCTCTCACTACCATTATGCCAAAAATAATGGAGACTGACATCATTTGGAAGGGAAAGGGAAACAATCAGAGAATATTAATTGGGGCACACATCATGCAGCGATTTTGAGTTCCTCTATGCAGAAAGACAGAGAGGAAAGAGTTGCCATATTCTTGCAGCCTCTGGCTGTCTGTGGGCAGAAAGGGAAGGTTGTGCTTGAAAGAGAAGCCACAGTTGCCCTGGAGTCAGCTGGAGCCTGTGTTCAAAGGGGGCAGAACTTCAGCTTTTGGGTTATGTGCTGTGCATTTGTAGTTTTTTCTTTCTTTCTTTCTTTCTTTTTTAAAGCTGAAAAATGAAGACCTCTTGACTTCCCTCAGGCTACCTAACCCAGCTTCACAGCCCACTCCTGTTACAAAAGTAGTGGTTATACCTGTTAACCTGGCTGCTAGAATATTATAAAACATATCAGAGTCCTAGAATAAATACCTCTTTAAACTATTGCAGGAAAAAAAATAGATATTGGAAAGGTAATTCAAAAGGTCAGTCTTGCTTTTTTTGCTTTCACACAGTACAGATTCTCTATAGCCATTTCTGTGGAGATTTCTCATGCATAAATAAGCATTAACCAGCAATTCACAGTGTGAAAAGTATTATTCTAAGAAGAAACAAGGAAGATGGCCAGTGGGCCTGAGTAAATCACACGCTACTTGTACGAGCTTATCCTTATTTTTTGGGTATTAGGGAACAGCAGCAAGAAATCCTGCTAAGTGCTCCTCATGCCAGCCAGCCCTCCTCGGCTCCTCCAAACCATCCCTTCCCAAACCCAGCTTGCCAGGCCAGAGGGCAAGAGCTAACACAAGGGGCTGCATGACTTCTTATTCTCTCTCTCTTGATCACTCTGTGGTCTTGCTTACAGCAGCACCTTCGGCAACTGGAAGATGCTGGATGCACGAGAGGATAATTTTTCAAGTGGTTTGCACAGACCCCTTTTATACAGGATATTTATATACTTATCATATGGGAGGGAAACTGAAAGGAATTCGGCTCCTAAACCCCTCAGGCTGCTCTTCCCTGGGAAGTCATGCTGGAGTGGAGCAATCCAGCTCTTCTTCAACATCTCCCCCATGTGGCACCAGCAACGTTCACAGCACACGATTCACTCCCAGCCAGGAGGAAGAGGCTGCTCCTAAGTGGGGAACATTTTGCTGTAAATCCACACCTGACAGGCCACCAGCTTTCTCATGGTGTTGATTCAGAGGGTCCTTTGTGCTGGCTCCATCTCACACGTCATTTGGTGCTTTCCCCTTCCACAGAAATAATGTTGATGTCTTTGAAAGATCAGGCAATTTCTTCATGTGTGCTCTTTTATTTACTTGGGATGCATATTCAGAGCCTCTCCATTTAGGAGGGAGAGGTGCTTGAAATCTAATAAAATTATAAGTTGGGTGACTGAGCAGCAAATTATTGGCTTTTCCATAAAAGCCAGTCTCCACATACTGGAATGGAGGTTAAGTACAGAGAGCAGGTCAAAAACTATCAGCAAAATACTTAATCAAATCTATATCTATCAAAAGAACAAATATCATGGTTTCCTTATAATGAGAATTTTCCCGTAACATTTAACTCACAGAAAGGGTGGCTAATTCCATTTATGTTAATATTAAACCAGCATACTTTTGCTTTTAGCTTAATCACTAAGCAACCAAGTTACCAGAAGAACGCAGGTTATCCAGCAGTTATCCCACAAACATGTCTGGGGCTGAATTCTGACACTGCACCATTAAAATCCATGGAGATTTTCCCAAGAGTGCCATGACAGGAATGCTAAGGATATAAAACCTGACATATGAATACATGTTAATTGGTCCCAATCCCATCCGTGTTTCCAGTCCCATTCAAAGCTTTTTAATTCATGGAAGAGTTGGGCAGGGATGATAGCACCAATTACTGCTATACCAAGGTGCATTACTTGATGTTTAGCATCTTTTAAAGCAATTTTCATCCTGAAGATCTCAAAGCTTTTACACATTAATGAATGAAGAGCCTCACTCGATCACTGTGAAGTAGGAGAATATTATTCCCAACTCACAGATAAATGAAGATGGGAATTAAATAACATCCTTAAATTTGTGCAAAGGATAAAAGACACATTTTCCCTGAAGGAAGAGCAGATCTGAAGTAGTGACAGGGTCTTGCAACCAGTGAATTCATCTCCTTGCTGGGAAAAATTGGAGTCCAGAGAAAATCTATGGTTTGCCAAAACTCTTTGCAAATGAAATCAAATGGAATGTATTTAGCTTGGATGCTTCCTTAGGAAGGAGCTAAGCCTACAGCCTAGAAGGAGTTAAAGGAATTAAGTATAAAGGATCACTACATACGGACAAGATCTGTTGCCAGGGTTAACTCACAAGGCTGTTTGGAATATTTCTGCAGGAATAGAAGCCCAGCATTCACTTTCAAAAACCAGCTCTTCCATTTGAATTTGTTTTCCAAAATAAGACAGCTTTTGCTTACAAAATCAGCTCCCTACCCAGCATCTGAGGCAGGAATCTGGAGAAACAGCTTAATTTTTATCAAGCAAGTGCTTAAAGCAACTGTTGATATATGGGGAGAGAACGCAAACACTCGCTCTGTCTCGCAGAGCCATAAAATATTTATTGGCTTTTCTGAGACAAAAAGTACAAATGTAAAGCTTGGCTGGCTCCCACCTCCTGCTGGGCTCAGCCTGGTGACCCCTGAGCTCACAGGTTGGAGGGGAAGTTTGCAGCTGAGTCAGGAGAAGGATTTACTTCGAGATGGAGCTCTTGGCTTCCCAGTGGCTTGGTCCAGCACCACGGTGCAGCTGCAGCTCACCTTGGGCTGAGGTGAGGTGCTTTAGCTCCTTTGTTAACTAGAAATGCAGCAGGAGACTCTCCAGGCAGGAGAAAACACACTGAGGGAGGAGAACATGTTTTACTGAGCCTTCACGTCTTGTGCTTCCCAAGCACAAGAGTGAGGCTAACTGGGATTTTATGTCTCATTTGCTGGCTGCATAATTGGGTTTTTTTCCTGTTATTAACTGAAAAATCTGCATTGCTGATAAACTGCTGTGATAGCAAATACATTCTGGTCTCCCCTAATTGCATCTTCTACATTTAGGAAGATACTCATCGTTTCTCTCTCATGAACTCCAATTAAAGCTTGCAGAGCTTTTACACACATCCCCTGCTCATGAATACACATTGTGCTCTAAGTGAGACAAAATTGTCACCTCTTCTTTGATGTTCAACAGGACTCTACAAATGAAACAGCTGTCCTGGGCCACCTGCACAGAGGTGTGAGGGCCTTTTGTGAAGGAATCACAAAACCTGGAATTTTGGAATTACCTGGATATGAATTCAATTGGCAATACCCAGGGCCTGCAGAGATCTGCCTGCAGACATCTCGGCTTCTTTATGCATTTTCTCTTTTAATCAGTTCTGGTTCCCCTCTGAACTGAAGAAAGGTGTCCATCAGGTTTTCCCAGGTGCTATATCCTTGTCTATACACACACACACACACACATACATATATATACACGTATATCTTTTTATCTCACTCTCTGAGTGCTGAGTTGCTGCTATGCAACCTCCAGCTTGACTCTCCACTGGCATGGCCACCCTCTCCAACTGACCTCCACATCATCATAAAAACATAAAAGTCAACGCTAACTTACAAGCAACTAAACAAACAAGAGACCTGCTGAGAGCCTTGCTTCTGCACCCTTTAAACTTGGTGTTCTGCTCTTCTCTCTTTACATGTGATTTATTTTGTATTTTTTTTAATCTTCTACTCTTGCGGGGTTGCAAATATTGAAAGCATTTCTGAGCTTTCAACAGCAATATCAAATCTAATTCCAAATAACAAGCTTTTTTTCCAGTTCCAAAGGAGTGCAAAATAAGAAAGAATGAGAATGAAATCAGAACCGACCTGATGTCACTGTGCTGAGCCACCTTGCAGCCAGTGAATTACCACCAGTGCCAGCCTTACAGCAAATGTAATTTGGGGATTCAGCAGCATTATTTAGTGATACAAGTATTCCTTTGCAGTGATGGTAGGCAACAGAATCCATCCTTTGCATAGTTCCATCTCAGGTTTGATCCCCTGAGGGTGGGAAAAGCACAGACTGTCTCAGAGGACAAAAGCTTCATAAATTCATCCTGAATCTCTCCCAGGAAAACAAGGAACTGATCTTTCTCCAAGGCTGCAACCCTCATTTTTACGGTCATTTTGCAAACTTCCTTTTCCTGAGTCTTGGCTCAGAAGATTCATGGATTCTGAATCAGGCACGATTCCAGCAGGCAGGATGGGACCCACCACTCATGAGGATATGCAGGGCTGGGCTGCTGCAGAGAGCAGCACATTCCAGCTCACCTGAGTTAGAGGTGCCTCTGACCCCTCACCACAGAGCACATCGTTCTCCAAATAAATTGAATTAACAGAGACAGCCCCACAAATGAGTTTTCCCTCCCCTCCCAGGCCATGAAAGAGGCAGCAGGTTGTCAAGTACCTGTTTAGGGACAAGCACCACAAGCCAGGTTGTGTAACACGTGTTAATAATGTCATCAGACACAATGAGGTCCTTGATGAAGCTTCAGAGGTTCTGCCTTTTATCTCCTCCTCCTTCAACACAAGTCAGTGTTTTGTGCTCCCTTTTAGACCTAGAGGGATCATTAGAAGTTGTGCTGCTGGCTTGAAGCAGCCAAGAAGATTCCTTCTTATGGAAAAGGGCCAGCAAGGTTATTGTAAAAAAAATACAGCATACAGAGCAGCAAGTTTGTTGTTTGGGCTTTCCTCTAGATACACCCTGACTTGAAATGAAGCTGTTTTCCAAGCCAAACCAGCTCATGCATTGTGCAGGCTGAGATAAATGAACACCAAGACATGTGAACACCAATTTACAGCTGCATTTTTATAATATTCTATAACAGAATTTGCATCAGTTCCCTTTCTGCAGCCCTCCAAACACATCTGTGTGGCAAGGACACTTTCAGAACTCTAATAACTTCAGTTTATTGAAACACAGAGCAAATCCTCCTTCCCTCGTTCTTCCTGTTGATACTGATAGGACCCACTCGTGCGAAAATAAAGGTCGTGGGGCATTGCTCCTGAAGTTCTGCTAAAAGTCTGAAGAACAGATGGTGAGAAACATTTAAGTAACAAACAAAGTATTCCAACAACATGGTTGGTTTTATACAACAGCCCTCTGTAGAAAATAAGAACTATTTTTAAAGGTCAGCTGGGGAAATAGCACTGCTCTGCTACCAGTTCCTCAGCAATTATCGTGGCTGTCTCCACAACAGGCTGCTTGGGAAGGCAACAGGAACCACAGGAGAAAAAATTATAATGTAAAGGGCTTGAGAAATTATTATTTTGTCTGATTAGAAATGGAGGGTAATACAGAAAAACCAAAGCCCAACAGCTGGTGTGATGTGGATTGGCTAAATGTAAGTCATGCCAAGTAGGTTTTCCTTTTTTTCCATAAACTGGAAGACTCTAACCTTAAATTATTTATTCACTGGGTGTCAGTGTCAGGCTTAAAAGGCTTAAGGTGGTGACAACTCAAATACTCAGATATTTTCCAAAGAAAAACAAGGCAAATCCTCTGTCCAAACTGGCATTAACTTCATCTGCAGATCTGTCCTAGCAGACACCTGCTAAAAGTTTGTCCCACGAGTCAATGAGGACTGGAGCTATTTGATTCAGAGTAAAGGAAAAAACCCGCCAACCAACCAAAACCACACACACGCAAAAATAAAAAATGCCATAACACCAGATTTTAAAGAAAAAATTCCTCTAAATGTAAATGAAAGTGTTCTTTCCCCTATGATTTTTGGACAATGAGAACATTATTTTGTTAACAACTCATGTCAGAAGCACCATCAGGTTGATTTTCTGTCTTTACCTAAGAAATAAATGAACTCCCCATCAGAGGAGGAGCTGAATATCCCAACACCCTCACACTCTCAGGCCTAGGCAGCAACTGAAATCCAAGTGAGTCTAAGCCAGATGCCCCACAAAGCTGATCTTCTTCTTAAGCCATCATTTGTGGTGTGATCTCATTCAAGAAGTCCAATGCAAACCCCAAGATGGTTTTGATGTCTTTTCATTCCCTCCAGAACAACACCTGAGGATAATCACAACACTGCTGGGAAAGGCACTGAAGAGATGCTATTTCTCCCAAAGAACTTCAAATCCACTTGAAGTCAATTAAACACTTCATGGAAGGAACTAAATGGACTGAACTTCCTGAAAGCTTGGCTTTTGAGGGCAGGCATCCTGCAAAATGTCATGTCCTCCTTCATATAAGAGATTATTTCCCCCCTAGGGCTGGTGATGGTGCCTGGGTGCACCTTTTCTGCTCTTCAGACAAATTCCTTTGGAAACAGCTGGACTAGAGCTGATGCACAGGAGTGAGCCCTTGTGTACCTTCTGCTCCATGCCAGGCCAGTCTCTCACAATTGCAATTAGAAACAGAAACTCAAGAAAAACAAATCAAAAAGTAATTTAGGCAAAGCTGGGGGGTGATTTAAAGTTTGAAGGTATAATGGATTCACGTCACGTGTGTCTCAGAAGCAATAAATCCTGCTTAGGGAAATGTCTGAGGAAAAACCACTGCTAGGCTATAAAACTCCACCTCTGAGGATTATAAAACAACAGGCACAGAGCAAACATCCTTTCTGAGCATAATAGGACTGTCAGAAGTGATTGACAACAGTGACAATCTATCACAGGCTGCCGTGTCCCTGCCACAGCGCCGTGCACGGCGCTGTCTGGCAGCAGCGGAATTGTTTATTCACCAGGCGGAGGATGGGACAATAAACGCACCTTTCCTTTTGTGCACCCGCATTATCTCAGCACACCTTGTCGTTCAGGCGGCACAATCTGCATTTTTGGAGCCCTCCCCCCGGGGCAGGCGGGCACGGACACGGTCACACCTTTAATTCAGGCAGCACAATTTGTATTTTTGGAGCCCTCCCCCCGGGGCAGGCGGGCACGGACACGGTCACACCTTTAATTCAGGCAGCACAATTTGTATTTTTGGAGCCCTCCCCCCGGGGCAGGCGGGCACGGACACGGTCACACCTTTAATTCAGGCAGCACAATTTGTATTTTTGGAGCTCTCCCCCCAGGGCAGGACAACGGTGAGTGACGGAGTGAAGGCGCTGCCCGATGTGGGGAATGCGCTGCAGTCCCGGGACACGCACCGGGAATGAGGGATGTGCGCACAAAGCCGCAGCCCGCACCCGCAGGGAGGGCGATGCTCCCGTCCCGGAGCTGTCAGCACAGCAGCCCGCGCACAAACGCTGGGCCAGGGGGGTTTTCGTCAGGAGGAAATCCTATCCAGGGCGTGGAAGGGATGGAGAGCACCGGGGTCAAGAGATCCTGCAGATTGTAATGACTTTCATTAAATCACTGTCTTCCCTGGGCTGGATTTGAGCTGACAGCCTATTGCTGAGAGACTCCACACAGCTTATTACCTCTCCCTGCGTGCAGTTTAACGCTGCTGATGGATCTGCAGCCCCTCAGCCAGCCCACACCACAGCCACCAGCACCACTCTCCCAGCAGTGACACCTCATCTGCCACCAACGCCACTTCCCTATCCAGGAGTGCAAAATGTGCCCCATTCTCCATGGAGAGAACCCATTTGCATATGGGAGATGAGAAGAATTTTTCCCCCCCTTCAACAGCTGTTTCTCCATGCTGTGCTTACCATGAAGTGACCTCTAATTTTCCCTATAAAGCCACAGTCACTACTGTCAGTTACTTGTACATGACTACCACAAAACTGGGGCATTAAAACTGGTGAGAAACGGAGGAAATTAAGATATGAGGCTCTTCCAAGCAGCCAAGGGCGAAATAAACATGGCCTGATATATGAAGGGACTGGGCTGATGCTTAGGGACACAGACTCCACATTCTAAGGATCAGAAAATCCAGCTGTGAAACCCCAGGCAGGCTCCCTGGTGCCTCTCTGCTGTGGTACCTCTTCTCCACTCTGCTGAGCATCCTTGTCCTTTGTGCTCTCAGTGACACCTCATTGAGAGAGCAGGGCCCTGCTCCTTCACAGGCAGACGCACATGGTCCCCAGCACAGCCTCCTCTAAAAGCCCACACGGCGTTTTCCAAAGTGGAAAACCCTGTGTGTTGATTCAGTGATTCATCTTAACCCAAAAATTGACTCAAGATCAAAGTTAGATCCATGGTGGACCTGAAACCTTTGTTTCAGCAACATTTCCTGGTGTGTGTCCAAGCAGAGTTCCAAAAATGTGTCCAAGTTCTCTCCAAAGCAGAAGGGCAGCAGGCACAAGGCATCACCCCCACATCATCCCTGCCTCTCCAAAGCAAATTAATCGTGGCAGAGAAGTGAGAAGTGTCCATTAACTGTCCCCTCTGACCAGTCACTCCTGCTGGGTTAGCAGTCCAGCTGATTTCTACCCAAAATTTCAAGTTGGATGTTCTCTCCTCAAATTATCTACCAGTCAAAATCAGGTCCTTGGCAAGAGAGGGGAGTCAAAGTGCCAAGCACTGGATTTCAGCTTATCTTTGTACAGAGCCTCACACAATCAATACTGTTTAGAGCTGCAGGGATCCATCTTCCCATAAAAGCACTAACTGGGCAGCAAAGAGAGAATGGAAGAGAAGGGAAATAATTGCATTGGTGATATTCTTTCCTCCTGTGTGATTAGAGCCACAGGGCACTCTGCAGTCAGGGTTATATATTCACGTGTTTATATTCACACGCTGGTGGGGGTATTCCTGTTGATATTTCTGCCAGCCTCATGTTTCTTTCATTCCTCAGAGGATTTATTTTTATTGGGTTTTTTTTTTTTACTGGATGTTATCACCTGTTTACTTCCATCCTTCTACTCACTACCACTTCTCACCTTGTCATTCTTCCAACTTGAAAATCCCAGGCAAGAAAACATCCTGTCCTTTCTGGGAAGGGATCCAGGTACATCATGAGGATACAGGAGCACTTGACATTTCCTCATTGTTCTTAGCATTTCCTGATCAGTCTCGCTATCCCAGGCACCAATTAATATGCATTCAGGACAGCTGATAAGTAGGAAAGCAATTCTTGGGTGCTAAAAATAGAATTGCTGCACAAGGGGATTATCAATAGGTAACTTTTTGCCCCATATTTATTTTTACCTGCCACATACAGATGCCTGTAAGCATCTGCCTGCTCTCATGCCTCCTGAGAAGTATTCCAAATACCTGGAATTTGCACAGGGTTGGATGAGGCTTGGAGCAGCCTGGTCTAGTTGAAAGTGTCCCTGCCCAGGGTAGGGGATGAAATGGGATGAGCTTTAAGGTCCCTTTCAACCCAAACTTTCTGCCCAAAATTTCAGGCTGGATGTTCTCTCCTCAGGTTATCCACCAGTCGAAATCAGGTGCATGCCAAGAGAGGGGAGTTAAAGGGCCAAGCACTGGATTTCAGCTTATCTCTGTACAGAGCCTCACACTGGGAGGATTCCATGGATTTCCATGGATTCTGTGGAATTCTGAAATTCTGTGATTTTAGTCCCACCTGCAGGGGAGTCTATAGAATCTATTCCCACTGTGGGAGCAGAACCAAGAGCACAGTCTAAACCCTTGTGCTCTCCATGACCCTTCAACAGCATTAACTCTGGTGGTTTGGGGTGAATGGAGGTGGCTTGGTTAAAGATGTGCCAAAGTGAGACCAGCACCATCCTCACACAAATGAAATCCTGAGCACAACAGGAACAACAGGAGTTGCTCCCTGGGCACTCCACAGCCTCCAAGCCTGGGCTGACTCCTTGTGCAAACACACAATATTAAAATACATGTGCCACTAACAGCAGGGATCCCCAGGCCACTCCCCCTGCTGCAACAGGATCCCTGCCAGCAAAAGCAATCGGGACCGAAAGTTTTGAAAGAGGAAAAGCAGATAAGATAACCACCAGACTCCATGTGGGGTCACATGGAAGTAGAACTGGCCCATCCCCAGTCCTGGAGGGCTCAGAAGATCTCAGGACAGCCTCAGGCCTCCTTTGCCTGACTTTAGGGCTTGCCAGAGTAGAAGGGAGAAGAGCCCATCCAGTTTCAAAAGAGCCCTCTGACAGAAACTGTCATTTACCATCCAGGCTTTGCAAATAAAGGCCAAAAGGGAATATAAAAAGATAAATACAATTAATATTTCAAAGGGTGCTTTTTGTAGGCTGAAGGAAACGCTGCAACACAGCAAAGCTACAGAGAAAGAGATTTTTTCGTTGAAGCAGCAAAGGCACAAAGAAACATCTGCACATCATTTCATGACTTTTAACTGGCATTTTAGAGCTTGGCTAAACCAACAGCTCAGTTGTCTGGCACTTCTAAAACTGGCATTCAGCACAGATGCTTAGTGGACAGATGATTTTCTTTTGGTAGTACTGACGCTGGATTCCCATCAATGGGGTTATTGCTGTATTCCCATCAATGGGTACATTGCTGTATTTTCTCCTGAAATTAAGGGCCATTTTTAACCCTGAATCTGAGGCTCAGCCCCAGGACAAGCTGCACACTCTGTGCACTGAGATGTTCTTCCCACAGCTGCAGATTTCAGAAGCCAAAATCAGTTTTAAAGAAGAATCAGCAATTAATGTTCTCCACTGCTAAAACTGCACGTAAAAATGCAGATTTTTCCTCCAGATCCATGTAATGTGCCTTCCTCACATCCTAACACACATGTGTGTATTGATTTCCTACCTGTGCATCCATCAGGAGGTGCCTCATCAGCATCATGGAACTTTTCAGAGATTCCTTCTCACTGGGCAAAAAAGCATCTTCATCCTCATCCAGGGTTTTTGACTTTTTGATGATAAAATGGGAGATCTGGTCATTCAAGGAATGCAGTGATTCAACAGCTGTGGAGACAGAGAGGGAAAGCAAGAAACAGCAATGAAACAATGCTGGAGGAAGCCAAAATATATTTTTTTTTTAGTTTGAGATGAGTGTCATTTCATCTGGAAAAGTATAGCTGGAGATTAATTGGTCCCCATTACCTCCCCTGGATTCTCCTGAGGGGAGCAGCAAAGACATCACACAGACAAGGGGACGAGGCCCTGAGCAACCTGGTCCAGTGGAAAGTGTCCCTGCTCACTGCAGGGTGGGTGGGAGTGAGGCTGTATTTAAGGATGCTTCCAACCCAAATCATTCCAGGATTCCATGATTATGTTTCTAATCTCAAGTTACACGTCATAGCTAAAGTGAAAATAAAAAAAAAAATTAATTCAGTCTCTTGACTCGCAGCCCAGAGACCTGCTCTCTCTGATGTGCAGGGAACCAGAACTCCAGACAACACGAAGGATGGAAGCTGGAAAAATTGTCTTTTTATTAGCTAGAATAGGAGTGAGTCAGACCAACAACTAAAATACTGCTCATTTTCTTTCTTTGTGATTATTGGTATTTGAATCACTGTTAATCTTTTTAATTCTCCTTTGTGGGTTCAAATCCCAGGTATTATATGTGAGATTCTGCTCCCAGTCAGAAATCACCATCTCCACAGCTCACAGAAATCCCCCAGCAATTTCACACACTTTATGAAGCTGCAATTTATATATGAACCAATGGTCACATTTATTTCCACCTAATGAAAAGCTCTGGACTTCTACAGATTTGAAAAATGTGTGCTGCGATTTGCTTTTCAACCATCGCGCGTTTGGAGGTTTCATTTTTACTGCCAGCTCATTAAATAAATGAGGTCCAAATAATTCTTCAGTATATTTTCTTCGTGCTGGTGGCTCAGGCAGTGGAGCCCTTTGATAAGCACAGAGTAACACATCACTGTCACACCCTGAACGTGCTGCAAATCCTGGCTTGCTCAGGCTGTTTATGAATAAAGCAATGTGTTATTTAGGACTCCCTGACAAACTGATCTTAAGAACACGAGGCAATTGAAATATACTCGACCTAGTTCTGTCTAAAGAAGATCTTACCACAAAATTTGAAGTGGTAAAGATTAGCCAGAAACAACTCATTGAGGAGCAAATCTTCCCTAGACAAAAGGGCCATAACAAATCACAGTTGTGTCTCCAAAATGCAGGAGGGAAGCGCAGAATCCTTCTTACTGAGAGGGTTTAGTTTTCATTAAAATAATAAAATAAAATCTGTGCCTGGAAATGCCTTAGTGAGGGGACTGGGAGGATTCCCAGTGCTCAGGGTGTTCCTGCACCTCCTGCTAATAGAAAAGGGGTTTGAGGCTCACTGTGATGGAGGGTCTATTTTAAACACCACCATAAATCATAGAATCATACAATGAATGGTTTGGATTGGAGAAGATCCTAGAGACCATCCCATTCCACCCCCTGCCATGGGCAGGGACACCATCCACTATCCCAGGCTGCTCCAAACCCTGTCCAACCTGGCCTTGGACACTGCCAGGGATGGGGCAGCCACAGCTTCTCTGAGCACCCTGTGCCAGGGCCAATCCTGACTGTAACAATTGCACTGCTGGGTGGGACCCATGTGCACCCCACAGTTCTGTTTGTCACAAGGCAGCCCAGCCTCATCTGTGTGACCCAAACACCTCCTGCTCGTGGGCCTGGCCCGTGGGGCTCAGAGAGATGCTCTGAGGAGAACATGGGGCCTGGGGTGGTGGCACAAGGGGGTGGTGGAAACCACGTGTAGCTGAACTTCTCCAAGTCACCATTAACAAATCATTTTGTAATCATATGGCCTCACACCAACCATGAGCCCAGGAAGCTGCAGGTTTTCCAGCCAGGAGAGCATCGGGCACAGGGCTGCACACAGGCAGCTGCACACAGTTTGCCTTTCTTATCACTTCTAGACTGACCTAGCATCTCTATCAGACATGTCAGGCCTGAAAGCCATCTCCCCAGCACTAATGCACCACTATTGATTCATCCCATCCTTCCTGACTGGTGAGGAATTGAAGACAGATCATTTTTTTCCTACTCTGAAATTTTGGCTGGAGCCCTAAGCCACATCTGCTTTCAGTAATAGAAAAGTACACCAGAGTTCTCCTCGAGCTGATGGCTCCCTTCCAGATTTACACAGACTGTGACCAGAAACTGGTACATGGAGAACTTCTCCCAGGCTCTCTGACTTTAAAGTAATTCAAAACAAACTAAATTATATTATCCTAAATTATTCCAACCTCTTAATCTGAAGCTAGAGCTCTCCATTCTCCAATATTTCTTCTCTTCTGCTTTGGGAAGTTGAGTGCTGCTGGAGCAGTATGTGGCACATGAAGCTCAGGGGGGCAAATGCTTCTCTCATTTGTAATTCTTTAGGTTTAGAGAGATGCCAGAGGAACCAGAAAAAATATTTTCCAGTAAGAATGTGGGAAAAGCAGATCAGTATTGACTTGAACCAATTTTTAGAGGGATCTGCCACAGTGCTGTGTTTATACTCTGCTTAGCAAAACAAATCTTTTCCCATTAACACAATGGAAACTGTATTGGAAAATAAAATCCTCTGAGTCTTCCTCATGAAAGTAAAAGAGGCATTTCCAGACCTCCAGCCTACACACACAGTGAAAACAAAGCTGAAAAGACCAAACCATTTCTGACACTATTTTTCTGGAAGTCCTGTGTCGGTCTGCAGCACAGCTTCCAAAGGGCCCTTCTTACAAGCAGAAGAATTTGATATTTCTCATTTAAATCAAGAGAAACTTCCTGCTTTTTGCCCACTAAAAATCTAAAGGAGAAGGATAATGAGGCAAACCCTTCATCTGTCACAATGTTATGGCTCAGACATTTCTGCTGAGCAACACTTCCACTAACCCAGAGAGTTGTGTGTGAAAACATCAAATTCGTCTAAAAGGAAAAAATATGAACCTCAGATATAAACACAGGTATGTCCAGTGGAGAGTAAAAGATACTTCTTGGCCCCCTAAAATGAAAAAAAAAAAAAAGAAAAAGAAGACAACACCTTTTCCTTGCCATGTCATTCCCCTTGGCTCAAGGTTGATAACACATCAGTAATGCTGCAAGCAAGACAACCAGCTAAATAAAAGTTACAGCTGTCAAAGTCCTGTCAGCATCCCAGCTTTTCCCATTCCAATTTCATCATTTCCTCACTGTGAGGATCAGTTTCAAGAGCTGAAGGAACCATAACAATCCTCTGTTAGCTCTTTGACATCACCCCAAAAAGAGATCAAATAATCTCTTGGGAGGATGGGGGTTCTGCATGCTGCTATCAGAGAGGATGTGCTGTGCTGGGATACTCAGGTGAGGACAATTTTCCAACCCCAGAAGCAAGAATGGGTTGACAAAGTTGGTTTTCTGCAGGGCAGAATCACCAGGGCCTGAAGGACGTGCAGGGCAAAAAGGAAATTGCTTTCTGTCGGAGATGAGGGAAAAATTATACTTGTGCCAAAAACTCATTCAAGGAAGAGGCGGAAGCAATAAAGTTGTTCCAGGAGACCCCATTTTATACACTCCAGCTACCACCTAGATGAGCACAAAATAAAATAAAGCATAGATTATATATCCTGAGATCTACTGACAAAAACCAGCAGAGTCTAAAATTAATTCTCGGCAGCAGGAGTGAGTAAATGAAAGAGGACGGACACGATCATAATTTTATCAAGGGAGGCTGTAAGGATTCCTGGGCTGACACTGCCACATGGAAACAGAGAAGATGTTTAAGTCTGACTTGTCTGTGAGCCGTCAGCTCTCACCCCTGGGGATCTGCTCCCTTGGAGAGACAAGCCAGAAAGCTGCACTGTGTGGATGGATCCTTTGAAAACCCCTTCCAAGGGAGCAGTGTCCACAGCTCCAGGCTGCCAGGAAAACCTCGCTGGCTAACAAGGCCCTTGAAGCACCTGCACAGGCCGGGATGTGTGTGGGCAAACTGTGCAATTCATTAGTGCTTAATGTTACCAAAGAGCTTCTTGAGTAACAGCCATGGGGGTTGTTTTGGCAGTGAGGAAAAAGAAAATACTCAGACCACTTCAGGCTTCCCTGTCCAAGCTCTCCCCGTGTTTTCTGCAGGGCCACTCCAGAGCCAGACTCAGGGCTTGGTAGCACGAGGGGCTCCAGAGCATCCAAATGCCTTCCAACATCTCCCATATTGTGGAATCATGGAATGTTTCAGGTTGGAAGAAGTCTTACAGATCATCCCATTCCACCCTCCTGCCATGGGTAGGGACACGTCCCACAGGTTGCTCCAAGCCCCATTCAACCTGGCCTTGAACATTTCCAGGGATCCAGGGGTTCAGCCACAGCTTCTTCTGGGCACCCCGTGCCAGGGCCTCACCACCCTCACAGGGAAGGACTCCTTCCCAGTATCCCACCTCTCCCTGCCTTCTGGCAGTGGGAAGCCATTCCCTGTGTCCTGTCCCTCCATCCCTTGTCAAAAGTCCCTCTCCAGCTCTCCTGGAGCCCCTTTAGGCACTGGAAGGGGCTCTGAGGTCTCCCCAGAACCTTCTTTTCTCCCGGCTGGACAACCTCAATAGAATAGTTGGATTTACATTTTTCCCAGTTGAAACCTCTTTTTGAAGAGTAGGTAAAACTCATTTTCTCAGGTGATTGAGTGAATTTCTTGAACTCTTTTTTTATTGTCAGATTATGACCTTTTGTGTGACTTTAGCCCGATGAATAATGATGGATGCTCTCATTCCCTCAAAGGAGGTGGGAAGGGAAGGTTCCCCTCCTGATGCCTGGGCAACCCACAGGTTTGGGGCATTGGAAGCATGGAGAGATCAACTGCACAAGGATCAGCAGCATGTTTTGCTTTCTCTAAATCACAGCCAGTTCTCAAATACTGCCTCACTCGAACCTGCAAAAACTTCTATCTGCGCTGATTTAGGGAGAAATTAAGAATGTTCTTGTGAAAGCTCCCGATCCTGCCTTTGGAACCAAAAAACAGCCAGCCCTGCAGCCCTGGAAATTCAAGGCAGTTTGGGTTATGGCATGTAGATACTACAATGTGTAAAATTAAGATCTTTATACAGCTAAATTAAAAATAAAGCCTGGTGTTACTTATATTATTGAGGTTGGCTGATGTGTTTGTTGCTGGGTCCAAAAAAAGAGGACATGCAAGTCATGCAACAGTTCATTTTTGCCAGATTAATGACTCTGATTAGGAAGCCTTTCCTGCTGTAACATTTGCTAAATTGCATTTGGACACATCAATTAATTTATCCACTTAGCAGTAGAAGAAATCTCCCTTTGTAAAAGCCAAGCTCATGGAATCACAGAATCATAGAATCATGGAACCATGCAATCCTTAAGGTTGGAGAAGGCCCCCAAGGTCATCAAGCCCACCCTTCAACCAGATACTCGTGCCCACACCACATCACAAAGTGCCATCTCTGCTCAGTTGTTTGAACATTTTTACAGATGGTGACTCCACCACTTCCCTAGGGACCCTGTTTCAGTGCTTTCCCCTCCTACAGCGAAGAAATTTTTTCTAATATCCAGCCTGTCCCACTCTCTTGAGCCAGCCTTGCACTGTTTAAACACCTCTCACTTCCACCCAGATGAGAAGCTGATCTGCAAAGCTGCAACGCCCACGAGTATCAGGATCACAGTGCAGAAGCTCTGAGAAAACTGAGCCCATTTTCCTCTACCCAGGCTGTCCTGCATCTCTGCAGCTGGAAAATCCACCCTGAGCCATCTGCCCCTCCATGTGCTCGTGCCAGACGTTGTTGACAGACACAGCCTTACAGAAACACTGGGAAGATCTCAATCTGAACCACTCCATAAATATTTTCTCCTTTTATTGCTAAGAAGAGACCTACAGCTTTTCTTCCTTTGTGGCCTTTAACTTGTTTCAAAGGAGGCATTCAATGAGCCCCCTCATAGGAATAATTTACCACACCATTAAGTGAAGAAAAAAATATCTGGTGTCTGCATTAGGGGCTCAATCACCTTTCAAGAAACACTGCAAATAACCCATTACAGTAATTACTGAAGAGCTGGTCTCTCTGGGCTGTGAATGGTTTGTGTGTAACTGGCAAAGAGCTGTGTTCAGAGCTTCCCAGATGCAAAAGAAAGCCATCAGACCAATAAATGGCACTAGAGTTCCAGAGAAAAACATGCTCAGCAATAAAGCTGGTCATTTTTTTCAGTTTATTGGTTTCTCTTTACAAACCCAACCTTTTTGGAGATGAAAATAACATCAAGTGGAGTTCTGCAGGGTGGTAGCAGCTTTTTAATAATCAAAGCTTTTCATTGACATCTCCTTTATGGTGCAGAAGTTTCTTTCAAAGTTGGACTTTGAATCACTTCAATTAAAATGTCAGTTTTGCATTGTTTTGATATATTTTGCACCTGGCAACATGGAAATAAATTTTGTGATTTCTCTTTACACTCCCTGTCCACTTAGAAGCTCGTATTTGAGCAGAAGAAGGACATGAGTTCCAGACCTGTCTACAAGGACAGACATCCATATTCTCTTGGAGAAACCCCCTTTTGCTAAAAAAATTCCTGTTAATATATTCAAGACATATCTGAACTGAGTAGGGAAAGAAAAGCTGTTGTATTTTGCTATGTGTTTCTGAGGTTTTTTTAATCATCCCTTTAGAAAGGACTTTTCTTTGCCTCAATTTCTTCAGCTCTAAGTCACAGCTAATGGTAGCAGTGAAATGAAGTTCACTAAAATTTGGCCAAAATTTTAAAAATGAAAAGGCTCAATGTTTCCTCTCACTAAAATACTGCCAAGGTAATGTAAAAAATAAACAATATTTTCTTCTTTGGGTAAAATCTCACTAGAGCTATGAGAACATCATCCAGATGAAGAAGAGATTCCATCCCCAAAAACTTGCTTATTCACCCCAGCTGCATTAGTTAAACTAATAAACATTATAATAAAAAACCCACCACTCACTCTAGGGAAAAAAAAAAACCAAATTCATATAAATTCCCCTGTTATGTGTATGGTTATGATGGGAAAATGGAGTTGGAGCAGAGGCTGAGGCAGCTGGGATGGGATCCTGCTGCTTTGGGCAGTGCCTTGAGCTGAGAGAGCCCCTGACTCCGCCAGCAAACCCAACTCCAAACTTTATGGCTGGGCTGTTGTTGTTTACAGAAATACTGGAGATGCTGAATTCCCCAGAGAGCTGCAAATTGCCAGGCCAGGAACAGTGTCAAACTTTGAGAAGTGTGGCAGGTGCTGTGCCAAAGCAGTGAATCCAACTCTGCCAGAGAAACTCCATTCAAACCTGCCAAGAACCAGAACAACCTTCCCAAAGGTGGACACGGTGCAGTGATGCTCAGCCTTACAGCTGCTGCTCACTCCTTTCTGTTGGGTAATCATTTATCTGCAACTGTTGCATTCCAGAAACAATAGCTGCTTTATTTAGGTCAGGAGGAAGAGAACAACAGAAATTCCAGGTGCCAGCAGCAGGATCAGGCATCAGACATGGCTCTGGAGGAGCAATGCCCACCTGTGCTCACATAAAAGGTCTTGGATGGGGTATAGGACTGGCTGCCACTTCACACAAAATGAGCTCCAGGGTCTCGGATGGGTCAGCTAAACCCTCAGCACATCAGTTCCCAGCTGTAAACCCACATTCTGCAGCCTGTGGAAATGTCACACACCACAAAGGAGAGATGCCACCACCAGTAAGGGACTTGTTGGGCTTTCCCCCCAGTATTCAGCTACAAACTGGGAGTTGTTCTGCTTTAACAAGCAGCTCCTGGTGCAGACAGGATGCTCCATCTCCTTTGCATCAAAGGTGAAAGAAAACACTTCCTGACGGGAATTGAATGATCACTGGCTTTTCTGGGGTTTGAATGAACTGAAAGTGTTAGAACACAATTGAGCATGGTTTATTTCCCACCAAACATATGGAAGAGACTGAAGTTTTATGTGTTGTTGTGAGTGTTGAGAAACCAGTTAATATTGTCTTGGTAATCTGCTCAGGTTGCAATGAGAAAGGATCACCAGAAATCCTGAAAAAACAAGATGTAAAAATCAAACACAGTGGGTTTGTTCGCATCCTCTCCTGAGATCTTTGTTTCACCCTTAGGATGGCACTTCTTTTAACCAGAAATGTTAGAAACAAAAGAAAAACCAAACCAAAAAAATGCACCAGATTTGTCTCATCAGAAAAATGTCAACGATTCTGAGACTTCAATGAAGTCATGAAAACTGGCAACCTGCAAATCTCTCTCTGCATGTGTCTGTGTTTGTTCATAGATAAAAGAAGGGATGGAGAATACTGTTAAAGCAAGTATTTAAATTTCCTTGGGAGCTGCCTTCTTGAGCAGCTCTGCTGCTTAAAACCTTGGATGTGACACTAACAAAATGCTGGGCTTAGCAATTCTATCTTAGGAAAAACCCCTTTATTGGCAGAGCATTAGAAAAGGCTGAAATTCAAACAGTGGAAACACAGGTTGATAAACCTCAGCTGAGTACAGCGGATCAGAGGGTCAAGTTTTATCAAGAACTCACACAAACCCAGCTGTCTCAGGGAGCCCGGGAGGGGGATTTAGTTCCTGCTGCAGATAAAGGTGATGCTGAGGACCACACCAGATGCTCCATCTGCCCTGGCCCTGCCACGCAGCTTTGGGCTGGAAACTGTTTTATTCCTGCATTTCCTTCTCATCCATTCCCATTCATCCACAGAAACAGCATCAATTCCTTTTGAGGACTGAGAAATCCACACCTGTTTTTATCTATCTAAACCATTTGACTCACGGGATGATGTCACCTATGGACTTACAACACCCTGGATATTTTGGATAAGCTGCAGTTTGTGCAATTTTGTGGTTCCAGTGTCCATTACTGCCTGATTTTGACTTGTATCATTGTGGCCAATATCCCCAACCTATCTAGAAAATAAAGATAAAATGAGACTATATTCAGCATTTAATATCCCTGACATGATTATATCTTTGGAGTAAAATCTTCACATTCACACTTCTTCAGTGTGTCGTTTATTTTTATGGGCCCAGAACTGAATATTCTCCTCCTAAAATAAAGCAGATTTTTTCAGACCAGTGTTCAAACTTGTTATTTCTGTAAACTACAGCTATAAAACGCAGCAAAAGAGTATTTTTTTCCTAAATAATATTATCCTGTGATCAGTTTTTTCTGTATCCACAGCTTCAGACTTAACGTTCCCTGTAAGTATGAACAAGTAATGCAAGCAGCAGGTTTAGAAGTTGTGCCAGAGAATAATAGGAAAAATTTCTTCACATCAAGGGTGCTCAGGCACTGGAATAGGCTGTCCAGGAAAGTGGTGGAATCATCATCCCTGGAAATACTCAAAGTGGTTGTGGCACTTGGGAAGTTGCCCACACAGGAAATGTGTCAAAATCTTCTGCGTTGTTTTTTTCACTGAAAACTCCACAAGTTTTTAAGGGCATGTCAATGGGAAGGTTTCCTTTAGAAAACATGCAAGTCCTGATGATGTTTAAGCACATCCTCCTCCAGTGTTAGGGATGGCATTTTAACAGGACTCCATGAGCACTTCCCATTTATTTTCAGTCATGTTGTTTTCATTCTACCTGAGCATGATGATCTGTCAAAATTACGACATTTTCAGAAAAAAAAAAAAAAAAAAGCAAGTAGGGCATTCAATAGTAATTGCAGAGTATTCAAATGTTTGCCTCGGAATAATTATTTCTTATCTATTAGGTTTTCTGGATGTTCCTGTGAAGGTGCTTTTAGCTCTGTTGTATCCAATGGGATGTGCAGTGGGGAGGCAGCACCTCCTCCATTTTTTCGTGTAGGAAAGCCTCATGTGACACTGAGTGGATTTTTCTTCCTGATGAGCAGGGGAAATAATTCGTTTCTAAATTTCCCTACCTGCAGAAAACAATGTCTCCTTTGTTTTGAGTCCCCTGCGTTTTGTGATTTAGCTCTGAACCTTGACTTCCTGGGTGAGCGATTTCATATCTAAATTACTCACTCTGCATCTGTAAACTTTGCTTATGGCATTTATTTCAGGAATTTGAAAGCAGTGAAAATCCCAAATATCCCTGTAGACAGGGATAACATACATGGCATTAACCTCCTTTCCTCACTTTCATCTGTAGCCTTTGCAGCAGGATTGTTTGGCAAAGCAATGAAATTAATAAAGGACAAGAGGAATAACTGTCACCAGGATAGGACTTGGGAAGCAGCATTTTGCAGGCAACACTTGGAAGGGCTGGGATTTTCCAGCAGTTGTGTCCCTGTGCCAAATCCAAGTGAGGAGCTCAGGCTGCAGGCAGGCACAGGGAGATATGAGATCACTGCAGTGCCCCAGCAGGAGCAAGGTAGGTGAAACCACAACAGCAGCACAGCAGGAGATATTTAAAAGCCTCCCTCTTCTCAGTGACATGGAGTATTAGGTAAATAGAAAAGGTTTTCTATTCCTATTTTCTTCAAAACCCCCTGAAGCGACTCAGGGACTCCTTTTGTTTTGAAACCCACCCTCAGTTCTTGGGCTCCTGATGTAACTGAGGCATTTCAGTGTCTAACTTGCTTTTCAGGATGCAGCTTAAATACTCCTGAAGGGGCAGGTCAAGGCAGTCATCCAGCCCTGGGTGTCCAGCCCATGATGGGTGGGACGTGCCACAAAATGTGTCACAATTAAGAGCATTGCCCTGCTGCCATGCTCACCCTGCCCTGACAAACCCTGGGGGCTGAGGGACACATCCTCCAGCCTCACTGCTCTGTCCTGAGCAGCTCCAACTTCCTTTCCCTTGGTGGCAATGAGAAAAACACAGTTTCTGAGAGCCTTTCATCTTCCTGAGGCTCCTGAGCCTGTGTAAACCTCAACATTAGCATTTAAAGTTAATTCTCCTGTTACTAACCCAGCCCATCACTCTGCTCGCCAGCAGCTGCCCAATGGAACAACCATTCTCTTTGGCACAGAATTTTGATGGATGAAGGGAAAGCATTTAATTTTGACATTTGATTGACAGAAAGTGTCCCTGCTAATTATGGCCGAAAGACAGAAGAGAGAAAAGTGATAACACATTTCCATCAACGATTTTTGGTGTCATATTGAGGGTGACTGGAGACCACACAGTACAAGAGATTTATTTACTTTATTTCTTATAAAGTCAGAGTGAGATCAGCACCAAGTCTGCTCAATTTCAATACCAGTGCCAAATACTGTGCAAACAAGAAGCAAGCCTCGAATAGCTCCAGCTGCATAGGGGCCACCTCTGCTCTCTCTAGTGGAACTTCAGTGTCTTTGGTCATCCTTATCAGTGCCAATACATCAGAATGACATGTCTTTCCTCTGAATTGCTTTTTCTTAGTTTCTCACAATGATTTCAGGAGGCAAACCTCACATGGGGCTGCATCAGCAACACGTGGGTGTCATGCTGGGCTCCAGACACCTGAGGGGCTTCTCTGCCAGCTTGGGGAAGGGAAAAGCACAAGGAAACGTGAGCATAAGGAAGACCTCTGGTCTTTAGAAACCCCATCTTCATCTCCACTGTCCAGCATTTTCCTTCCACCCACACATCAGAAATAAGGAAGAGGAGCTATGTTGCTTGCCTGGTTTGATCCAGAGCAAACACTGGGACAAAAACACCGTCCCTGCAAAGCCAATTCTCATCAAGCCTACAAGGACTCAGTGCAGAATTCCTTGGCTCTCCCATACAAATGTCAGACCAAGAGAGGGTGGTGGCTCAAGGAAACTCCCACAACAGAGGCATCTGGCTTTATCCCTATGGATTTCTGCACCCCATTAAAAAGAAAACGACCCCAAACCTGTTTCCTGCCTCCCTGCTGAGGCAGAGTTCCCTCACCTGAGCATCGCTCTCTGCTCTTCTTTCCAGGTTTGCCATGGCAACGAGAAAACTGCATATTACCAGTGTAAAACAGATGGGTTATGCTTTTAAATTGTCTCTGGGTCTCTAGCCAGGTGATGATATCTCCTGGATACGAGGCATTTAGGACCAGGAATACGCTGCAGCACAGCCAGTCCCAGACAGCAAATACATAATGGACCCCAGCCACCTGCCAAGGGCAGGAGGGGGAGTTCATGACTTCAGAAAATGAGGGCTAAAGTGGGTAGAAAACATGGGAAATTGGATTCCCACTTCATTTTGCCAAGGGCTGAACCAGGCAAGCTGAGAGCAGAGCACACCCTGCTCTGGACAAGCCAAACGCTCTGAAACATGAGCGTTTCCATCAGGGAAGAACTTGCCCAACTGCAAAAGGACATTACGAGCCAAGCCAGGGTTTCCTAGCAACAGCATCGCATACAGGGCCATTAACTCCAAATTCCTCCCCGCTAAATCCCCAGCTAGGAAAACCTTCAGACGCTTAGTGATAGCTGGAGTTGAAACATGTTTTGTTCAGTCTGATAAAAGGGGAAATCAAAGGTAGCCAGTGGAAAGCGAAGATGATAAATGACTCCATTTTGGGGAGTTTTCTCTGGATATCCCAGAGGTGCTGGACCTGCAGCTGGCTCGTAATTAGGCTGTGGAGAGCTGCCATGGCAGGTCTACAACTGCCTCAGCTGGAGCTGCTCTTGCTGCTCTGCTGGAGCATTGGTTGGGCCAAGAAGGCAACTAAAAAGCAGCTCATAAAACAGACACAAAATACACAACACAGATAAAGACTCAGAGGGCCAGCGGTGATTCACATATTACAGCAGTTTGATTTTCTCTGACAAAGTGCTTCATATTTGTGGGGCTCCATTGACTCATTTCATTGCCACTACTCCTGACTTAGTGGTGGCACAGCAGCTCAAACAGCAAGACCAGAGCAGGTGACCAGCAGGCTCCTCCTGTTCCCTTTTGAACACCATTTGCAATATTTCTATTCTGATTGTAGCAGAAAGCAATGGTGATTTCATTTTACTCCTTAGTAGCTCTTTATTTTCTCATAGTCCCACAGCCCGAACAGCTCTGATTTGGCTTTGGAAAGCTGCAGCTTAAATGCAGCTGAGCTCAGACTGAAAATACCATCGTGAGAATCAAAGTGTGTACTTTTACCACATTTCAAAGACAATTTTAAGACACTCTCAGGGAGGTGGGAGACAGACTCTGTTTGAACCATTCCAGAGTTGGAATGTGTGGAGCTGGTGACACTGTGCTCACACAGAAAGCACAAACACAGAGTATCTCTCTGTAGTATTTTAAACATCACATTTTCACAGCCTAGTCAGACTACACGTATTCTTCATGCTTCTCATTAAAAGGGCCCTTTTGCTGCTGATCATTGAGTTGTCACCAGAGGTTATGAAGTTAACATTAAAAAAAAAGGCAAAATGAGTACATTTTTAGGGTCTCTCAGTGCACTGGAAAGTTCCCTCCCTTTAAAAGTTCAGCCCATCTTGGGTTGTCTGTGCTAATTTTTAGGACTCAGCTCTTGCCCTTCCTCAGAGACAAAAAGGAAACGTGTCCCAGATGGAGTTTTCATTCAGCCTGTGACACACAGATATTACTTTTATCCTGAGACAAAGATGTCTTATAAAATGTTGCCGTGATTTTGATTCATTTCTCTGTATTAATACCTTTCAAAGTAAGCAGCTTAAAATTACACTTCAAAATACTCCCACTGGTATTTTGACAAGAATAAAGGATAGATTTAAATCTACAAAATAACACACAGCAGAGAAGTAGCTATGGTCAAGAAGTAATTTGCTGGCACAATCTACAGCACCATCTGCCTAAAGCATATTTAGGTGCCAATTACAGTGCTCAGGTCCACTGGATCCACCGGGTTCATTCCTCAGCTGTGGAGCAAATCCTTCCAATCCCTTTGTAATTTGCATGAGAAGTCAGGATGATAAACTTCTTAATAATGCCAGCAGATAGCACACACAGAACTGGAGGAGATACAGGTTTCTTTAATGAAAAGAACATGAGGTTTATCATGTTTTTGCTATTAAACTCTGACGAGATTAGGCTAATGAAAAGCAAAAACAGCCTCCCTCCCCACAGGATTGCTCCTTAGCCTCAGAAATGTTTGCAGAGAGAACATCAGACATCTCATGGGTTTTCCTCCTTGTGTGACAAGCACAGCGCTGCCACCACCACCACAAATTAACATCGAGGTATGAGACCTCAATCTTTTGGCTTCTTTCACAGCCTCCTCTTGTTACTCTTTGTAATGACTTCTATTTATATGTTAAAAATAAATAATTATAATTTAAATATAAATAAGTATAAAGGAGAACTGCACACGTAAGTCTTTTTTTTGCCACATCTTAAACACCCCAATAGCTCCTGTCCTGGGAAGAGCTTTCATTAGTGCATATTTCCATACCAAGATGAAAGAATTGTGTGAGGTTAAAGTTTTCCCTGGAAAAGAAGATGATCTCCAGCTGTTAATGCCATTATGTTCCTATTCATTAGCATCTCTGGAAGCTGACAAATATGTTCTTAATGACATTTTTTCCCCTTAATGCTTTTTAAAGTGTTTTTCCCTTACTGCAGTGCTAATAAGGTGTAAAAGTCCTGTCCTGAAACCATTCACGGTACCACAGCTCACGCTCTGCTGCGATTTTAATGGGAAAATTTTCTAACAAATGCAAATTAAACAAAGTATTTAGTGGTACTCAGAGTCAACATGTTCTCACATTAAAACATTCCCCAACCAATTTATCCAAGATTTAACTTTCAATGTGGTTTAAATAAAAATGTAGAGGCGGGTTTCAGTAAGAACTTTGCTTGTATCCAGGTAGTTTTCACTGCCACAACTCAGCTGGTAAAGGCTCTCTCTATATATGTGTATGTGTGTGTGTTTATAAATATATACATAAAATAAAACCAACTGTACCAGCTGCAGCACCATTGGCCATGTGGAACAGCATTCAAATTGAAGCAACTCTATTTAATATTTCTCCTGCATTCGGTTGCAAAAGAATCAATTACATTAATGTGCTTCAAAGGTATCCACCAAACACTGCAGTTTCCTCTGCTGTTCTCTAGCAAATCAATGACCTCAGAATTGAAATAAATCTTTTTGTGCATTTTGGACAGTTTTATAATTTAGAGGCAGAGCCAGCAGGAAAGCCTTGTATCAACGCAGCTGTTTGGGGAAGATGGATGTTAGCACAATGTCAAATCTAATCAGGAATGACATGCTGCAGTTATTTGATTCTGCTTATCAAAATTATTTATCTCCAATTGTTACTTTTTGCAAAATGCTGTAAGGTGGAACATTTGTCAGTACTATCAGTGAGGGAGAAGCGTGATTACACAAATTTCCCCACCTCCAGACTATTCAAGCAAGTGCTTATTTTAATTCTTTGTAAGTACAGCATCTGAAAGCACATTTAAGTGTTTTGCTGAAGTGGGTTCTGGATAGTGATAAATGAATCATTATGAGGACAAATTACCCAAACTGGGTCATAATCGACCACACTATGCAAACTCCAGAAGTGGAGTGGGGAAGTGGTGAGTGACTCACCCAGCGATAACAGGGAAGAGACTGATTAGTGCAAATGAATAAAAAGGGCAAGTGAGAAGCTATTCAGAATATAATTTGAGGAGTTCACAGGTCTCCCTGACCTCGAATGGGTCTTAAAATGGTTATGACCTGAAATTACTGATCCCCTTTTTGCAAAGTGTGTGTGTGCTTGGCGTTAAATGGGCTGGCAATTGGGGCACAGCAGCCTGGCTGGGAAATGTCCCAGGAACCACCAGGCAGGGCCTTGTCTTTGGGAGAAAGGTGTAGGCAGGTGGGAACAGGGGCATTTGCATCAATAATAATGATTGCAATAGAAACAAGCACTCCGTGCTTAGCACATGAGCTCCAGGAGAGGATTCCCTGTCCTGTGCATCTTTAAGGTCCCCAGCAGGAGGGTAAGATATATAAGTAAAAGGTAAGAACACAAAACAGCAGTGCAGATGCTCCTTATGCCAGTTATTCTCATGGTCTAAATTATCTTAAGGAAAAGAGGAAGTCCTTCAAATGAAGCTTTTCATGAAAAAATGATCCACCTTTTATATAACCTGCAGGACAGACCACACTGCAACTCCCCTTACTGGCCGTGGGTTTGGCCATCCATGGACCTGTGATAGCAAACAGAACCACCCTCTGCTCTGCTCCATACTGAAATCTCCCTGACTCCTGGCAAACTTTTATTTTGGCTGGTTTACAGCAAAGGAAAACTACAAGAACCTCCACTCCCCCCCTGCTCAGATCTCAGGCCAAGGTAATCCTGCTTCACTTGGGAAGGGGAAAGCAAGAGGAAAAGCATCATCCCAGCTGCACACTTTGGGTTTGACATCTGCCTGTGATGCCTTAGGAAGGCTGACCTGAAACAGAGACTGGACAGAGCTAAGAGAACAAAGGCCTCCAGGATACACCTTGGGCAGGAGAGGGCCTGACCAGGGCTACACCCAGGGTGGACTAAGAATGGTCACATAAATGGCCCCCCAGTCACGAGGTCTTACATTTTTATAAGTTTTGGTCCATTTGTATACTGGGGTTTAATTGTCCAATTACAGCTTCAGGCTGTGACGTCTCATCCTTCTTGTTCTTTCAGTCCACCATTTTTTATGCTTTTGGGCCTGAAAGTTGTCCTTGGTCTCCAGCAGGGAAAGGATTTGTTTTACCTACCTACTCTGTGAAGAGAGCTTACCAGCACTTAATGTGAGGCTCAGAGCTACACCTGAAAACATGAATACTAAAAAATCTGAATCTGAAAACATGAATACTGAAAACATGAATACTAAAATCTGAATCTGAAAACATGAAGACTGAAACTGAAGGCACCACCTGATGGGTGAGAGCCTTTTCTGGCTTCACACAAAGCCTGGATGTGCCAACCCCCACGTCTGACTCCCACTGATGGACAGCAAGGTTTGGAAGAGCTTTGCACAGCCCCAAGCATAGGCTGGAGGAGGATGTTGTCACAATAACCTTGAGAAATAAAACAGAGCAGCAGCTCCAGAGACAAAGCCTTTCATCCCAGCCCTTCCCTAATCACATACAGAGATGACACAAAGTTTCAGACAGAGGAATTAATTACTCCGTTATCCAGCTCCATTTAATGTGGCTGTTGCTTTCTGTTGATAAGGAGCAAACAATAAGATTTTGCCTTTCTTGAGGAAGCCTCCAGCCTGTTTTCCTCTGGTTCCTCCTACATGTTGCTTTTACTCTAACAGAAGTATCAGATATTTTTTATTTGATGGGGTAAAGTAATAAACATGAGATGAAAAAGGCGAAGGACATCCTTTTGGCTGAAAATCTGAGAATATAGCTTCATTGTTCTTCCAACTTTATTTTCTGAAGTTGCCTCAAATAAAAAAAGGAAAGGCAGGAGAAGTTATGAATTCATAAAAACCACTACAATGGGCTTAATCCAAAATCAGGTTCCTTTTATACTATCACTAATTTCTGATATTTTCCCTAAGTTGCTTACATAAAATTCTTGTATGGTTTAATTAATTATGGGACTTCCATGAGGCATTGAGATGGGAAAACAAAATAGGTGAAATATTCTCCTCTGGTTAAACTGGTGCAAACCCAGAGATTATTTCTCAATTGGTGGGTTATGATTTTCCAGGATACACAGCAAGGTGCAAGGTGTGGGATATTATAATTTCAGGCAATGCAACCCATACTAACTCCTACTCCTTTTGAGGTCAAACAAGCTCAAGCAGCCTAAAATTGCATTATCATTAATACATTTTTGTGCATAAGAAATTAAAGAGAATTGGAGGGATTTTAATTTTAAACAAAGGGCTGCCAACCTGGAAGGGAAACAAAAAAAGAAATTCAGCTCTGAATTAACAATTGGCCAAGGACTGACCTCTTCATCTGCCAAGGCTGCTGTGTGTAACAATGAGCAAGGAACAGGCACACAGGAATTATTCATGGAATGATCTTTAAGGGGGGGGAGAGGTACTTTCTTATAACTTCACGCTTTGATCATTAAATTTCAACAAAAACAAAGAAATGAGCACAGGTGGAGCTGAGCAGCAGTTCTAGGGGGGAAGACATAATTTTGGAAGGCAGTTCTGGAAGGCAGAATTTTGCACATAATTTTGCATCTGGAAAGAAGTGGAGAGGACCCGTTCAGACTGGACGTCAACAAAGCTCCAGCAGTAGCAGGGCAGACTGTGCTGCCATTTTCCAAACAGGAGGGCAAGGTTCCTCCCAGAAATTCAGCTGTGTACAGGTTTATTGGACTGGCTCTGGCCGAATTTGGGACTCAGGACAGCACAGATGTTGAGACCAGCCTGCAAACCTGATTCATTACTAGGTATTTCACTCTGTCTGTAACATTTAGAGGTCGGAGACACATCCAGAGGGAATTTAAATTGGTGCACGCACATTGCCCACACTGCTGCTCTCCCAATCCACAAACCCAACCACTGGTGCCTGGGGATCAGTTCCCCAGTCTTCACCATTGCCCTGGAGTTGATGGGACTGGATCAACCCACATTTAGGTCCATCAGCTGTCCCCAGCACAAAGGAGAGGAGCTCAAAGGTGTTAAATTGTTTGAGGCACACTCGATGTCTGTGGAGATATTTGTGGCTGAGCCTGTGGTGGATTGACTGCCTGGTCCCCTTTCTGCAGAGGATGTGCTGCCCTTTGCAGTAAGAGATCAGGAACAGTCTCCTCCATCTCCCTGCCACCCACACAGAATGCAAGGAAAGAAGTGCTTGCACTCACAGCAATATCACCTCTTCCCTTCTGCATTGTTGGGCTCTGGGGGTCACCTCCCCCTTCAATTTCTCGCCTTGTAAGTGCCTGACCCCTTGGAAATAAAAGAAACAAAGCCTCACATTCAGACATGGAGAGGGAGCTCTGAGGGAATGGGGAAGAACAGGAATTCACAGAGATGAGCATCTTCTCAAAGAATGAACCAGCTTCATAAAAGTTCAGGGGTGCAAGGCAGGTTCCCCCCACCAGAACTGCCTGGCAGCTCCTGGGAGGAGGATCCCCCACATTCAGCATGGGTTCAGCTGGGGATCACCCCCAAAAGAAGAGCAGTGACAATTCTATGTGAATCACCTCAAACTTCAGAGGAATCAGCGTGGACTGCTCCAGACAGCCCCTTCCCCTGCATTCTGATGTTGTGGCAGGGTAGGCAGCATACAATAAAATGCAAAATAAAGAAGAATAAAATAAAGTTTAGGGAAATTTTGTGCTGCTACTCTGCACATTCTTGTTTTACATTTTTGTGAAAATTGTGGATTTGGCTCTGTGTGTATCTCTAACACCCATTTCCACTCAGAAGGGTGTTTTTCTTGACCCTGTTCCTTGATGGTTAGGATATTTTCATGCCCAAGCTCATTGTTTTGCTGATGTGTTCCTTGCCAAATTGAGTTTGCTCTGAGCTTCAACCCTTCAAGTCATGCTTTCTGTTAATTTTTCTCACAAGCCTTTCTGCTAACAGCATTCTTCAGTCTCCTAATAAATCACATTCATTAAATAGCAGTAAGCAAGGAACCCACTTTAGGTTCCTAAACATCTCCTCTAACAGTGAGAGCAAGCAGACGCCCAAAATCTTGTTTCTTTTACTTTTACAAACAACATACCAAAGGCCTGACACCTTTTTATAGCATCAGTGTGACCTCCCTCACTTCCCCCAAGGAGTGACTTCATCCCTAAGCAATGCCGGGGGCTGCGGATGCACCGAGCACAAGGCTTTGGAAGTGCATTAAAATGTAATATTCCACGGGCTCTGATTTATGGGCTGTCACTTAGGGCAAAGCATCATGCATCTTAATTGGCTGCTCCTTTCCAGCTACTTGGTTTGTTTGGGAGATAAGAAATTTTGCACCCGCCATAAATTTTCATGGAGAGACAGGCAAAGGGGTTAAAAATGTAAAAATGAAGCAGCCAGAGCTGCATCTCTAACAGTCTCTCTGTGAAATGCACGAGAATGTATCATAGGAAATAATTATGCATTTTTCTCTGCCTGATTTACAAGTTCCAGGGCTTCCCCTTATGGAATCAACCCTATGAGTTCATAGAAAAATCAAACCCACACCTCTGCAGCAGCCCCAAGGAGCTCAGAAACAGCAGAGGTTCTCCAAAAGCTTCATGGTTACAGAGATTATTGGCTAATTACAAAAATCCACGACAGATCCACTGACAAATTTTGAAAAAGGCTTCAACTTTTGATTTGCCTCACATCTGACAGGGAACATGTCACCTTCACAAGATCCTCAAAACCCTTAAAACAGACAGAAATACTGTGTGTGCTGGCGGTGTCCCCCTTGAGGAGACTTAAATCTTCTTCAGCCACATGGATTTTCAGTTAAAAACTATAGATCTGAAATTACAAACTCTGTCTGGATCAAAGGAACGCTTGTCCAACATGAGCAGAAAGGAGTTAATTGTACAGATGATGGGACCATGAGTCAATTATAGGGCTGTTAATTACAGATTCATACTCAAACCCCATTTCTGACCCATCCTGTGGATAAATTACGTAGGTTGTGTTTTCCATATCCTTTCAACCCTCCTCCTTCTCTAGACACTTCAGAATTTTTCTGTATCTACACAGTGCCAACCATCACTCACCTGGTGTGGCACCAGCCTCACATGGCTGAGCCTGTCAGTTCTTGGGGTAAAACAGCAGGAAATGGGGTTTGCTGTGGTGGGCTGGACAATCACCCCAGCCCCAACACTCATCTCACCACCACAGACCTTCCATTTGTTTTTTTCAAGGCTTGCAGCACCTGGCTGAGCTGGGGAAGGTGTTTGCGACTGTCTGTCCTTTGGCACATTGATTTCTCCACAGCATTATCCCTCTGCCTTGTCCAATGACTTCACGCAACACAAACATTTCTTTTGTATTGATTTAGTCTCTCTCTTGGACTGTTTCATTTTTTTTGTTTGGTTGCTTAATCCTTACAATATTGATATTTTTCAGGCTGGAGGCCAAATAAAACCTTTGGAGACACATGAAGTACATATTAAGAGTCTCATTGCCCAATAAATTAGAGGTATAAATTATACAACCAAATCTGATGAGCATGTCATTACAGATGACACATTTTGGCACCATGGTGGCTTTACAAAGCATTTATTCTTGTGTGGAATTTAAAATTCCAATCAGCAGAACCACAGAGGAGGATTATGTTACCTTGGACTGGAATTCAATTGTATTTTCAATTCTATTAAAACTCCAAGCTCGCACAATAAAATAATTGTGTGTATTTGATTAGGATCTTAATGACATGTTTGCCTATTACTACAGCTGTTTTAAAACTTAAATAAGCTTTCTATCCCTTGGAAAATTCTGGGGGAAAAAAAAGATGGTATTTATAGTATTGAGCAGAAGTTTAAATTTAAAAGACACTAAAGGGAATAGAACAATCCTGACACAAAGACATGATTTTCTCAGCATATTGTCAGAGTCCTACTGAAAAAACCAGAAATTATCTGGCACATACCAAAACTACACTTGACCTCTGAGGCTTGTGGTGGTCAATTTAAATAGTCCATTAAAAATTAAATGTTAATATAAGTCTGAGCAAGCTCACACTTCGCTGTGTCTGGAAACAGTTTGGAGAGGTGGCAGATTTGGAAGCACCCTGTAATGCCACACTTTGTGACAATAAATAGCTTTTGGCCTGGCAGGCTGATCCCAAAGCAGTCTGTAAGACTGCTCCTATTTAGAGGCTATTATTAGCCTCAGAGGGTGTCTTGGGGCTGCTTAACTGGAGTCTTGACCCAGCAGAGTTCTGCTCTTCAGCACAGAGTGATGCCAGGGCACATGGCTGCTCCCTATGCAAAATTCACTGGAAACAAGGGAGAAATTAACTCCTTTCTTTCATTACTTTGTGTCTACTTGAATGCTGCCAAAGTGCAAAATAAAAAGGTGTGTTTGGAGGCCCGCGCGTGTGAATCTGCACACTGAGATATCAGGGAGGAAATAACTAATATTAAAATAAATTTATTATTTATTAAAATAATATTTAGGCACTGCTTCAAGTCCTGGGATGCTGCAAACCTGGCACATGCCATCCCAGGATAAAGTCAGTTTTTATACTGTCTCAGGACTAAAATAGGTGGCTGTAGAGGGTCTATTCTCTTTTCAGTCTTTAAAACCCAAAGCCTTGGGAAAATCTGAGTGTTTACAACAGCTGAGGAAGCAAGTCCAGCACGATTTAGTCTCCTCTCCCCTGGGCTCTCAGCACTGGAAAAACCAGCCTTGAGGCAGGTAAAGCTCAGCTCACTGACACTGTGCCTTGGGTACCTAAAGGATCTCCTATAGCTACAGCTAATATTCAGAGAGTGTTTAGTGTACACATCATCTGTTTAAGAAGAAATACTGAGTAGTGCTTGCCAAAACTCAGGGTGGGGAGTGGTCATATAAATATCTATGACAAGGGCAGATGAATGTTCAAAGCCCAGTCTCTAATTACAGCAGATTTCAAGAAAATGTAGCCTAAAAGTTAAGTCTAATTTGTAGAAGTGCTATATTCACAACAACTCTATCACTTCTGAGGGGGCCCCTTCTCTTCTCTGACTTTCTCAGGTGAGCTCTCAATTCCTTTTCTCCATTTTAGTTTTAGACACAGAGAAAGAAAATCTAAATAAATGAACTTTGTGTTTTAAAAGCTTAGCAAAGGTTCAGGGTCACTCCTTGGTCTGTGTAGATACATCAGTCATTGAAGTTTAATAACTCAAAATCTGTGGTAGACAGTATTTGAAGTCAGAGAAACCCAACAGACATAAATCCTCATCAAGTCAAACTGTCTTATTTTTTTTCTGCCACACAGAGTTTTGCTCAAAGTGTCGAGGGTTTTGTTCACAACACAGCCTCAGCAAAGAAAATTGCTTCCAACATCCCACTGTCTCTGCCATATCTCCAGACTTGTAATTTTTAATTATCCCTTCTAGCAAACAAGTCATCAGAAATGTAAGGAAAGGTGTTCAAGATCAGGTAATTCACGGAGCAAAGTCTTCAGTACCACAACTCAAAAATGAGTTTAAAAACAGCAAAGCCCAACCAGAATCAGTTTACAGCAAATACCACAGTGATTCAGAATAATGCAAAAAATAAACTGCCCCCCAAACCAGTCACCTATCTTCCTCATCGTCAGAAAAGCAAGGGAAGACACAAGGACAAACAGGACTTGAACACCAAAAAAACCTGGAGCACTCACATCAATTCTAAGGGGATTAAGTAAAGCTCTCCAGTCCAGAGACTTCAGCAGAAACTTCCCTAGGTTGGAGGGATACTGTATGAAAAGCAATTTCATTTCTTCCTTGGCATTTATAAGTAATAAAAGCAGCACGAGGCAGTTTCCAAAAACAACTGTACGGTTTTGCAAGGAAAGTTCTGGGATATATGACCATCACCCTCCTTTATCATTTATTTCTGCTCCTTTAGATCCCAGCCTGCAACAGCAACTGCAACAAGTATTTTAAAGTATTATGGCAAAAAGGCCCATTGCAAGGTCGGGTTGGATGGGGCTTGGAGCAGCCTCATCTAGTGGAAGTTGTTCCTGCCCATGGCAGGGGCTGGGACAAGAGGGAATTTATGCTCCCTTCAAGCCCAACCCATTCTATGATTCTGAAACTTTTAATTCATGTCCATATGGGACTCCTCACACACAGCACAACCAGAAACTATTCCCTCCACCTGAACTAACAGCAACAGATTAATCTCTAATATATTTTTTTTTTCTCAGTGAGTTTTTAATGAAGCCACCACTGCAAATCTGGTCACCATGATCACTGAAAATACACTCCCATGATGAGAGGACTGTTCCATTAACCCCCAACTCTCACAGAGGTAATGAAAGCAGCGGGATGGACCTAATCTCTCACCACCCAGATGTCTGATGGCTTTAACTGGCTTTAATTACAGTTTAATTAGAGGTACAGTGAGCAATACTTGAGAGGGTCTATGGCTGGCAGATATATTTATTCAGCTATTAACTATTAGAATTTAAATCTGTTCCATTTCACAGGTTGCTGTGATGTTAGGAAGAATTAAGCATACCATTAATAGCACCCAGGAGTAGGTGGATAACAAGGACGGCTGCATTTGCAGCTACAACACCAGGAGCCCAGGATAAAGAAAATAGAAAACTTCCTACAGATGACCAAGGTGAAACCTTGTCATTTGTGTTCCTGGTTCTTGACTGTACTTTTGCAGTTGCTTTTGAGAACACAGCCCAGTTTTGCTAAAGTAGAGATGTTTCCTCTTTCAGAGTATTTTTAAAGAAGCAAAAGCCAAGGGTGCAGGAACAGAACTGCAAACTGGAATTTCGATGTGTGAGAGAAGCAGCAATTTGCTTAGCAGCACACAGGGGGTTCTGAGTGATGGAAAGTCAGTAACAGGATAACATCTGCCTCTGGCTTGTGTGGGAGCCTGTCTCTGCAGGCAGCTCTCCTGTATCTCAGCCCAGGTCCACGCCCATGAGACAATTCCTCTTTTTCCTGTGTTCAGACAGAAATTCAACCATGCCACTCATTTATCTTTGGATGTGCTTATTCCAGCATTGCTCCTGGGGCAGATTTTCCAAGGCACTGCAAATCTGCTTAGCTCTGCTCCTGCAGACAAGCTCAGCCAGCACGGCCGCCTCCAAAATCGCACCCAGGGCAAGGGATCCCACCAAAGGCTGTCATCCATTGAGTTCCTCTGACCTGGTGCCATCACCCAGGGGCTGCTCCAGCCCCTCTCTAGGAGCCAAGGGCCATTTGAAAAATTGCTGTGCTGTCCTTTTGAAATTAAAGTTCCTTCTAGAGTTTTCTGTAACAAATAGCAGAGGGGAGTGCTGCGGCATTGGTGAGAAGAGCCAGATCCTGAAGAACATCTGAGCATTGAAGGATAACATCCTGCAGGAAGGATGTTATCCTTCTCACACCTTGGACAGCTTGGGGCTGGTTCTCTCAGCTCCTCTATTCTTCGTAACAACCAGCAGAGTCCCCCAGAGAGAATTCGGAGCAGAATTGTGATTTAGCCCGAGCGCCCTGTGTTCAGGAGGAGCCTGGGAAGACGAGCTTTGCCAGAGCACCCACTTTTGGTGAACATCCAGCTCTGACCTCCTGCCTTCTACAGGGCTCATGAGGAACATGCAAGACACTGAATCCATTTTTTTCCCCTCTCAGATTTCAAACTTGTGGTGCCCTGGAGCTGAGAGCCCACGTGCATACCCAGCACAGTGCAGCTCTGGACCACCCACACTATGACTCTGCCACACAGCACATGAAAAAATTACATCTGGGATATAAAAGACAGGTAACATTTCTAACTATCACATGCCAACTAACACCTGATATTGGGGAAAAAATCCAGATTTGCAAGCATCTGGATGCTTAAACAAGCACCAGAGAAAGTTCATTAATATAGAAATTGAAGTTAATTAACTAACTGATGGCCTCCTCTTTTCCATTCACTTTAAAGGAATCCTCATCCTTCCCTTGGTCGACTGACTGCCTTTATTCAGCTCCAGTTGCTATATCAAAGTGATATATTCTGCTTACAAATTCAAGGCAAAGCCCTTTTATCTATTACAGAAGGAGAATGGATTTACATTTAAATGGCTGTTCTTCATGTATCTAATAACTCAGTTGAGTAATCAAAGAAGTACAATCTAACCAGGAGCCTCTCTGTGTTTCACATTAATAAAGCCTCTAAGATTCCTCCACACATTCCTCCCAGTTTATTTATTCCAACAAAATGGGAAAACTGTCATTCCCCAGCTCCAATCAGCCAGTGAGAAGGTTAGTTGGGAATTAACAGTCTGCTTGCTTAGGCTTACATTTCAGTTAAAAATTCAGGCTCAACAGGAGAGCAAGGGATTACCATGGTGCATGGACTTTCATTCCTTTAAAAAAGTAAATAAATAATGCTTCAAAGGTGTGAAGAGAACTTTAGCAACAAAACTGTGGCCACTGGTACCAGCAGGTGTTGTGGGTTCACTGAATTCAGTGAGAAATTGCAAGGATTGAGCTGGCCAGATCCAGGCAAAACAATTTGCAAAGTGAAACACATTTGGAATAGGAAAAGGCTGATAGGAAATAAAATTCAAAATTATGGTAATCAACTTTTTAATTCCTTTTCCTTGGGCTACACTCAAATTATCTAAACATATGCCAAAAAATCTGTGTATGCATTAAAAAGCAAGTAACTATACTTGCTCCAAAACCATCTTCCCAATGAGTGGCTTGCAAAGCCCAGAATTTGCTGTTATAGTTTGGGTTATAGTGATTTCAACGACAACTTGACCCTAAAAAACTATCAAAATCCAAGTCAAAGATAAGCAATTAGAAAGAAAATGCATCTGAATGGAGAGACAGAAAATTCCATGCTCCCTGCCTTGTTGATTATCAGCTGACTTTTCACTGCAGCAAAAAGTTCCAGGAGCTGAAGAGGTCTAAGGAAGCATTTAAATGAGAAGAATTTGGAACTCAGCACATCCCTGCTGCTGTTTGACTGCAGGGACTGGGCACCTCCCACCAAGTACACAGCAGATGGCCTAAATAAGGCTAATAAAGATACATTAATGTTTCTGTTGCCTTCCTTGTAAATAAGATTTCCCTGTGGGCTTCCTAATTCATCAGCCAGTTTCTCTAGAGCTACTGACCACAGATCACAGAGCTATGTAGGAAATGTTTAACTCTGGTGCACACATTCACCATCTTGTCCTTTCCCACAGCAAGGATTCTGCTCCAAGAATTCTGAATTCTAGGAGAAAGTCTACTGCAAACCTAAGCAATGGTTTTATTTGCTGCTGAGCTCCCAGGAAGTTTAGATTTAGAAACAACCCTTGGATAATTTATTTACAGATTTTTAGGTAACCAACTCGAATTTAAGTATTCTCCCAAAGCTCCACTGCTAGCTGAATGCACAAGCAAAGCTCAGAGCAATCAGATTCATCCTGTATCACTTGTCTGCCTCAGGGCCAAGGGTGCCCTTCATGCCCCCTTACACCACACGTGCGTTCTGCACCTTCCACTGTCTAAATGCAAAGCAGAGATACTGGGAGGATCCCAACCCTCCTCCTCCCTCAGCAGGAATGTAGAGAGGAGAGCGCTGCTGGAGGAAATGCCTCCAACAAATGAAAACACGACGTGCTAAATAAAACCAGCTCCATTATCGGCTGTGCTTTCCACCTGCAATTACAGTACATTTCAGCTGAATACTTTTCGCTGGCAACCGAAACAGTTTCATTACAGCTTAAATATGTGACAAGGAAGCTGACTGCAGACTTGTGAAAAGCAATTATTTTGGACACTGATTACTTCCCATGCAGGCAGAGAGTGTTGTAACTGCAGAGAGCTGGGGAAAGACCACAGCCATGGGTGAGGGACTGCGGGGTCTGGAGCAGTTAATTAATGCTGGGGGGGTGAACAGGGAGGGGGAAACTCTGCAAACACCCAGCTTAATTTTCAAATTAATTAACATGAAATAACTTAATATGTTAAGTGTAAATGCAATTAATTTACAGAGCCAGCCTAGAGACAGATAGCTGGTGCATCTGGTTCAACAGCCAGAGCAACATCAAGTTCCCATAGCAACATATTTGTTAGAAACAAGACTAACATATTTAGGATGGTATGGTTTTGGTTTTAGTCCATCTGAGTCATGAGGACTGCACCAACAGGGCTCAAAATATTGAGATAAAACCTTAAGAACAGCTCTGAAGACTCTTTTTCTTTCTCTAAGCAGAGAGGGCATTTCAGTGAGATCTGAACTAAATCCGGAACTGCCGGTGGCTGATGTGGGGAACTGCAAAAACAACTGCATTGCATCAGTACTGGGACCAGTATCACAGCCCTTGTGTGAGCTCTGCAGGGCTCAGCCACAGCAGATCCTGGCATCCCACCCCTGCAGACAGAAGGAGCTGCATTTATGGCTGCTCCAAGGCAGCTCTGATGTTGTGCGTTGAGGTTTGATGGTCCTTAATTACTTCATTCATTACAAAGAGTCAAAAAGCACCCCAAACCTGTCAGTGCTATAATTTTATTTTTTTTTTTAATCAGTGAGTCATATCTAATGATGTTTCAAAAAGATGGAGGAATTCTGGCATACTTGAGCTCACGTATTATTCTTACTATTTTCCAAAGAAGGCTGCCTGTAGGTGTCCTAAAGCCCTTGGCAGACACTGTTCTCCATGTGTCAGTGTTTAGGCTGGGCACAGAGCCCCACAAGGCTTGAACATTTTGTCCAACTTGAGCAGGAGGTGAAAGACCAATGGCAAATGCTCACACAGATTCAGGAGGTCCATGGGCTACCTGAGCCACTGCCCCCCATGGCAGGTTGTTCTTCTTCCTGACACGAGCTTTAAAACCAGTTCAGCTCAGAACTGGAACAACAACAAAAAGTCCTTAAGTGGCAAACTTGCATTGTACTTTCAATTGGTTTCAGACAAACAGAGATAAATTGATGCTCTGACCTTTCTCAGGGGTGTGAGACAGTGATTTCCTTCCCCTTTAAATGCCATTAAGTGGATGTGACATTCAGTCAAGATCTTATTGACAAGTGAATATTCCCCACGCAATCACCAATCCTGGCCACTCAGCTGCTGTGCTGATCAGGGATAATGACAAATGGAGCTGCTGAACCACTCCACGTGCATTTAACTCCTGAATAAAACCACTATTTCACCTTTTACATTCCAGCTGTATCATAAATCTGCTCCTTTCCTTCTCCTTCTTTAAAAAACACCGATACTTGCTTAAAATCAGATTTTAGAGGAAATTTCCATCCTTGTGCTTCACTCACTCATTAATTATTTACCAACACCTTCAAAAAAAGGCAGCATTGATTGCAAACTTGTAATTAAGGCTGACTTGTATTTTTCACTTAGAGCAGATGTTCATAGCCTTTGTGTCCCTTCATCTCCTAACAGCAATCCTCTGAATATTTTAAGATTTTACTAGAATATTTAACAATTAGTTCAATTTGTGGGTGCTGCTTTGAGCAGTGGCTGTTCCTTGGCTGCCTGATTTCAGGAATGGATCAACACAGACTCCAATATCAATGTTTTACTGAGCAAAACACTGAGTTGATTTCAAGTTGGCATTGTTTCCTCTAATGGCTGTGATTATCTGCTGCGCAGAGGCTTCTCTACCCCATCGTTGGTTCTCTAGAGATGATACCACAGAAAGATAAAAGGCCAGAGGGTAATTATACAGCTTTTCATTTCCACTGATCTCAAAGCATTGAGTAAATCACAAAAATGCCTCCTACACACACCAGTCAGCTTCAGCACTGAAGATTTACCTGGCAAATAGAGAAAGGATTGAGGGTTTAGAAATAAATTTACCTGGTAAATAGGGAAAACATTGAGTTTTTTTCAAGGACTAAAATTAGAAAACCTCTTTTTATCATCTGAAATATTTTCCTTTTTGCAGCCAACTTGTTAACTTGGCTGTAGAGGGACCTGATAAATGACGTAAGTCCCTTCAGGAGTGCAAATACCTCTACTGGAGTGGCAGAAGTACAGATAAACCTGGAAACAAAACCAGCACTGAGATGGCCGTGTTTGCACATGGAATCATTTCGTTTTGAAAAGATTTCTGAGACCATCCAGGAACCCAGCACTGCCAGGGCTGCCTCTGAGGCCTGGCCCTTCCAGGCGTTGTGACTCCACCATGTCCAAGGCCTGGCCATCCTCAAATTTTCCCCAGTATCCAACTTGAACCTCCCTGGCACAGCCTGAGGTTTCCTGTCACTTGTTCCCTGGGGGAAGAGCCTGAATCCCACCTGTAGAGAGTGGTTTCAGCCTGGGAAACCCATTTCTAAGTACAGTAAGCAAAACGCTTGCTCACGTGCTCCCTCAGTTCAAGCACGCAAATTGTTGCTAGAAAGTTCCTAGTTCTTTGTGCTACCATAGGTTGATTTTTGGTGCAGGAATTTTAATATTCCTAATCATTCTCCCCTATTGGGCCCTTCCCTCAAACCCTGCCTTCACTCCTCCCCAAGCAGGGTGTATAAATACACCTGGCCTCGTGCTTTTTGGCCCCTTGTTACTGCCTTGTTGCAGTTCACTCCAAATATAGTGTACACCTCGTTGTTGGTTATTTTTGCATTATTAAAGTTCTGTTTCTGGACAGCTGGATCAAGGCTGCCTCTCTCTAGCAAGTCACTATTGGGGCAGAGTCCTGAGGAAACTCAAAGGGGTCAGGGCTCCAACCCCCGGGAGTTTCATCCACCCTGAGGGGCCTGTCTGTGCCCGGGCCTGTGACCCCACCATGTCCAAGGCCTGGCCACCCTCTCAGTGAGGAAATTTTCCCCAATATTATCCAACATGAACCTCTCCTGGTGCAGCCTGAGCTTTCCTGTCACCCATTCCCTGTGGGAAGAGCCTGAATACCACCTGACTCCACGCTCCTGTCAGGGACTTGAAGAGAGCGGGAACGTCCCCTCGAGTCTCTTTTTCTCCAGACATATTTCTCCAGCCTGCAGATAAACCCTCTTAAGTTTCCAAGCTAAAAATCTTTATTTCTGACTTTACTCTGACTTTCAAATCAGAAATAAAGGCCCAAACACTCCAAGCTCCTCAGACAAGGATGGTATTTGGGTTTTTTTCCCTGTTTCATCCATCACACTGGTTACACAGAGCCCAAACTCTCTCATCCACAGCTGCACAGACGGTGTTGTGCCAACAGGAAAAAAAGCAGCCTCTGTTGGCAAACCTGGCAGATCAGAGCTGGGTCAAAGCTGACTCTGGAATAAGGAGAGGCCTTTTGCCCAGGTTGGTTTGTGATTTATCTTCCTCTCAAGAAGCCAACACAGCAGTGCAATTGCCAGGCCAGCTGTGTGGGAGGGAGAGGGGGATGTGAGATCTGTGCCCACCCTTCCAGCACATCCCTCCAACACATCCCTGCCTATCTCCCCATCATGGCTAGAACCTTCTCTGCCTCAGTCACACAGATGTTACTCAGGCCTTACACACTTGTTCCTCTGCAATCCACCGTGACTAAACAGGCCCTAAAATGAAGTGCTGTTAGAGAAGGAAAGAAAAAACCTGAGGAGAATATTCTATCTTCCCAAAGAAAAAAAGAAAAACTCAATCAGATTTGCAACAAGGAATTGTAAGACTCTAAATTTTTATATAATGGTTGTATTACTGGGATACCTGCAGGGCATAATCAATAGAAGACTGTTGTTCTTTTGTGATGACATTACCATATGGAGAAATTTTTCCTAGGTATAAAGAGGATTTCATCCGATGAGTTTTTGAGCAGAGTACTGGGCATCTGTGTCTTTGACAAGAAAGGACAAACCGAGTTATCTAAAATACTGCATGGCTGATTTTTATTACCTGGTATCTCATTTGTTCCCTTCTAAATCCAAGGCAGGAGGACATTTGTGAAGTCTCTCCAGGAGGACCAGGAGCTTGGATTGAAGAGCACTTGTTTTTGATTGGAAAATAAAGCACAGATTTATTCCAGATCGTTTTTACTCTCTTTAAAAATAATATCTGTTACAAGGCCATGACTTTCATCAAATCCAATATGTTTCTGTTAGTGATACACAGAACTAGGAAAAAAAAATAAATTAGAAGTCAACATTTGGGTCAAAATACCAAAAAAAATTAAATTCCAAACCAAAAAATTTCCAGTTCATCAGCTGGAAAAATACATATTTGCATTTCTTGCTTGCTCGCAACATTTCAATTTCTTTTTTCCTTCTGTTCCAATTAGAAATACTGAAAATGCCAGGCTGGAATTTCTCTTTCATTCATGTGTCTCTCTCAAATTTGATCAACAAATTTAAATTTGTTATTAACGAGCACCCGCTTCTTCCCTGCTTAGGCAACAGCAGGGAAGAGGAAAGTGAAAAAATAAACAGTAGCAACCATGAAATACTGATATTTAAAGAAAAAAAAAAGAGATGCCCAGTTGTTTATTGATTTTTCTTGTAGTTATATGAAATAATCAAGTGAATTAAGCCCCTCAAAAAATTTGGAAGGCAAAAGGTGTATCGGAGGGAAGGTACCTAACTGCATAATCCCCTTGTCCAGCATCACCTCTCACTGACCTGGGGAGATCCAGGTGCTACAACTGAAGTAGGAAATTTCCAGAAGCATTAGACTTAAGAATTCTCAGCACCTATGAATGCAACACCCAGGAAATAGATACAGCTCACTGTTTCCAGGAAAGAAAAATATAATCTCCAATTTTCCTGGCTCTATTCTTTAAAAACACAAGATTTAGCAGTGCTTAGAGCTCTCTGTGCTGCAAATCATGTACAAAATGATCACACAAATGCTGACTCTGGTAATATCATCCCCACCTTCTTCCTCACATGCCCTGTGCTGACAGACAGATTTAGATCTCTACCAGCAAATTCCATTTGAATTTCCAACCAGATGCAGTGCCAAGGTTCCTGCAGTTTTACTGTGGAGCATTCAAACAGTTCTAATGGTATGTGTGCTTTAGACATTTTTAGGGAAGAAGATGGAGTGAAAATAATGAAATTAAATACTTTGCTGCAGCACTGAGCTGGATGCTTGAATGGGTTCTAAAATGTCAAAGGCATTGTCTTGTCTGAAAGTAGGAAAAGGTCTTTTAAATAAACTCTTGAACTACGTAGCTCACACATCCTTCAGCCAAAACAGAGGAAAATGAGTTTATACTGAAATAGTCTCCAAAAGTTACAAGGCTCAGAGCTGTCTGGTCAGAAAGTTTTATGACCACATATTCCAGCGCCAGCCTTGGATGGGAGGCACAACCATGGCAAAGGATGAGCAGCATCTGCTGGGCTGAAGGAGCTTGGTAAAGCAGGATGTGCTGTGCTCGGAGTGCCTCTCCACCCACGGGTGAGGAGTTTTATCCCCAGCCTCTGAATATTTATGGTTCAAAGTGCAGCTGCACTGGAGCCAGTTTGTCTGCACACTCTCACCCTAAAGCCCCTCCTCCTGGGCTTTATTCATGCTTCAAAGAGGAGATGCCACTCAAAATGCAAGTTGGTTTGTATTAAATACCTGAGCAGTGTGAAACAGGTGTGGTGTAGCACTGCTGACCCTGCATTGACCCTCAGGACCAGAAGCCCCTGATAATTCAATGGAGGTTTTGGGGAGCTGTGAATGTTGGTTTCTCATATCTTGAGCAACTATGAGTGAATTATTGCAGTAGCACAGGAAAGATTGGAGATGCACGCCCTAAATTACAGCACCCAGATGGCAATTCCACATGGAAATAAAGAGTATTTGTTCCCAGCACAGGTTACGTCTCCAAACATCCTGTATTCAGAGCATTGCTGCAAAAGCAAGAGTGGAAATCTCTCTGAGGAGAATAGCAAAACTTGATTTTACATGTCATTCAACAAATACCATCTCTGTTGCCTTCCCTGGCACCCCACTGCTGGTGTTCCCATAACAATAGAAGAGATGCTCCACTGACCCTGCTGCTCATGGACAGCCCGAGCAGCAAAAGGGATCCAGAGCTGCTAAAATACTTCCAGAATGTTCAAGGATCCGATTCTTACCCAAAAACTCAGGCTCAGACTTGAAATAACACTTGTAATAACACTCATCTTCATCCAATATCCATTAAAGGGGTTTTTATGTAAATGAAAACAAAAGGTGATAAAAGCCTAACAAAGCTGCGTCCAAAGATGAAGAAATAAAAATTCTGGGTTAAAAAATATCCAAACCTAAAATCATCTCCTGTTTTTTAGCCCTTAATTTCCCCCTGAATCATGGTGTGTTTTACATATGGAATTCAACTGAGAACTTTTACAACTCTCTACATAATTTTCTATATGGAATAATAACAATCACCTAATGAAGCCACAAGCATTGGACAGAGAAATATAAATCATGGCAGACAGGATGAGCTGTAGCAGTAAGACATCAGTGGTAAAACAGTACAGGATATTTGTAAAAGAAATATAAACAGAAAAATACCTATTCATTAAGTTAATTGGAAATTCAGCAAGGAATTTGCTCGGAGAAACTTGCTCTTCCATAAAGAATTGAGATTTCTGCCAAGGGCTGATATATGTTCCTTGACATAAGGTCTGTCCAAATTGGTCATATGCCCACAGGCTGTGGAGTTAATTATGGATAAGTTTACTTAATTATTCATCCATTTATTAACCATGACAGCCCCAGAAAATAAGACAAACACCCTTCTTCAAATACATTACACTCTAACACAATACAACAGCCCTGGCAACTCTCTTCTCATCACAGACCTATTTCTGCTTATTAAAGGAAATTACAGGACCACAGGTGATACTTGAAAAACATTTCACAGCACACCCAGAAACAGACCCCGAGGGCAGCATCCTACAGTGGACACCCCTCTTTCCGTGTAGGAAAACAAATGGAAGGAGACATTCATCAGACTAAACCCTCCAGCACTCAGGGACTCCAGGGACTGCAATGAGGGATTTCCAGTAAACGCCAATATTTCATATTTTTGCTGCAGTCTGTCACCAGGGCAGGGTCACACCGTGTTGTGGTCCCTCCCCACAGGAATGTGGCACCTTATCCCAGTGACCTTCAGCTGCCTGCACTCTGATCAGCTCTTCTTGGCACCAGAGCCAGGGCAGGGCTGTCACACGGCAGGGGGACAGGACGGGTTTGAGTAAACCATTAAGCCACAAAAAGATCATCACTGAGATGATGCCTTGGCCTAATGAAGGTTTGGAGTTGTAAAAGGGTGTGGGGTGAAAAGGTGACTTAAGCAGAAAATGGCACATGGAGCTTATTTCCTAATGCAAAATGTCGTAACTAATTTTCAGGCTGTTTGTGGAGAGAGCTGAGCCTGGAGAGGGGTTCCTGTGCTGGCAGCAAAAAACCCATCAGGTCAGAGAAGCACCAACTGATCCCAGCTCTGCTCTCAGGCTGATCCCACCTGATCCTCCTGGAGCTGGAGAAGGATGCCTGGGGGGACAGGTCAAGGGGGAATTGCTTTGAACTGCCAGAGGGCAGGGTTAGATGGGATATTGGGAAAAATTCTTCCCTGTGAGGTTGGGGAGGCCCTGGCACAGTGTGCCCAGAGAAGCTGTGGCTGCCCCTGGATCCCTGGAAGTGTCCAAGGCCAGCTTGGACACGGCTTGGAGCAACCTGGGATAGTGCAGTTACTCACCAGAACTTCATTTAGCTAAAACCTCCCCTCTGGAAAGAACTTCCATGCATAGCTTGCCCTAAGCTTCATTCACAGAATTATTTTGGGGCAAATTATTTCTAACCTGGGTGGTTCCATGTTCCCTTGGGGTGCTGCAGGCAACATGGAACAGGAATTTCCTTTTCCTTGCACTTACCCTCAGCACAAAGACTTTTGTCATTGCCTTGGTCACAACTGTCCTGGCAAAAATCCTAAACATTCACCAGCCAAAATCCTGCAGTAAGCACAGTGTGGGTGCTCCAGGCTGATTTGAGACCTACTCTAACACAAAGCTGAATTAAATCAAACTGATGCAGCCAAGAAGAATTTTCAAGGTTGCCTGGGACATCAAATAAAACTTTTACACAGGGCACATCTGTGGAGAAACTGACTGATGAATTTGGACTGATTTCCAGAAGTACGAAAGGCCCTTGATGTGGCCCTTGTAAGAGCTAGTTTCCCAAAATACTTTTTATTTCCTTAAAATGCCTTTTTTTAAAAAAATGCAAACAGGCAGATTGCAGAGCTATTGCTGAGAGAAGAATCTTTTTTCTCTTTGGATTTCACTAGGGGAGGCTTTGATTCATAAAACTAAGAAAATTTCTCACAACAGAAAACACCATAAAGACAAAAGTTCTGATTTTCAAGTTATTTCCTTTCTTCTCCCCCCTGCAGGTGAGAACACCAGTACATCACCCTCACAGCTGAACATTTCTTGGGCTCAAATTCTCAGGACAAATTTGATTTACATCTAATCTGGCCTATTTGATAAACCAAATGCTGCTGCTTGTAATCATCAAATCACATTAAATCAGCCCAATTACCCTGAAATGAACCTGAATCTGTTCAGATTAGCTAACCTGAACCAGCTATCATCTCACGGAATTTGATTGCAGCCCAGGATCTGCCCCATACAGCTTTGGGATGCCAGGAGCTATGGGAGAAAAACTGGGCTGAAGGGCACGGTTAATGAGGAGGGATGGAGGATGAAAGGTCACCTAAAGCCCAGAACAGCCTCACTCCATAACACAAGTGTGAAAAATGAGGTTCACTTTTTGGTAGAATTTAAAAAGTTAAACAAAAGACAATAGGAGACAGAGATAATAAAGTAAAGGGCTAACGGCTGGGTGATGGCACTCAGCCAAGAGCACCCCTACTATCTTCTGACACATTCCTTAAATACCTTTTCTATTACATCAGCCTGTTGCATATTCATAGACCATTGTGCATATTCATACTTTTCTATAAACTAGTTTACATATTCTAGGAACTGCTTAGCGTGGCCACTCCTTGGGTCTGCCTTTTTAGAGCATTTGTGTTTCTTGGCTCTGGTTTTGGTCTGTTCTCTTTATGACTTCCAGTTTGGGCCTTGGTGTATACTTTCTTTAGATGGCAGACGCTGATATTTGGCATATCAGCAGCAGGGTCTTTATCATGTTTATTGGATGTTATCCTGACCAAACAGACAGTTTATGCATAACTATATCAGAGACAACTACCACCATGTCTAAGTTTTGTTAACAGCAGAAATAAAAGTAAAGTAATTTTAACATTATACGTACAGCATTCATCTTAATATTTGCAAAAAGCCGATTTTATAATATGTATTTATAACAAGTGAGGGAGAGTCACCAGCATCTGGTACTGGGAGCAGGTCGCCACCAGTAAGAGTGCAGCATTGGCTGGGGACATGGGAGCAGAGGGAGCCCTGCCCTGGGGGTTTGATGCATCACAGACACTTTAATATTATAAAACTCGGCTAAATTTGAGTCGGGAGGGCAGGGAGCTCGGCTTTGCAGCGTACTCTGCCTCCCTCTCCTGGCCTGTTCCCAGGGATTCCATAAATCACCCACTTCTGGCGCAAAGCGAGAGCAGCACAAGCCGCACTGGGATATTCGTGCATTTGAGGTGCCCAAATCCTCCAGATGAAGAGTCAAGCCCTGGAAAACCTTCCCCAGCTGCAGACCCTGCGCTGAGGCTGCCAAACCCACACTTGCCGTTGCCCAACAAAAGGAGAGAGAAGCAGTCCAGTCAAAACACCCCTAACCCCCTTCAGAGCACAACGATTTCTACTGAGCCTTTCTCAAAAGAAATTAACACAGTCCCACTCTCTCAATAATCATTTCAGATTTATTACAAAATACCCTCCCCAAGGGAAAGGAGGGGGCGAAAGCCACGATAGCATCTAAGCCACGATTCCCTAATTCAATCAATATGAATGAAAGCAGCAAACCTCAAGTGGAACATTTTCCAGCTCAATGAGAGTTAAGCATAACAAAATCCCTCTCTCCGCAGGGAAAGCACAACTTTGCTGGAGAGCAGGCAAACAGCACTGGGCATTCCCAGGTAACTGGGGCCAGTTGGGATGGAAAAGCTGAAAGGGAAAGGGGGAAAAAGATAAAAAACATCTAAACCCCCTGTTCTACTCCCAAGGCAAAGCAGCAGCCCCAGCCTGTTCTGTGTTTCATGTGGAGGAGTCTAAAGTGTGTGATTAATGCTTGGCAATAGTCATAGCTGGAACACAGTAAAATGCTAAGATCAATAGGATAATTAGCATTAGATGTAATTAGATCCACACAGTTGGATTCTGGAGAAGCTAATTTGTATTTTAAACTTTCTTGGGTGCCTTTTGCCATCAAAGCTGGAGATTATGTTGACTTTGTTTTTTCCCCCCACATGGGGAACATTAAAATATTAATTGGCAGGAAGACCCTCACGGAACACTGGCACAAATTCCATCCATCTCTGATTCTAATGAATATCAAATTTTAACTGAAATGCTGAACTTCACGGGAAAAGATAAAATTCTCACTTCTGATATGCCTTCTTTGAGATCCCTACATGTGTATAATAAATCTTCACAGGAGTTAATCCCATTTACACAACTGTGAATGTTAAATTACCCTTCTAGTTCATTTACAGTTTGCCTTGAAGATAAAAGCTTTGTTTTTATCTGCAAAAGCAGCGTTTTGCTGTTTACAGGAAATAAATCCCAGTTTATCAATTTGCGTAGCTGGCATTTATCATTTGATGTGTTTGCTGCACTTAACACATTATTTACTGAAACCCTGAATTTTGAGAAGGGGGAAACAAGAAAAATCTCATCTTTCCATTAAAAAATGGAATTAAGAAATAGAGGACATTCAGAAACACAAATGCTAGCGCAATAAACCTTTTCCCTACTTTTGTTTTTTTAAAGCAAAAAAAGCTGCTATCCCCAGCCTGACAAACCCATAGGAATTTATGATGATGGATCATTATTTTTCAAATCAGTGTGTTATTGGCATATTAAGCACTCAGCAAACTGATAGATAAGCTGATGAAAAACAAACTGCTCTCAGGTCTGCAACAGGCCACTGGAAACATGCTCCCCAAGCTGGAGAAAAAGGAATTTAAAAAAGGAAATAAAAAATAAAAAAATAATAATAAAAAAAGAGAGTGGAAAGGAAAAATAGTTTTATATTTCTTGAATAGTTCTGCTCTCTCTCAGAACACATTTTGAGAAACACGTGGGGTTTTTTTTTATTGCCAAAAACTTTTTACTTAAAACCAGGTGCTTTTAATGGGAAGTCAGGATCCCGGCAGGAGCAGTTTTCCCACAGCACAGCAGGAGACACCAGGCAGCAGCCGCCGGGGGTCAGCACCACAGCACAAAGAATTTTTGTTACAAACACCAGCTTTTCTAGAAAACCACAGTTATTCAGTCTGTGGGAACTGGCCACAGGCATGCACAGATCAGTGCAGAGCTGTCCAAAAGAGGGGCTGGATTATTCACTGAGAACTACAGCAGGCGTGGACAGAGCTGGTTTTTGAGAGTCCATCGCCATCATTATCTGCCCGTGGGTGAAAAACGGAGGAAGAAGCTCCAAGCCTTCACAGTCATAAAAACGACATCTTTCCTAACCTGTTTGACTCATAATTGGACCTCTCCCAGACTTTTCAGATGCTGGGAAACATGGATAAATAGAATGAATTTATGGGCTCAGAACTGTGTGGTGCCATGGCCAGGTCACTCTCAGTATTTCCAATACATTTAAGGGAACTGAGGTACCTTTGCACCACCCTGCCTCTGACCCACCAGGCTCCCAGCCCAGGCAGGAAAAATCCAACCCTCATTTAAAGCCTGTAAAAATTACTGCACTCTCCCAGCTGAGCACACAGTGCTGTTGGTTATGGAATCACAGAATCTCAGAGTGGTTGGTGTCAAAAGAGACCTTAAAGCTCATCCCATTCCACCCCTCCATGGTGTTATGGGTTGACACGTTTGGGTTTTTGGTCGAAGGAGGGTGTGGGGTATTACCCTGCCAGGACCCAAATTTCCTTTAGAAAAGTTGAACACCCATCAGGGGCCAGTTCTTGGCTGTTGGCAGGTAGTTTAACCACTGAGGAAAACAGGATGCCACTTTTGGTTAATACCCTATAAAAGCTGAGAAGCTGAGAAAGGTGGAGCAGCCTCCCTCTTTTCTCTCCTGGCCAGTGACCAGGTAACACCTCGTGGCAAAAATGCAATATTCCTAATCTGCAACCCACCTGCCACAGCCCTTGGGGCACTGCAGGGTCTTTCTCTGGGGCAGAATAAAACCCATCCATTTCTCCCTCCCAGCCTGTTTTCTCTTTACCAGAGCTTTGATGGCGCTACGTTTCCATTTCAAAACTAATGGAATCAAACATATTTCCTCTTCAAGCATAGTTTTCCCATGTTTAGATTTCATATAATGTACTTCATTCCAAGCCAAGATAACATACAGATGTTTTGAGGGTATCATATTCCAACTCTTTAGGAATGTTTAATTTTGGAAGGGCTCACATGGCTTTTATTCCATCATTACAGCCACTGCATTAGCCAGGAGGATAAAGCACAAAGGCAGGAACCTCAACCTTGTTCAGCTGATTTACCAGTTAAACTCATGATGGCCTGGATGTGTTCTAGTAAAACACTTTCATTAATTTCGTATCAGAATTTAGGAAAAAATATCCATTTACAAGATTCTCAAAAATTCCCACCTACCATAAAATAGGATAAAGCCAGAGCAGACAAATGCTTTGCTTCATGTCTTTCATCCCCTTTAACATTCTAATAATGCATGACCATTAAAATTGCCTCCAAGACCTCCAAAGAAAGAATAATAACTAATTCCTGTTTGTAGCTGCAAGTGTAATCATACACATGTTTTCAGTTCATTATTTTGGTGTCATAAAAACCATGAGGGTTGCAATTGCAAGGAATTATTACATCCATATACTTTGCTATGAGCATTAACTGACAAAAAATTAATCCATCAGGAGGGCAGATGAACACTGCCCATAACTGAATCAGGAATAAATCAGCTCACAAGTGCTTCATGTACAGATGCTCTAATAAAGAGGTTTGACTACTGAGATGATAGGGAACAACTTATATTTAAATTACGCAAAAAATATTGTTCAAGATTTGCTCTGTTTTCTGTTGTTGGTTTGGGGTTGTTTTTTTTTTTTTCCCAGATAATTGGTAGCACACAGCAGTCAGAACGTTTGGGAAACGCTTTTCCTTGTTGTTTTAAAAATAACTCCCTCCTGCTGTGCATTATATAAATAGCTGTAGGTACATATCCATAATTCCACACTTAATAGCACATCCATGGTCCCCCCTCAGTGGCTGCTCTGTGCTGGGCTGGATTTAAACACATTAATCACACCTCCCAGGGACAAGAGACTCTCCCAGGGTGAGATGACAGAGGAGCTGCCTGGCCATGGAGAGGGGGGGATGCAGATCCACAGCACGGGGCACCTCAGCTCCCAAATGCTGCTGCAGGTTTAATCAGACCCCACATGCCCAGGGTGCTGCTCTGGGGAGTAAAGCACCAGATCCATCAAGGAAATAGGGATTCAGCTCCAGCCCAATACCAGCTTTTACCATCTCTTTAACACCCACATTCCTCACATCCTCCTTTTTGGAAAATACTGGTTTTTATTCCCCTCTTCCAAGCAGGTACAGTCCATCACCCTCAGGACATCAGTGACTGCTTGGCCGTCAGAAACACCTCTCTGTGCTGAAAGAGATCCCTGTCCTGTGTTCTCAGCCAGGCTCTACAATTCCCAGCAGCATTTCCCAGCCTGAAATAAACCAAAGCAAGAAATCCTCTCAGAGACAACAAAACTTCCAACCTGTTAAATCCCACTTGTCTCACTGAAGCGTGGCCTCCATGGTTCTCTCAAGTGCTTCATATCAATATTTATAGAGTATTAGCAAGTCCTTGTCTGTGGTGCCTCCATCCTCCAGGGCCCAGTGAAGCTCCCCAGGCAAACAACAACAGAACAATATTTGTGTGATTAAAAGGAGAACATTGTAGAGCAGTAGAAGCTACAGACAGCAAGCGGACTCCATCCACTCTTTTCCTCCTGGGAGCACAGTCCTACCTAACGAAGTGAAAAGAGGGAGATACATGTCACTTCTTTTTATCCCTAATAACAGCTCATTGCACTGGGTGGAAAAGAAAAATATTAGTGATCTTCCCATTTCATTTCTGTGGCCCCAGAATGAATCTATTCACCTCAGGCAGGAGCACATCAGCTGTCAAAGAGAATTTTTACTCATTGCTTCTCTGGGAAGAGGTAAATGATGTTTCCTCCTAGTGCTGGAATGGCCTTGGAGAGAATCAGATTATCCTGTTCTCCTCTAAAACACAAAACTCCAGGGGCTTCTCAAGCAGTTTGTTTCTGATACATTTCTTGTCCTGTCAGAAAAACGGGTTTGGTTTTGACAAAAATTATACCTTTTTCTGCACCACCATACACAAGGTGATTCAGCCTGGCAGTAATGTGCACAGAAAGTTGGCAGGGATTTTATTCTACACATTCTCAGGCACCACAGTGGTGGGCACAGATTTATGTGGTTGCTTTCGAGATGCTGAAGTCTGACAACACCAGCACATCGATCCAGACCACAGCTCCACTCAGGGAACAGAAACTTCAAGAGCAGACAGATTTAGTAAAAGGAAAATCCCCAACCACAAAATCTGACAAAACAAAGTAACTGTCAATTTTGTGATGCTGCAGTCAGTGATTTTCTCTTCCAGGTGCCTGCAGTGCTGGCCAGCAACACAACAGCCTCAGGTGCCTGCACTCTAGGGACAGGACAAGGAGTAATGAGTTCAGACTGAAAAGGGGACATTTAGGTTAAATATATGGAGGAAATTCTTCCCTGTGAGAGTGGTGAGGCCCTAGCACAGGGTGCCCAGAGAAGCTGTGGCTGCCCCATCCCTGGAAGTGCCCAAGTCCAGGCTGGACAGGGCTTGGAGCACCCTGGGACAGTGGAAGGTGTCCCTGCCCAAGGCAGGGGGTGGGATGAGATGGGTTTTAAGGTCCCTTCCAACCCCAACCATTCCATGATTCTATGATTGATCATCACAAGTTAGTAATGCCTCTCCTTAGCAGGTCAGTGGTTCCCTACCAAGGAAGGCCAGACTCTTTGGGATTACCAAATTCCTCTCATTTCACCCACCTGACACCTGCTCCAGTTTCTTATTTTCCCAAAACTAGTTAATCTAACCCAAGGCACAGTAATTAAACCAGGCTGCAGCAGCTATGTTTGAAAACATCTCTGCCATCCACACACCCCCTGTTCTCCTGGGAGAGCAAATGAAACAGCTTGTTACCATGAAAGATTTATTACTGACTAATGTACGTAGGAAACCTGATGCACTGAAAACCAGAGAACACATTCCCAGCCCTAATTCCATGTGGCCTCAAACCAACTGATCCAAGCAAGTTTTTTGCTGGCTGTTTGCTGCTGTTGTCCATGGGAGGCAAGAAGAGCTGTCACTAAAGGTTTGCTCAGATGCTCTGGGAGCTGGAGCCTGAGCTCACAAAGTGTTGTAATTCAGGAAACCTAGCAGCAGAAATGACCACGGTTTTGAGATTAATCCACCCCTGGAAGTGCTCAAGGCCAGGTAGGATGGTGTTGCATGAACATAATATATTTTTCCCTGCTCAAAAGTATTCTCATGAGAAAGCAGAATTTGCAGCAAAGTTCTGTAAACAATTCTCTCCGGTATCTCTGTCTTCCACAAGATGGGGATTGTTTTTCCTTCCTAACCAATGAGTGAAGTTTTGGTATCTCCCTGGTATGGGAAGGACTGGGGGGAGGTTGGGGCTGGAAGAGCTGGACAGAGCAGGGAAAGAAGCAGCAGCATGCTCTTCACCTGGGGGAATAGCCCAGGCCCAGAAAGAATGGAGTCAACTTTAATAAATACATTTAAGCCTTCATTCCGTGTCCTGTTGTGACAGGATGGGGCTTAGAGCAACCTGGGATAGAAGAAGGTGCCCCTGCCCATGGTAGGGGGTGGACAACAAGATGGGCTTTAAAGTCCCTTCCAGGCCAAACCAGTCTGGGATTCTGTGCCACCTCACTGAATGCCTGACAGACACTGCTAAACTCAGTTTTTGGGAAGAAGGTGAAGCTGCATCACCTCTGCTCTGCCTCAGCTCCAGGTAAATGGTTTGAAACCAGATCCTGTTTGGTTGCTGTTTAATTAAATCATGGAAAAACACAAAAGGGACTAAAGGGCAAAAATAAGAGACTATGGATGGTAAATATTCATCTCAGCCTCAGTTTAGAAGGTCAGAGATTTCCTTCTACATCTTATCAGGGGCTGAAATTTCCCCATTAATCACTTTTTTCAGATCTAACACCCATCAGGTTTGAACTCTGCTTCAAGGATTCCAGCTCCTGAGCAAACTGTCACCCAGGTCAGGGGTACAGAGCAGGTCTTTTAAAAATACTGGTTTTGATTAAAAACCATATTCAAGCACCAGCTGAAGGAATTATATGTTGCATATTCCATGCTTTGTTTGCAAAACAAAATCTCTGCAAAAGATGCCAGACCAGATGAGATTCCAGGGATTTCATGCTGCATGACAAATATTTTGCTTAGGTAATGCCACATCAATTCCACCTCACATTCCCCCTGAGAGGAACTGGATCAAGAGCTATAAACTACAGATCTGGGGGGGAAAAGGCAAAAGCTTTGAGCCACATGACATTAATTTCCATGGAAGAACTCCTAAGAATTTTGTATCATGTCCATAATTTTCAGGGGGGTGGGTGTAGCCAAACCAAACTCACATCCATTTGGGGAGCAGCCACCAGAGTGGAATACAGAATGCAGGTAATGGATAATACATATGTAATGGAAATATAATGTGGAAGAGATTCATTGCAAAATCCTAAGGCCTGGATGATTTTCAAATTACTTTCTTGTTCATTCCGGTCACATCTTGAATCAAGTTCCTCATTTCATAACCAATGGAAAATTAACTGGCAAGATATAAAGAAAAAATATTGGGAGCCTAACAAATCAGCAGCATCTGAGAGCCAAGAATTGATGGAAAATGAAAATTAATCCAATGGAGCAGTGAGTCAGAGAATAATGCATGGCTCCAAGTCCAGAAAACTGCATTATGCCAAACAAATTGCTTGGAATTTTCCCATGTATAAAATAAATGGTTTCTCTACTAAGCCTAATTCTTCCAGAGAATGCTCAGCTCTCCTGGAAATCAGGTCTCACTCCATATAATCAATATTTCATGGGAGATCAGACAGGAAATACCCTTCAAATTCTTAGTAGCCCTCATTTTAAAGATTGGTAGTGACAATCATAAATCCTTCAGACTTTTTTTGTTGTGTTTTTTTTTCCTTCTAAAATGAACAACTAGAGTCTTTCATTTGGGTATTAGCAAAACTTATAGCACGAACCTGTGCCAGATTTGAATTTGTGCTTCAAGCAAGAAAGATCCTCCAGCACTGCCTGGGAGGCAGGAATTTCTTCTGGGATCAGAAGATTTAGGATGGGGCTATGAAGCCAGCCTCTTTCCCAATTACTCCTTTTGAAAATCCCCAGCCTTGTAGTTAGGCTGGAAAAGGCAAAACATCACCCACCCTGCATGGCTTGCCAAGGAAACAGAAATCTTATTCCCTTAGTGATCCCAGGCAGGGATTACAGCCCTCCACTGGGAATTGCATTCCCTCTAAAGGTGACACTGACAGATCTTTCAGGCATCAACCAAACTTAATACCTGCGACAGTGAGGATTTGCTGCCTTGGGGACCTGGAGTTTTGTCAGTGAACTCTCAAAGCAGGGAGCTCAGCCAGCTGCAGCCTTCCCCTGCCCACTGCTCCCTGCACTCAGGGCAAATAAACACCCAGGTGACCCCCAGGAAACTCATCCCAGCAAACAAAGTTATGGAGCTGTAGTAAATCAGTGAGGAAAGGGGCAGCAGGATAAAATGGGCAGGCAGAAAAGTAACTTTCCAAAGAGCATCCCTTGTGTTGTGCTGGCAAATGTTCCTCCAGAGATTAAATACAGAGCGAGGACCTGTGCAAAGGGCAGCTCTGGAGCAGGGCACCTATATCCCAGCACACTCACACACTGGTACTGTGATTGTGGAAGTCTCCATAAGCTGTGCATGAATCATCAGCCAATTGTGCAGAAACAGCTGCACAAAACCCCCAAATTTCACATCTTGTATCAATGGGGATAAGGTGCAGCTGGCAAGGGGAAAGTTGGCTTCCAAACATCCAATATTTGATTTTCAGAACAAGTTACTGTAGAGCAGCATTGGGAGAAGGGGATGTTTTTGCAGGGGGGCATCACACGCCCTCTGGCTTCTCCATCAAGAGCAGATAATGCTACACACAACCTGAAGCACATTTTGCAAGCAGAGCCCAACTCTTTTACATGTGCTTTGGAGGAGAAGTGTCCTAACACCACAGGCAGAAGGTATAAAAACCACAAGATCACTGCAGGTGCTACATCCAAGAGTGCTGACAAGCCTGTGATCCATCTCAAGCTTGGCAATTCTCCAGGCACAAAATCTGACATTAATTAAGGCCAGGGCCTTTATCACTTAAGCACATCCCAGTGTAATTAAGGAGCCCAAATGTCACCAATGACAGTGGTGTGGGACTCACAAATCTTTCTTGTGAGATTTGGACTGTTTGGGTCAGAGCTTGGCTCCTCAGAGATGGTTGTTGAGGGGATTCACAGGGGCAAGATCTGGTTTTATGGTTTGTAAAGGCATTTGCACAGCCCCGCTTGACATTGAGACCTTTTGTGGCCTTATCCCATGGGGATGTCAGCTCAGTGACACAGAACACGAGCAAGGAACCAGAGCTTGGTGTCCCAAACCTGCATCCACTCCCACCACCTCAGGGCATCCTTGCTGCCCACACTGCAAGGCCACACAGACACATCCACAGGCACTTCAGCTGCAGTTCTGCTTCCAGGAGTGCTGAGTGAGTATTGTCAGTGCCATAAGGATGGAAAACTCACAGGAACACACATGATCTACTGAAATCCCTTTGGATGTCACTGACCTCCATGGCGACCATCCTTACATTGCATCTCACCTTGTACCTGAGAAAGCAGCTAGAAAATTCTACCAAGGTGATCCACCAAAGAAAATCTTCAGGCTGACTGATTAAGGTGGGATTTAAAAACCCAGAAGTCCCAGGTGTCCTCTGGGGCATTTCCCTCTAAGAAAGGGAAAGAAAAACAAACCAAATTAAAACTACCACCTGTGTTTTCCCACCTCATTGGTCTTGCTAATTTGGGAAACAAACTGCTCACCCGGAACCAGAGCTTTCTCCTACATCTCTTCTTTGGGTAAGACCTGATGCAATGGATGCAGAGCCTTTGGGCTGATCCCAGGACATGTAATAGGAAAGTTGAATACCAAACCCTCTTGAAGATCTGCCTGACATTCTCTTGGAGACAGCAGCCTGATCTCAAGCTTGATTAAGTGAGTAGCAGTTCAGCTAATTAGTTACCTAATGAGTCATCCTCACAGCTTCACCTGTGAAAGTACAAGAGGCAGAGCAGAAATCCCACAGAGACCTGCAGGAAACTCTAATATACAATATTTCTAATGTCATTACATAAGTAGAAACACACAATCCAAACATCATTAGTTACAGAACTGCTCACTAGAAGAAAGAGAGAAAAAAAAAAGGAAGAAGGATGGGACACTTTGCAGGTCAAATTTGCCACCATAACTGCATCAGCACAAACAGTAATAAGAAAGTACTAGTAGATCTGAGAAAAAAACAAGCCCTAAAAATTCAGAGCAAGTGTTGTTATGGCATCACTGCAGAAACCCAGGTTTCTCCACGGCTCCAAGTACACAAACACATCCTTCCTCAGAGCTGCCTGTCAGCAGGGATAGGAAAATAGGAGCAAATCTTGTAAAACCCCTTATCCAATCTCATAAACTCGGGGAGCCAGGTATGGAGGAGGGTGTGAGTGCACAGCTCTGGGGCAATTCAGGACCAGTGCTCCAGAGCACCCGTGAGGAGCAAGAGGCAAACATGGAAAACTGGGGAAAAGTCATGTTTATCATGACTTATCACCACCCACTTAACAGCCAAAAGGCACAGATAAGAAATAATCAGGCCCATCTGTAGAGAGTTAGAAATGCATGAAAACACCTGGGAAAAGGAACAGAGCTCCCAGGTGCTACAATAACACAAACAGCCAGGGAAAGCCATGGACAGAAAAAACCACTTTGTCCTTCACAGAGCTGAATACCAAAGCAGAGAACCACATGCTGCAGCCATTGCCCTACAAAACAGCAAATCAGCCTCTACTTTGAATGCAATTGTTTTGAAATGCAAAAATCGCCATACATCGTTCACACCCAGACAGTAACTTCCACCGTCAGGGAAAAAACAGCTAGTTCCAGCCCAGTTAACCCAAAACAATCATTGTAAATAACGAGGCACAAAGCTTTTCAGTGGATTCAGGGCTAGTCAAGGCAGGTGTGCAAATGCAAAAGGGGTCACCCCGATTTTCCCTTTGGAAAACACAGATTTTAGGGAAGAAGCTGAGAAACAGAACAGGAAAGGGACAGCAAGAACATTGCCAATCAGGACGTGGGGTTTAGGATGACAAGGTAGTGCCTGTACATGTTCCTCTCTTACCTGCTTCCATGAGCTGGCACTGCTGCCCAAAAACCTGGGAGAAGGTGACGGGCCCTGCGGGAGGGCTGGAGGTCACCGGAGGGGAGTCCATGGCTCTCCTGCAGTCCTGAGTGTTAGTCATGGAGCAGAGCCCGGAGCTCCGACACCTCCCGGCCCCTACAGATCCTCAGGGGGCAGCAGGAGACACCCAGGGAGGAACGGTGGTGCCTCCTCCCGAGATGCCAGGCTGCTCCTTTCCCCCTTTTCAAGGGAGAGGAGCAACACGCGCGTTTTCAGTTGAGTATCATCAGTATTTGTATGGAGAACACCTGTGCTGTGCTTCTCCCAGGTGGTTCTCGTGCGTCCTGGGCAGGTCTAGCGGCGTCAGGCACAAATTAGCACCAGGCACTGATGATTGGCCCCTTCTGAGGCGTCTGCCACGGCCAGAGCAAAGTCAGGAGGGTCTTTTCTTCTCCCGAGATGTCCAAACCCAGCGGCTACCTTGTCGGTGAGCTCGGACACATCTCCTCCAGGAGCACGGGAGTTTCCCCCGGGATGCGGGGCCTCTGTCCTTCCAGCCCAGCCGCTGCCAGCGTGCCGGGGATGCCGGAGCACTGGGAAGATCCTTCTCCGCCTCTGCCCTGGGCTTGGAGCCCGAGCTGCGCCTCAGGAGGTCAGAGGCGGCTTCCAGCGGCTCCAGCCGGGGCTCCCGGCATCACCTCCCGCCGCCCGTCCCTGCCCTACAGCCCGCTCCCCCCTTCCCCCAGCCACACCGGCGAGGGGGAGGAGACTGGAGCCACGTTAAGTAACATCCTCTGCCCTGCTGCAGTGCCCGCCCGGCCCTCCTCCCTCCGCCCGGATGCAGAGGCTGCTCCCGGAGCGCTTCTGGAGGCGCTTGGCAGCGCTAACCCCGGCAGGAACGGCGAACCGCCCGCCTTAACCCTCTCCTGCCCGCCGGGAGGCTCTAGGGAAGGGGGAAAGACGCGAGCCCTGCCTCCCGAACCTGCCCACGGTGCCCATGGCTCTGCAGCCCGCAGGGATGCCTGCCTGGAATTCCCTCAGTGGAAGCACCAGCCAGGGCTGTTTCCAGGGAAAAGGGGCCAAGAGTTAACTCCCAGCAAAGTCTGACAGCGCTGATTCATCTTTATTTGAAAAACTCCCTCTGCCGATGCAAAGGATGCTGACTCCGGGAGCTCTGCATAAATTTGTCCTCCGTTGAGTCATCAGAGCTTTTTTTGGGGAAGTCTGCTGGGAAGGAAGGTTACCGCAAGGCTGGGAAAACACCCCGTGACCCAGGGGGAAATCAGGAACGGTCAGATTGCAGCAGCAGAAAGCCCAGGGCAGGGAAGGAGAGGTACCTGCGGGTACCAGCAAACCCGGGAGGGACAGGACGGTGATCTCAGCCCCTTCCCGCAGCCAGAGGAGGCAGAGAGAGGCCGAGGAACACCTGGAAAATTCCGAGCGGCGGGAATGGAAGTCGCATCTCGTGCTCTGTGCTGCAGCAACATCGCTGCTCACCGAGCCGGGAGCTGTCCGCGAAATCCCGGCTGGGTCGGTTTATTGTATTCACATCAACTTAAGGAATAAATATTTTACAGTGAGGGTGGAGAAGCCCTGGCGCGGGTCGCCTAGAGAACCTGTGGCTGCTCCATGCCTGTAAACATTCAAGGTCAGGCTGGATGGGGGTCTGAGCAATCTAATGAAGTTGGAGATGTCCCTGCTCATGGCAGAAGGTTGGACTAGAGGCTCTTTAAAGCATCCTTAAACTGGTCTAGGGTTCTATGATTTATATGGCTTTAGGCTCAGNAAATCCCGGCTGGGTCGGTTTATTGTATTCACATCAACTTAAGGAATAAATATTTTACAGTGAGGGTGGAGAAGCCCTGGCACTGGTTGCCTAGAGAACCTGTGGCTGCTCCATCCCTGTAAACATTCAAGGTCAGGCTGGATGGGGGTCTGAGCAATCTAATGAAGTTGGAGATGTCCCTGCTCATGGCAGAAGGTTGGACTAGATGCTCTTTAAAGCATCCTTACACTGGTCTAGGGTTCTGTGATTTATATGGCTTTAGGCTCAGATTATCTTTGGCAGAGCCCAAACAAACAAAAAAAGACTACTTTGCGTGTTTATTTCACTAAAGGCACAGGAACAATTTCTGCCCTCACACAAACATGAGATTCAACTTGATCTTCTTGTCTATCACATGGAGGAAAGCAAAAATTGAGCCATTTGGTCCAAATGTCTTCAACATTCAGGTATTCCTGTGGCTGTTTTCTTCCTCCCTAACTGTGCCTGTTTCTCTCTCTGACCATGTCCCAGGAAATCCTCCCAGAGCTGTTTGGTAACTTGCCTGCAGAATCCACTGCAGAGCTGCATCCAGCTCTGAAATATTAAAGCATGATTTAGGAAAAAAAGAAAATGCAAGAGGCTACCTGCAAATCCTTTTTGTCCATTTCCTTAGCAAAATTTTCCAACTCCAAGACATTGGGAGTTTTAGCATTGCAGATGAATTCACAGATGTATTTTTCCTTCTCCCCAGTTGCATTGTATATTAGGAGAGTGCACTGGAGGTTCTTAACCAGCAAAACAACCCGGTGATCTTAGAAAACCTGTCCTCTGCAGGTGCTAAGGGCTTTGCCACAGGAGGGACGGTCATTCTGGGGATAAGAGGGAGTAAACAGGGAACTGTTCAAGGTTGTTTGCTGCTGGATTTGCAGAGGGTTTTCTGGAGGAGCTCCTGCAGGTCTGAGCTCCCCGTGGGGCTCCACGTCCAGCCCAGCACAGTGGCCACACACCACCAGGGGCCACGCTCCATTTCACACCACTGCTCACAGCTCCCTGCCTTTGCACCCAGCCACTCCACACCCCTAACAACCAGAAAGCAGGAAAACAAATCCTCTCCTTTGGGCTGCTCTAGGAGCTGTGTCCCTGCTCAGCATCCACCACCTTCTCACTCTGGGAGTAGATCCGGAGCAGAGGAGCTCACAGTGCCTGCCCTTCACTCTGGGCACACTTCAAGGGATGCTCAGTTTAGCTCAGTACATTTTGCTCCTCAGGAATGGCCCTCCCCAAGGTACAGAAATGACATTTTCCACCTCACTGCAGCTGGGCTGAATTTTCCTCACAGTTGACACCTGTGTTGCTGTGCTGAGTCCCACAGATGATCCAATGCCACATTTCCTACTCTGGGCCTGTGTGCTCACCACAACACCCTGGGATCTATTCAGCATCTACAAGGTTCCTTAAGGTCCCCCAGTTCTGCTGGTGCCATTCTGGACTCCATCAGCTGCAGCAACTGACCCTGCACAGAAAACAACTAACAGAACACATAACCTGGCTCAAATCTTCTCTTCCTAGGTGAAAAGGAAGTACATGAGTGTGAGGAATAATGTGAATAATGTGCCACTTTTTAAGATGTTGGAGCTCAATTTAGAGGAGCTGTGTTTGCACACAGTGAATGAAATTCGTGCATTCACTGCCCTGGAAGTGCAGGAGGAAGGTGAAAGGAGAGGAAATCAACCCCTACCCCTCACTGAGTGGGAGCTTTTTTCTGCAAAGGGCTCCACTGCAGGAGCCAGATTTGCTCATGAGCAGATTTACCCAGATGCAGCAATACAAGCAGCTTAAAAACACCACAGCTGAATTACCATCAAACCAAGTGCCAGGAAAAGTCCATCTAATGCACCTTTATCGGCTGTTGGCCTGGAATGACTGCTGAGAGATCTCCCCAGGTAATTTCATCAGGCTGTAGCAGTTCATTTTCTCCACAGTGATAATCAGAGGCCCCAAATGCAAAGGGAGAGGTTCTGTGCACATCCAGGTCCCAGCCTGTGCTGGCAGCAGCACAGGAACAGGTCACATTGGGACAGAAGAGCCTTGGAAAGTGCAGCTCAATGGAGATCTGCTTCTCTTCCACATCCAATTATCCCACTGAACAATGTGCCACAGGAAAATGCCTGAATGGCAAGAAGAAACTGGGCTAAACTCTCTCATTGCATCACGAAAACAGACGTTTCATTACTGTGGTTCTTCACAGCTCTAGAAATACCCTGTGTGAGGAATGGGGTTATTCACAACGATGCTCTTTGTAGCAGAGGGTTTGGGAATGGAGGAGGGCTCAGGAAAGAACATTCAGAAATTATCCTTAATGAGATGTCATCAGCTATGAATGGTAGCAAGTGAGAACCCATTTCTTGTGTCAGAAATCAGCATTGCCCTGGTGCAAGGCAGAGACTGTGAGGAAAAAGAGCAGCTAAGGATTTTTGCGTTTTCTTCCAGTCCAGCACTGTCACAAGGAGGGCTGGTGGAATCACTGGCTGGATGCATGGGGATGTATGGATGTGATTATTCCTCTTCAGACCACACCAATGACATCAGCTCTTGAGGGTTTCTGCAATTCTAAATGCCTGTGTCATGCAAGGCAAATGGAGTTTTGTAGAACTCACTTTGAAGCAAAGCACTTAAGTTTGGCATCACAGGCAGCAATTAAACATATTTCTGCCTTCCTTCAGATTACATCTCCAGCAGCTCTTGGCTGAAAGACAATTTTGTTTGGTTGAGTTTTAGTCTTTCCAAAAAAATGAGTTTGAAAGGCACAGAAGAAAATTACCTAAGTGGTGCAGAAAGAAGAAAACCCTAAAGGATTTAGAGAATATTTTGTGTAGTATATCAAAAGTAAGGCTTGCTATGGCTTAATTAATATATAAATATCCTTGTAGAAAAGAGATGCCAACTCTGAAAGGACTCTAATCTGTTAGTGCTGGGCACACAGAGAAGCTGAACTCAGATACAGAGTCTACTAGGACAGAGCACTACAGGATTTCCCTTGAAGGTCAAATTAAGAAGCATTCCTGAATCAATACACCCCAGATAAGGCTGAACCACTGCACATGGTAGAGTAACCCAAGAAAGAAGTTCAGGGAGTCTGTCAGTTCTGTGAGTTAAATAGTCCAGCTGTAGGAAAATTCAACATATAAGTGAATAAATACCTTGTGCAGATGGAAATACGTGAGTTTAATAATGAGCAGTATGTTTTATAGGACAGATTTCCTGTTGCAATGCATGTCCCCACACTGTCTATTCCCCAGAGCTTCAGCTGGAGGAGTGCAGAGGCCCAGAGAAGATGACTTTGGGCAAGGAGATGAGGAGGAGTTAATACCCCCTCACACAGCCACTGACACTGGCACACAAGGACAAAAAGATTAACAGGAAACCAACCCTGCAAAGTGCTGCTGAAGTCAAGGTGACCCAAAACTGAGCAGAGCAGTACAAAAAGGGGGAGGTGGTCCTATTTGCATTAGCATCTCATATCTAAGATAATACATGCAGAGCTGGTCTTTAACAACTGCCCCTGCTTCTTCCAAGGCAGCTGCAAAGCCTGCTATGAACCAAACTGTCCCCTACCCCCAGCCCCTTCAGTGCCCCTCCTCTACCTCGCTGGGGAATAAATGATGATTTTCCATGAGCAGCAGGGCAGAACATGCTCTGCTCTCCCAGGTGAGCTCATCCCTGCACCACAGGAGATGTCCCTTGCAGCAGGAGGCTCAGCACTATTTCTGTCAGTGCCCACAGGCCTGGAGCATCCCTGGTGTGTCACAGCACTGCAGCAGCTTCTGAGCAGTGGCCTTGGCTGGCTGTGAGCCCAGGGAAAGGCTCCAAGGCTCCACTGCTCACAGCCCAGGAGGATGTTACTCAGCAGTGCTGGATGTGCAGCTCCGTTTCTGCCACTGTCCCACAGCATCTCGGATGGGCTCAGGCAGGATGGACCCATGTCCCGTGTTAGACTCCTGAGCATACACAGTTCTCTGTGTCCCACAGCCTTGGAAGAGCATTTACAATCAGCACTGGCACCAAGGGCTGGAGCAGCCCCCTGGCTTTGCTGACCGGGCCTTTGGGAGGGGATCCAGCCACCAGCAGTGTCCTGTTGTCTGCATCCTTCTGCCAGCACCACACACAGAGAGCTGAACAGCCCGCAGGCAGCAGCTTCAAGGTGAGAAAGTGATCCTCCTTGTCTGTTTTGGGATGAAGCCTTCTCCCAAAAAAGCCACAGTTCTTATAAAAAGGAGTAATTAATGCTGCTTCATGTGACAGCACAGACAGAAGAATGGAGGCATGCAGCTATTTAAAGAGTATTTCTCAAGGTTCTCACACAGGGACAGAATGACAGTTCAACACAATTGGATCTCTTCAAACTTATCTGAAACTGGGTGGCGTTTTCTGAAAGCCAAACAGGCTGTGGCACTGCCAGAGGAGCCTGGCTGCCTGTCAGACTGCTGCAGGCACTGACAGTGACAACAGTGGCTTTTTTTTAACAGACCAGATTTATAATGCATAAGGAACCTTTAGATTTTCTGGAGTGAAAGAGCCATTTTTAGCCTATGTGAAATCAATATTAATATATATAATTCAGCTGTCCCCAAATCCATCTATTGTACCTGCTGTCATTTTTAAGGAATGCACCCATACGATGGCTGCCCATCACCCTCAGTGATTCCCTCCTTTAAACTGAAGGAGGATACATTTAGAGTAGATTTAAAGATGGTTTTTACAATGAGGGTGGTGAGGCCTTGGCACAGGTTGCCCAAATCTGTGGCTGCCCCATCCCTGGAAGTGTTTGGTGCCAGGTTGGACAGGGCTTGGAGCACCCTGGGACAGTGGAACGTGTCCCTGCCCATGGTGGGGGAGAATGGGATGAGTTTTAAGGTCCCCCAGCCCAAGCCATTTGGGGGTTCTATGGAAAGAGCCAAGTCCCACGGCCCTACAGAAAGCAGAAAATGTCTCAAAGTGCTGTGATGGCACATGATATGAAACAGGGACCACTCCCAGGAAGGAAAACAACCCTCCCACTGCACACTCTGCCCAAACTTTTCCCTCCCAGCTGAGCAGAGCAGCCTTGAAGTTCCAGAATGCTGGCACACCTCAGCAGGAGGTCTGGATTTGGATGGAAAGGGCTGGTGGTGCTGCTTCCCCCAAGCATGCTGAGCTCAGGTGGAGATGTCAGGAGAATGAATCCCTGTCTGTGTGCACAGAACCTGCCAGACCAAGGGGACACATCTCCTTCCTCCTGTCCCGCCGCCCACCAGGAAAAACCCAAACCATTCTATTGTTTCAGAGCTAGAGCACAGTCAGTCTCCATTTTTAAGATCTCCTTGGTTGAAATAACAATAAATATTTCCATAATGCAGTTTTCCACATTAATTTATTGTTGTTCTTTTACCTTACATGGCAGACAGACAACAGAGCTTTCAGTCTTCCACAGAAATTCAGAATCCAAGCACGAACCAGGTGCCACCACATCTCCAGAGTTTATTTTTAATGAACTTCTCAGTATCAGCATTGCCATGAGACCACTGCAGAGCTGCCAGTGTTGTCCTTGCAAATTCTACATGCAAAACCTGAGCTTTTTTCCCCACCCTCTCCTTGAATTTTCACAAGAACTTGTGATATTGGTCAAGGGCAAAATTTCATGTTTCATCAGCAGGCACGGGGGAGGTTAAAAATTTGCTGCAAAACTGTGAAATTCTGCCTTGGGAAAAAAATGGCATACTTTTCCTGAATTCACTGTGAATGAAATCTCCTCACTGGTCCAGAGAAACGACACCATTTTGAACTGATGCTTTTTTTTCTGCAAGAAAAATCACACACAC
>VYXD01011010.1:248278-291010 GCA_013397195.1 Hylia prasina
ATATAAAATTGATCCTTTTTTTTAACTTTTTCAGGGTGGTGGGAAGGAATATCAACTGGGCACTTGTTTTTTCTTAACTAACGTGTGCATACACAGATCTGTGCTTATCTGTGTGGAGTGCAAAGCCAAGGACAGAAATAAATTGACTGAAACAAGAAGGAAATATGACAATTAACCCCTTTAGCCTCCTTAAAAAATTGCAAACCTGGACGTTAGCAGGGATCCAGGGATCATGTGTCGGCAGAAGGAACCCTTCACCTCACGGCCAAACTGGGCAGAAGTCCTGCCCAGAACTGACAGATGATGTACCTGGGTGTGACTGACCCCATCTGGGGACAGGAAAGAGGTAAGAGACCTTTCTGCACTGCATTTCACCAGCTGACCTGTGTGTTTCTGGAATTAGTCTTTACTGGATGGCCTCTGGACAGGACCCCCGAAAACAAACACATGTCTAGGGACACAAACACAGGTGCTCTGTTTAAGGACAAATGTTGTACTTAAGGACAAGTCTGGTCTGATACTTCACAGCAACACCTGTGTTTGATACCGTCCCTAAATAAATCAATCCTGACTCTAAACAGTACCAGACTGGCAACACAAGTTATGGCACCTTTTCAGAGATGGGGGCTAGTCCCTTCATGGAACTGGGCTCTCAGTGCATTTCCCAGAGATCATATAACAGGTGATCTTCCCAAAAAACATGTCCTGATGCACTTCAAAAGCAACAGCATCTGCCCCTTAAAGCTAATGGTACAAAGTCAAGAGACTGGGGTCCCCACAGACTTCACATGTGGAAAGCTCAGGAAAATCTGCCACTGCCTTCAGTGGTTTTGTGTGGGATGCCCAGTTCTTTACCCGTTAGGATGTAAAGCAGAAACTAAAACGATGGAACAGTCTTTTCAGAATTTAGTTGCATAGTATGTTAAACGCTGTGTTCTCCCAGCAGGAGGAGACTCATCCAGACCCATCCACCCTCTGAGCATGGGCACTTTGCCTGCAGGAGCCTGAACACCTCTCCAGGCTGCTCTCCATGCTGGCACAGGGGCTCCACGCACGGGGGGACCCCGAGGTCATCCTGGCCCCAGCATCCACAGTTCATCACTCTCTGGAGAAGGCAGGAGCCTGCTCTCTGCTCCCTCCCTTGGAAGGAAGGGTAAGATGACAAGCACATCATCACTTCCAGCAGAAGAAACCATTGTCCCTGTTGTCTGCTGAGGAACCCCTCTCACCTCATCTGAGCAAAGCAGGAGAGGAAAATGTTTGAGGATTACTTCACCTCACCTTCTCCAGTCAGAAGTTTCTGGTACCTGAAAATACACAGAGAGTTGCATTTAATCAGAAATAGTTTAAGGAGTCACAGTTCTGTGTTCCATGGAGCTGGAAGCAGGACAAGTCATTCAGTGACCACTGTACAGGGAAGAGACACCCATGACTTAATTTTGCTTGGATTTCCCACAACAAAATGGTCTGTGCCACAGCTAGGGATATTAACATTCATTAGCAACCCCTCATTATTCAGGAGCTATCAAACTTCAGAATTTTACTAACNATTCACTGTGAATGACATCTCCTCACTGGTCCAGAGAAACGACACCATTTTGAACTGATGCTTTTTTTTCTGCAAGAAAAATCACACACACCCCCCACCCCAACCCTCCCAGAAAAACTGCATTTCTTATCTGAGGAAAAATGATGAAGTCTGGTGCAACCATGGGTTATTTCTTGTTGGTGGCATGTTTATTTTTCTGCTACAGCTTAGACTGTAATGGACCCTGCAAACAGAGCAGTACAATATAAAGCTCTGCACTGTGGTCTCTGGGTTGAGTCACGTTATAAAACTTTAAAAACAGAGCATTTACAAGCAGGGACATAAAGACGTGCTTTTAAAATTGTAAATACATATTTACAGGCTTGTGTGATAAACCAGAATTTCTCTGGGAAAAACGTTCCTATATCACAACAATGTACACACTTCTCTCCTTGAGTCTGTCAGTTTTGATAGTTGATAACACTCTAAAAAAGGCAGCAAAAATAAATTGCACAGAAGTGACCTCTAGTAACCTCACTGGGATGCCTTAAAGGCACTAAACTGGGCAGCATCCATGCCAGAACTCCATACTTAATTTAACTGACTGGAAGTTGAGTGGGTCTGAGGAGGAGGGATTGTTTAAAGAAGTATTTGGGCTATATGGCAAGGAAACACTTCCTCAGCAACAATCCCCAAGTGACCAGTGATAATTTATACACTATGGTCTTTGACAAGGTGTCCAACAAAACTGCACTGAGAAAATTAATCATAATCAATCAATCAATCACCAATAATACTGGTGCTTTAAGTCAGAGTATATTAGGTTTATTAGTACTGTATACTCATTTTTCAAGTGATTTAGGTACTCTCCAGACACACAGGAAGAGCATTCCCATTTGAAAGATCAGGGTTTACCATACTAAAATTACATGCTGAGAGGAAGGACAAAAAGTAGAGAGAAAATAAAAAGGTAACATGGAAAACCAAAGTGAGAAAAACTGATCAGCTGCATGGACATAGACATAAGGCCAGGAGACTTAATTTTTTGTGCTTTTTGACCAAAATTTACCAAGCTGCCTAGCAGATCTGGATGCTCACTTCCAACTAGTTTGAATGACCAATGAGATTCTCAGTCTTTCTAAGGCTGCTGTGAAAAATCCCAGCCTTTGTTTGCAATTGGTACATTTCTTTGAGGAGGAGATCACTGCTAGCAAAAAAACTCCAAAGGGAACAAACCCTGGAAACTCTCCACCCCAGGAATGAGACTGAGCAGCCAGCAATGGCATGAGCATCTCAGTGGTCTCACAGTCTTGGACTGAAAGCATCACTTCCAGCATGGAAGGGGATGCAGCTTTTTATGGCTCATCCAGTTCTCAGCCTTCCCCCAAACCACAATTGCACTTAAAAGCTTCCAAGAGGGGTTTACCCAAAAAATCTGTAGGGAGATAATACAAGATCCTTTTCTTTCCAACTCAAACAACATGCACCTAAAACATTTTTATGGTGAACAACATTTCTTCTTTAAAGTTTTTCTATTCATTTTGAGCAATTTGATTTTCATCAAAACTATACAAAGTTAACTGTTTTCAGCAATTCCATACATATATATATTTATCTGTCTATATATATATCTATATATGAAGATATACATATAAAATTGATCCTTTTTTTTAACTTTTTCAGGGTGGTGGGAAGGAATATCAACTGGGCACTTGTTTTTTCTTAACTAACATGTGCATACACACAGATCTGTGCTTATCTGTGTGGAGTGCAAAGCCAAGGACAGAAATAAATTGACTGAAACAAGAAGGAAATATGACAATTAACCCCTTTAGCCTCCTTAAAAAATTNAACAAACACATGTCTAGGGACACAAACACAGGTGCTCTGTTTAAGGACAAATGTTGTACTTAAGGACAAGTCTGGTCTGATACTTCACAGCAACACCTGTGTTTGATACCGTCCCTAAATAAATCAATCCTGACTCTAAACAGTACCAGACTGGCAACACAAGTTATGGCACCTTTTCAGAGATGGGGGCTAGTCCCTTCATGGAACTGGGCTCTCAGTGCATTTCCCAGAGATCATATAACAGGTGATCTTCCCAAAAAACATGTCCTGATGCACTTCAAAAGCAACAGCATCTGCCCCTTAAAGCTAATGGTACAAAGTCAAGAGACTGGGGTCCCCACAGACTTCACATGTGGAAAGCTCAGGAAAATCTGCCACTGCCTTCAGTGGTTTTGTGTGGGATGCCCAGTTCTTTACCCGTTAGGATGTAAAGCAGAAACTAAAACGATGGAACAGTCTTTTCAGAATTTAGTTGCATAGTATGTTAAACGCTGTGTTCTCCCAGCAGGAGGAGACTCATCCAGACCCATCCACCCTCTGAGCATGGGCACTTTGCCTGCAGGAGCCTGAACACCTCTCCAGGCTGTTCTCCACGCTGGCACAGGGGCTCCACGCACGGGGGGACCCCGAGGTCATCCTGGCCCCAGCATCCACAGTTCATCACTCTCTGGAGAAGGCAGGAGCCTGCTCTCTGCTCCCTCCCTTGGAAGGAAGGGTAAGATGACAAGCACATCATCACTTCCAGCAGAAGAAACCATTGTCCCTGTTGTCTGCTGAGGAACCCCTCTCACCTCATCTGAGCAAAGCAGGAGAGGAAAATGTTTGAGGATTACTTCACCTCGCCTTCTCCAGTCAGAAGTTTCTGGTACCTGAAAATACACAGAGAGTTGCATTTAATCAGAAATAGTTTAAGGAGTCACAGTTCTGTGTTCCATGGAGCTGGAAGCAGGACAAGTCATTCAGTGACCACTGTACAGGGAAGAGACACCCATGACTTAATTTTGCTTGGATTTCCCACAACAAAATGGTCTGTGCCACAGCTAGGGATATTAACATTCATTAGCAACCCCTCATTATTCAGGAGCTATCAAACTTCAGAATTTTACTAAACTAGTCCCTCAAATGTTGTTTTCTTGAAGGGTTTTAAGAAAGAATAAACTTCAGGCTGCAGTGTCTTGATTTTGTTGGTACTCATTCTCACCTGTAGCTTTACACATTAAGTATCCTGTTCCTTAGCTGTCACATCAGTATAAAGGAGATTATTATCTGCAACTTAATGGTGGGGAAATGAAGAAGCAGAAAACACTGCCTTGTTAAAACAAACAGAAAATCAACAGCAACAGCAGTACATGGGGCTGGGCCATTAATTTCCCCAAGCCCATTGTGCTTCATTACACAGTTTATCTCACCACTATCCCAACATGTTATCACAGCACTGCAATTTGCATTGTAATGCTGGACTTTGAGCTTGTGGTGGCCACCAAAGCAGCCAGCAAAATGGACATTCCCAGGTATATACGGGTTTTTTGACAGTTAATATTTGTCCACCATTAATATTTGTTCACCCTTTCAGCCTAAAAGTCCCCAGAGCGCTTGGCCCACTATTACAATCGGACACAAACACCACTCCTTCTAAGACAGGGATAAAACCCATCCTTACGAAATTTATCACCATTTTCAAGCTCCCTAGGATTCAGAAGAGCAACACGTCAGGTCTTAAAAGATCATGAACAAAACTCTCCTTAAACCTTCCATTAGGGGTAAAGAGCTGGCTACCCTCACACATCCTTTTGATCCACAGTATGTAAGTACCCATGACTAGAGAAGACCTTATCCTTTTGGAATTAGTACATCACATATTTCAAGAGGAGATTATTGCTAGCAAACAAAGCTCCAAAGGGAATAAATCCTAGAGACCCTCCACCCCAGGAATGAGACAGAGCAGCCAGCCATGGCACGAGCATCTCGGTGGTCTCACAGTGTTGGACTGAAGGGATCACTTCCAGCATGGAAGGGGATGTAGCTTTTTTATGGCTCATCCAGTTCTCACCTTCTCAGCCTTCCCCCAAACCACAACTGCCCCAGTTAGCAGAGCAATGACCCCGTGGGTTTTCTGAGGTGGGGCTCATATCTCTGAAGGGCCCCTTGCACTGGTGCCCAAAGGATTGGGAGCACAGGAGAGGGAGCCCCGCGCACCCTCCCGGGGGTGTGTGGCTGTACCTGGTTTGGTCAGACACGCCCAGGGTCTATTCCTTGAAGAAGTGGGATGAGGTGGAGCGGGATTTCTTGCACTGCCTGGGGCTGGGGCTGTGCGAGGAGGAGGAGGGACATCTAGAGGCCACGCGGAGCCTGTAACTGTGCAAAGAGGCAGAAGAGCATCAGGGACCGGACACAAATAAAACCAGACGAGCTTTAGTAAGCCACGAGAAAAGAAAACGACATCCCACCCACACTGCAAGCGCCAAGAGCCACTTCTGAAGGCAAGAGGGTATTTTTGCCTTGTTCTGAACTTACCCTGTGAGTTTATATAAGCAGGAAACAGATAATGTTAACTGGAAGCAGTGTCCAGGCTTCCAGCCCGTGTCCCAGACCCTCCGGCCAGGACATACAAACCCACAGTTACATCAGAAACTGGAAGAGTCACATTCTATTCTCTCAGGACAGTCCACATCAGGTTTTAAAATACATATTTATGGAAAAGGAATTTTACTTTACCAGAACATACATCTGGTCATTTCTCCCCAGGTCACAGTCAGAGAACACTCCTGTCACTATTGCACTGGCAGACTCAACAAGGACACGTACAAATCACAACAGTGCCTTTATTGCACTTCAAATTTTACACTGAGTCCCAAAGTGAAAGTAAAAATCATAAGTTTTTACTGCAAAATATTAATTTTATGCCTCAGTTGATTGTGATTTCAACAGGAAAGCCTGAAAACACGACCTGAAGCAAGGGAAGTCCAACTGCTTCTGCCCTATTCTAGACAATCTCAGTTCAAATGTATAACCAAGATAAACTTCCATACACTAAAATATTCCAAAAATCCCCTGTTTGTTTTTAAATTCAGCACCCTTTGCTATCATGCACAAGCTTGTCTGCTTTCCCTCACACCTGTGCATCCCCATAGCTAATTACATAACTTCTTTCTCAAGGCAAATTCTTCAAAATTCTGACCAAACCCAACCACTTATGTTCTTCCAAGGGAATATGTTTTGAAATATCATTTCTTTACACAGCAACACGTCTAAAAAAAGTTAAAAGCCAGGTTTCTCTCTGGGTTATATTTAGAGTTCAAAGCACACCCTTTAAAGGAGATTTCAGTTTGTCTTAACACACAATGTAACTGCAAGTTAGACATAAAGAAGTGCAAAACTTTCCATTACAACAGAAAACCAAAACCACAGAAATTTTGAAAAGGAAACAATTCAATTATTTTCAAATTAAAACTGGTGGTTAAAATTGCCTGCCAAAAGTTTTGTTATTGTTCTACATAAATCATCCATTCCAGCCTTTGTGAATTCAATCCTGAAACCTTCAGCCCATGTGGAAGAACCAGAAAGTGGTAATGGGGAGGTCAACAAAAGCCAGATTTTTGTTGTTCCATATAAGGACTGTTACCAAGGGAAACAGCAGAATATCCAAAATAAGTTTAGTTTGTTTGGCTTCAGATTTTTACTATAACTAGAAGAGGGAAATTTTAGTTTCTTTTTGTTTGGAATGTCTCCATGCAAGTAATGCTTTCTGTCAAAATATTAATTATGACTTCTTAAAGTTCTTCTATAATTGATGACATCTGTGTGCTCTTGCATGCAGTGAGGCAGGGTCTAGATCCTATGGGAAACCTAAAGGAAAAAAAATGTTAAAAGGCTCAAATCCAAAGAGACAAAATATCAGGGAAAATATGTCCTAGACTTTCAAATGAACACCCTGATCAGACATTAGGAAGAAATTCTTACCTGTGAGGGTGGCACATGATGCCCAGAGAAACTGTGGCTATTCCAGCCCTGGAAGTGCCCAAGGCCAGGCTGGATGGGGCTTGGAGCAACCTGGGATGGTGGAAGGTGTCCCTCCCCTGGCAGGGGGTGGGAAGAGATGGGTTTTAAGTTCCCTTCCAACCTAAAGTACTCCAGAAATCTATGATCTTTCACCTCTAATTTCCTCAAGCTTTAAAGCTAATAGATCCTGGCTTGTTATTTGGAAGCTGAGGATTAAAGGAATGAGATAAAAAAGGATTTTTTTTTCTAAATAGAAAATGAAATTGAGTTCCTTATGGAGTTGTTACTGCTGCCTTTGCACAGTGCTCCCAATGAACCGTGCTTCAAATCTGCAGCAGTGTCTGCTCTGCCAAAGCTGTCAGGAATCAGGGCCCTCCTCTGTCCCAACATTCACCTGGAGGTGATGGAGAGCTCTCATTTAAGAGCCCGTTTAAAGAAGAGCCAGGACGTTGGGATGATTTTGACAAACTCCTGGGTGTGCAAGGGGAGCTGGTGTCCGAGGGGGAAGGGAGCTGAAATCCCCCTGCTGCATCAGGAGTAGTGATTGAAATCCTTATTTTTAGCTCTGTCACTTTGCACCTGCTTTCACCATCTCAGCGCTGGGTAACTGGAGACAGGCAAAGAAAAGGAATTCTGAGCCACCCTGTGCACTGGTGCTGAGGGATGATTCCATGGGAAGGGGCAAGGGCTGCTCCCAGCCCCTCACACCCCTGTGCACTGCCCAGAGCAAGAGCACAGCCCAGGCCACCCCAGCTCTGCCAGAACCATTGCTAGGGAACAGTCCAAGCCACAAAAAAAAATTAATTAAAAAAGGAATAACATCAGAAAACATACTCTGCTTGTAAGGAAAACAGGCCCAGAACCCAAATGCAGGTTCACCCCCAGAGAACAAAGGGTGCTTTCAGGAAGGACTTGTGTGCACCAAGTTTTCTCTGTCAGCTAAGGACTTTTAAACCAAACTAAACAGTTTGGTAGATGTACCAGCTATTCCATAAATTAAAGCTAACCCAGAAGTTGAATGAGGCTATTTTTTATATAAATTAAAGCTAACCCAGAAATTGAATGAGGCTATTTTTTATATGGAGAAGGGCCTAAAGCTCTCTCTCACAACTGAGAGCATACCCAAACTAGGAGAGATAAATCACCCTATTTGGTGAGCCTCCCTACAATAAAAAATACACTAAATCCCAGCTCTTAAGGTTTTCCATCCTCAAATCTGAAAGTGTTTTGTGCTGTGAGTCAGTACCATAATCCCAGTTTTTCAGATCCAGAACAGAGTCAGGTGGAAAGGGATTTGCCAAGGTCACTCAGAAAATCTGCTGCCTTAAAGCAGAGGACTGAACAAAGGCAAAGGTTCCCCCACCACCCACATTACTGTTACAGGTTAAATTGTCTCCTAAATACTTAAATATTAGTCCAAACCGAGTTCCTTCTTCTATATATCTTCCTAGGCCCCTGAGCAGCAAACACAAACTCAAAGGCCAGGAAAAATGCCAAATCCTGGCACGCTCCCTTCTCTCAGACATTCCCAAAATACATTTGGTATTTTTTTATTCAAATTAGCTTGTCTTCTACCACGCTTCTGCAATTAACATTCTCCTGGGTTGCTAGTTTAATTCTCTAGAAATGTCCCTGAAAAATAAGCCACGGTATTTGTGGGCATGGGGGCTGGAGTGATCTGAGGTGGCTGCCAGTCTCACCAGGGAAATTCACTGCACAAAGTCATGGCAGTATGTGGTAAAAATTCAAGTGATTTAGGTTCACATTTTTACCTCAATTAAAGCAGGTTTTTTCCTTCAAGGATTATAATCTATAACCTAAATTAACCCCAAGGACATACACCAGTATTTCAGACACACATACATTCCACATTATGTTTAACAATAAGCAAGCCAGGAACATATTCTATCAAGTGTTTCATACTCTTAAGTAAAAGAATAGCTAGGCTGGCACAAATAATTGACTTTGTAGGAAAAAAAAATAGAAATGTGGATATTTAAGCCCAAATTCTTGGTTTTGCAGAATTAGGCTGAGTAATTTCACAGGCCAGAAGGGAAGGAAGAGTGTTCAGGGGGTGGATAAATGCCATTTCTGGGCTTTCTGCTCTCTGAGATTAAACCACAGTGCTGCTATCCTGACTGAAATGTACTCTCTGGCAGCAGTACATTGCTTAATGGGAAAGTAAATACACAAAACAAGGACCTGGAAAAACAAAAATCATCAACCACTAAGGAAAATACCTTTGTCTGTTTCAGTGGAAAAAAATATTTATCAAGATAAAAAGGTTTATGGATAGAATTTTGTTGAAAGGGATATCTCTGTCTTCTGTGGCAAAGTCCGGACTCACTGTATGGAAAATGGGGAAGCAGCAGGAAAAAAAAAGGGATCTTAATGTGCTGTACTGTGGATATTTGGAGACTTAGGTGTGTTTGTTCATGAAAGCAGGGAAAGAGCCGGAGCATGTCAGGATTTTCTCTTTCCTTCACATGGCTAGAACATGAATATTATGGTCAGGCCTTTCACAAATCTAAACTGGAAAAACCTGTTAATGAGATCCTTTGCATTCTTGGCTTCCAAGAAGACACCTAACAGCACTCCCCAGCCACAGTGCTTCAAAGAACTTAATCCTTTAAAGCAGCACTGCTGCCCCACAGGAACTCAAAAACTGCTTTGTTTCACACGTGCTCTACAGTTTAAGTTTCTTCTTTGCTGGCTCAGTTCCACTGCCCACGGATCAGAAAGAACTGTGGTGATGAACACCAAACCAACAGCAGGAAAAATCCCACACCCATGCCTACAGCTCACCTGGGATACTCTAGAATTGATGTATCAACACCATTTTATTTAAATAAAACATTATCAAAAGCAGCCAGTGACTTAAAGTAGCCACTTGAAAAGGAATTCAGCTTCTAAGCTCCTTCAGAAAATCAGTTGCCTTGAAGGTACTTCAAATTGAGCTCACAGATTAGCTTAGAATTAGTTTTAAGAAGCCTTGGTGTAAACCTATAAATTTAGATGTATCTTCCTGCCCTTTTAAAGCAGCACAGAATATTTTGCAAGCCTAAAGGTGAACAATTTTGGATTAAAAATAGAAGTACTCAAACTCGTCTTCTATACTGTCAGGTAATGTGATTGATAAAAATTTTTATCTACTGAATCACATTCCTAACAGAATGAGAAAACTTCCATCACATTTAGGGAACACTGTAGTTGATTTTACTTAGCTTTATACAGAAATGGTGGCACCAAAAGAGTTCAAAAGGATTGCTGGAGGGCAGCAGAACAAGGATGAGCCCTCGGTCCTGCCCATCTCATTACATAAAAAAACCCCCAGAGAACAAAGGGTGCTTTTGATTTGAAAAGGTAGATGAGTGACATACTGAATTTGCCATAATGAATGGAGAACAGAACTTCCAGTGACAGTGGAGTTTGAGTGTGAAACTCTTCAAAACAGCTCAGTGATGTAAGAATTCAGTATTTCTCATCTTTCCACCTCCTTCCACACTGCAATGTTTAGCAGAGACCTCGACACCTGAAGGAAACACTACATAAATTCTCCCATTGAGTCACGGCTGGGGCTGTGCACACACGGTCTGTATGTGGGAATGAGCCTTCAGATGCCCTGAGCAGGAAGCGCATCCTCTGCATTCCCAACAAAATCACTGCCCTCAGAAAGTCCTTGCATTTACTTTACCACAGGCATTTAACTTTGCTGAGCAGCACTGCATGAACTGCAAAGTGATCACAGACTCATTGAGGTGACAAAAGCTCTCCAAGGAGTCCAACCCGTGACCCGTCCCCACCTTGTCACCCAGCCCAGAGCACTGAGTGCCACGTCCAGGTATTTCCTGCACACCAGGATGGGGACTCCACCACGTCCCTGGGCAGCCTCTGGCACAGTCTGGGGCCACTTCCTCTTGTCCTGTCCCTTGTTCCCTGGGAGCAGAGCCCACTGCCCACCTGGCTACACCACCTGTCAGGGAGTTCTAGAGAGCCTTTTCTCTAGGTGAGCCTCCCCCAGCTCCCTCAGCTGGAAACAAGGCAGGCTTTGCTGAGACAGGCCCAGATATGAGATTATTACTCTTACTTTTTGACTGACACAGGACATTGAGTGGTGCAAGTCTCAGTTTTGCTGCTCACCTGCTGTGTGTGACACCACCTTGAATGACTGAGCGCTGAGTCCTGTACTTCAGAGAAATGGAATATCACCCGCTGAATAACCAAAGCCATTTATCAAAACCCTCTGGCAGTTTCTGGGAGTACTGTCATCCAAAACATGACTCAGAGACCCCATCTGGCTCATGAAACATAAAAGTCTTAAAAAATTAAGCAGAGAGATATATACACAAAGTGCATGTTGCTGATTACAACATTATGTTTCACTAACTACTCAAGCTTTGAATAAGTTAGGAAAATGAAGCAGCCACCTATCTCTTAAGTAAAAGCCTCCCTCCAACTTGATGCTTGCTCAAGCTTAAGAGTTTCAGTTTTACTGCCCTTCTATCTGAAAAAAACAGAAAGCAGTATTTCAGTGCTCTTTTCCCAATGAATGCTCTGACAGTATGATCTACCAAAACCATTTTTAGAGACTTACTAAGAGAAGTAAAGGTGCAGCAACATGAGAATGGAAAGTGATGAAGTACATGTGGGAAGCAGCACTCAGAGGTGACTCAATGGCTTCCTCTTCACTAAGGAAGAGTCAGTTCACACCAGTCAGTGCCTGGAGATTGAGGCAGAGGCAGCACAGGACTCCTGATCCTGTGTTCTGTCAGTAATCTTGTGTGGATGCTTTGCACCCAACCCCATTCTAACAATCTACTTGCATTTTAAACATACAGCTCTTGCTTGACTGTAGCTGATGGGGACAAAGAGGCACCAACTCCTGCTGCTTAGTATTTATTTCATTCAAAAACTATTGTAAAGAAATCACTTACATTTAAAAACAAGATCCCAAACAACTTAGGAAGTAACAGCAACTCATTTACACACATGGCAAAAAGATTTCTCTTTAATAACATTCAATTCCCACTCTCTCATTTGATGTGTACAATGGACCATTAACTGTACACTTATATCATGCCTTGAGTGTTTTATTAGCATCTTGCTCTGAAATAGATATATTGTCCTCACCATCCTGCTCTTGCAAAGCACTGGAAGGCACATCCCTTTTTCCATTAGGAAGTGGCTATTTTTTACAGTTTAATTAAATAGATATGGAAGTTCATCCCTCTCTCATCATATACTTACCACAAAAGCTCAGCTCCAAACCAGCATGTACTTGTTGTTCAAAATCTATTGTTTAGCTCCTTTTCATCATGAGCAGAACTACAACATCATGTGACTCACAAACATCACACTCAGTAAATAAAAGCCAGAATTAGTATGTAAGGTCTTCTAAGTTCTCTTTTTAAGGTCATTCACAAGCTACTTGTCTGTCTCTAGCAATTCAGCCCCTTGGCTAAACCCAACTCCAGTAAAAAGCTGGAGATGAGCCCGTAATTTTGGAAATGAGGTCACAAACCACAGTAAATGAAGTGAATGCTATTCCGATTTGCATTCAATATTGAACATTTAGACATCAAACTCTATGACATCTCCCCAAAGAAAACCATTGGGAACCAAATGAATTTTAAGTAAGTCTTGCAATACAAAGTGCTGACAAACCAGAGAACCAGAAACACCCCAGCCTTAACCCCCTTGGGCAGCTCCCACCAGGGCTGAGGAGTTTGCAGAGCAGGAGGGGCCTGGCTGCACCCCCTGCACTGGCACTAACACCTAGGACCGAACACAGCTCAGACAGTTGCTGCCACAAGCTGGTTCCTATGCCTTCCAGCAAACTGGAAAATGGAAAACAAAAAAAAGTAAACACAACCTGTCGGCCCTCCCGTCTGCACAACAACTCCAGCATTGCTGTTTTTATTAAACTGACACTCACTTGATCTCGCCCAGCGTGTCACTTGGTCTCTGTAAACAGGACAAGTTTAATTGTTTTCATTGCCTGTCTGGATGCATTTCAAGACGTGTCAGCACTTTGTGGGCAACATTACAGCTTTATTGTTGCTTCAGATCATACAGAGGCGGCTATGAAAGCCAGAGAAATTCAATTATGCAGATGAGATGCAACAGCAATAGTAACTATGAAACCTGCACAGTTCTATTTGTGATGAGTCACCTATTTAGGACTGAAACTCTTTGATGATCCTCTCTCATTTGGAGATCTCCATCGCCCAGCACTTCCCTGATCAATTGGTGAACATCTCAGTGTGGCACATCCTCAGGACCCAACAGGATTTAACATCACAGCACAGAAACTGCACATGAAATGGCGAGAGGATTTCTGCCATGATATCAGAGAACGAGGCTCGTTTACTCACCATCAGTTCACTGCTAGACATGGCTAATAAATCCTTACAAGGTGACTGAAATATCCAGACTGCAGCAAGAGCAAACACCGACTGCTATTTCCTTTGTCAGTATAAGATTTGGTTCAATGAATCAAGTTTATGTCCCATCCTCAGCAATTTCATAACTGTGAGTTTTCACTTTTTTCATGTTTCTTTTTTCTTACAAACATCCAAACACAACACTAGGTATGTAAAACAATGTTTTCCAATACAGTAAACCCTAATCAAGACTGAAAACCTTCACTGCTTCACCTTCACTGTGGCTTCCTCCCACCTCTTGGTGCAACTGCTGTTGTAAGTAGGCTAAGGATTCACCTCTTCCATTGTGGTGCAAACCCCAAACAGCAGTGAGTGCAAGAACAGTCCATGAACAATACTGGAACCTCTGCATCATTCCACCACATCTTCCCCCATCAGTTAAAATTCATGGAAAATGTTGTTATGGAGAGAAAATGTTCAAGGCACAACACCCCACATGAAAAAATAAACTGGGAGTTCTTACCAAAGGGTCTTACTCAGACAGAAGCATTAATTTGAATAGACAACTACATAAAATAGTAACTTACTACTGGATTAGTAGGGAGCATGTGAAGGAACTGACTGCTCTAATGCTGTTTAGCTTTATTAATGTTGCATTATTCCACCCCACTGCCACACTAACACAGACACGTGCTTCCAGCTCCACTGCAAGAGGCAGAACACACATCTTGGTGGTGGAATATGATATTCCAAAATTCTCAAGAGCCAAAAAAAATCTTTGCATGCATTTTTTTTATTGAACTATTTAACAAGTTTGAAGTATATAAAAATAGAAAACTGTAATATCAGAAAACCAGAAAACTATAGTATCAGAAGTTGAAATAGGGTATGTAATTTTCATTTAAATAGTTTAAATTTATTAGCTGTGTCCACAATTAAAACCTAAAATCCTCAAGCTAAGTCAGAAGTGGCCAGTTGGCATAAATCCATGTCACTGAACCAGGGGGACACGACTGAAGGATGCAAGCACATTTAACTCCTCCTAGATGCACATCGTTTCATTTTCCCCAGCACATCTGCTTTACACACAAAAGGCAAGTTTCCCCCAAGCTTTTAAAAAGTTGACTTTATTGGTTTTAGAAAACGTGTCAAAATAGTTCCATCTAGCTGGTCATTAAGTGCTTGCAACACCACAGACTGGTAACTAGGACTGGAACTTACAGCACTGGATGGACAGTGCGTGGAGGAGGAAAATCCCTCTTCAGTTGCTTACCTGCATTTACAGTCCTCCAGCAAAAAGCAACGACAACCCCATTTTTATGTCAAATTGCAATTTTTAATATTTTCATTAGAATAGTCTTTATATCACTCTCCAATAGAAGAAACAATATAACTAACAGCAAACTTTAATACAGGAACATGCTCCAAGATCAACAACCCAAAATGGAAACAAAATGAAATTAATGTAAAATGTAAATCACATATAGTACAATTGAAGTGTCCAAAACAATTTAAATAATTTTAAATATTTTATTTTTTAAAACTTGCTACAAATGCTTTATACAATATTTCAACATAAAGTCCCCATAACAGAAATGTAACAAAATGGGAATGATAGTGAAAGTGAAAGTGGCACAAATTCACCAAACAAGTATTAAACTACAAATTTTAAAGAGGTAGATTATTTTTTAAGAACAAAAAATAAAAGGGGTGTCTGCATAAAGAAACTAGTCACTTTCCATCCATTCTGTCATTAATTGTGAAAGCTCTATGAACACGTGACAAACAGTATTTCCATAAAAAGCTGTTATGAACAATAGACCAATTCATTGTCTTAAATCAGAGGTGTACAACCTTTTAGAATAATTATATATTTCATTTGCAAAATATGCAGGTCTGCAGCCCTGCTCTAGCCTTCTTACCCATAAAAAGATACACTGCATCCATTATATATCTGGTGTTTAGAAATTCATCACTCCTATATAAAGTTTTACTTGCATGTGTAATTAAGAACTTGAAAAATTCATAAAACATCCAAATCAGGCTTTTTTCCACTGTGTGCTGGACATCTAAAAGACTCAGAAAGTGAGGAGAAGGTGGGAAGGGAATTCTGCCGTGCTAGATTGGCCTCTACTGACTCATTTAGACAAAAGGCTTTAAGAGACCTAATACATGACAAAAATACTTGGGAGTGCAGCAATTGTTGGCCCTGAATCTACACTGATTTCTGGACAGGCTGAAGGAACTGCTTTGCCAAGCACAGCAACTGAGCTGCCCAACACCATCCATGAAGGCAGGGAGAGAAACAAGAGAAGAAGATTGGTTCAGTTAATCACACTGTTTCTTTCGATGATTTCCTGTGGGGTTCCATTTGGTTTTTTGCTTCAATCTGAATCATCCCACGTGTGTCAAGCACAAAGAAAGAAAATCTAGGCCTGACAATGAGCATGAGTGAGAAGCCTGCAGGCAATTTTATGGTTGTGACTCAGCTGCTGCGGGTTTCGCATGCTTGGATTTCACATCCCTTGGCGTAGTGCTTATCCTAAGATGAGCATGCAACAGCTCTACCATGGCATTAAGGGATTTTTTTGTTTTGTTTTGTTTTTACAGGAGATTCCTAGAAAATAGAAATTAAAAACCAAAACAAAATAAAAACTGAAGATAAACGACAAAACAATTTGTGAACAAGTATGTTTACACAGAAGAACCGAAAGGCAAAAAACAAATTGGCAGACAAATATATCTAAGCTAGTCTTGAAGAAATATTAAGATTTCCTGGAAAAAAATCAAAACTCAGCAGTGCTTACATAGAGTAGAATCGAAGTTAAACTGTGCTGATATTGGTGTATGAAGGCAAAAAAATTCTTCATACTATATAACTGATATAAAAAGACAATCTAAATTTATGAAAGTTACTTCAGAGACAAAAATAATTCCCTAATGAAACTATTTGTTAAACCGATAGACTCCAAGCAGCCAAAGTAAACCAATGGAATTTGAGCCAGTCAAGGAAACCTTACCCCAGGTCAATTGTTATTTCCCCAAATACTACTCAACAATTCCCATATGCACCCATTTCCAAGTACTTGGTTATTTTGCCTAAGGTCAAATGATTCATTTAGATGGAAAGATGTGGTCTTTTGGCTTCTTATTCTACTGATCTGTCCTGGCATCATTTAAATGCAGTTTCACCCATAACTAAGAGAGCAGCTGATGAGAATTAACATGAAGATGTTTACATCCCAAAGGAATAGGCCTGGTAGACATCTCTTATTCCTAAAAGGCATTTTTACACCATTAGTCTCCAAATTCCAATAACATTTTTCTCCTTCAACATATCCTAATTTGGGTATGGACTATTTAAAGTCAAATTCCCCTCTAGCACTTGGGAGTAATTCTGCTATACTGAACCTTGACTTTACAAAGTATTTCCTTGCTATTTGCACCTCGAAGATCTTCACTGTAAGACACACAAGCTGTGAACAGTTTGGATTTTGACAATGAACAGATCCTGCTCTAGTTGTTCTGACAGAGGCTGCCAGTTCCTCCCCCTTCTCCTCTAGCAATGACTTCGACTAAAAAAACCCTACCCTCGGCCCCAAATCTGGTGTTAATCACACCCATGCGCTGCAATTACCAACCCCAAAACAACTCTTAATTACCAGTGAGCTTTGTGAAAGTTCCTCAGCAAATCAGAGGCCTGTTTCCAAGAAAAACAGGGCAGGAGCAAGGTAACAAAGGTTATAAACACTGTGCAAAATATACTATTGATTTGAGAGACTACATGAAGACGTAAATTGGGACTCAGGCACGTAGATTAAGATTTTTATTTATTTATTTATTGAAGGATTACCCTTTCTTGTGATTAAAATGCTTCTTCTCAAAAAGAAATAGAACTTTAATTATAAAATTTTATAGCGAAACATAAAAGCATGATACTTCTAACAAATTTACATGTTCATGTAACTTTTCTTACATGTCTATTTCCCTTATATTAAGTATTTAATGATCTCAGTCTGTATGCACATACATTTTTGAAGTATTTGGTCATGGTTTGTTTCTTTTTTTTAATATATATATATATGCAGAGATTGCTTTTTATTACAAACCAAATCAAGTTATTTTAGTAAGTAAATAATGCAGTCATGTTTAACTTAGTGAACCGCCATAAATAAATCTAGAATGATTCTGGGGTACCTCAAATGTCAGATACCAAATACAAGGTCAGTGTCTCCAATAACATTGAGTTTAATGACATTAAGTTTATTTGCACTCAGGTATTGACATTATTTTTCCAGAGTTTTCAATTCAGTTTATAATTAAAGACATTCTCTATACAAACCGTGTATTATTTCATGACATGACAAAATGCATCAAGTATGTACATCATACCTCAGCATCAGTAAGCTGCTCATCCCTGTTTTAGGAAATGCAAGTTTGTTTGTTTGTTTTTTTTTTATTTAAGCATGAGAAACTCAAAAAAAAAAAGAGGAAGGAAAAAAAAAAAGACCAAGAAAATTGGCAAAACAGCAAGCAACATGTTCCTGGGTTGTTTCAACTTCAAATTAAATGCTTACCTGAAATCTTTAAGTTCTTGCTTTGTACTGCTTTCATCTCTTTTGCTTTCTGCTGCCTCTGCATTTGCTGCCTGCTGCAGGCTCCGTGTGATTGGTCCTCCAATCCTCTCTCTAGATTTTACACTGAACCTGTCTGCCTTTTTCTTACTCGCCACAGCAGACTTACTTGGCAAAACAGCTTTATTATTCCTTTGTATTCTGACGTGCAATTTCCGAGACGCTTTGCTGGAGATTCCAGAGGAATTGTTTTTAGAAACCACCTTAGTTTTTTTCCCATCAACGTGGGACATTTTAGACACTCTCACAGGACTAGAGTTCCTCAACGATGAAGACGAATTTGGCTTTTTAGATCGCATGGAAGGTACAAATTTGACGTTTTGTTTGGACTTGAAGGAGGCAGAGGGGAGCTGGAGCTGTGCAGGTCCTGAGGTTCGTGCTCTCGTTTTGCCCAGGTGAGGCTGAGTGCTCTGCATTTTGATTTCTGCATCTGCTGTCCGCCTGCGCTGGTTGCTGCCTTTGTCACTGTTTGCAGGTGAAGAAGCTGCACTTTTTTTGGAAGAGTTCTTTTTGGAGGAGGGAGAGATGGGTTTTTTGGGGCAGCTGTATGACGCGTGTTTGTTCAAACTCCCAATGTAAGTGAACTCTCTGTTACAGTAGGGGCAGATGTGAGAGTCTGTCTGAGATGGGTTATTTTTCAGTTCTGCCTTCTGCTGGGCAGATTTCTTTTTTTGCAGGATAGCTTTCTGGACAAGCTGGTTTTTCTTTTTCAATGCACTAATTTTTAGTTTATTGGAGGACATTTTGCTAATCTCAACATTGAAATTGAGTCTTTTAGGCTGACCCATTCGCCTGAAGGCGTTCTTCCCAGGCCCAGCAATAACCACCATGCCATTCTTAGGCTGCACTGTCTGTTTGAGGGGTACTGGGTTTTTTTTAGGTGTGTATCTCTTTTTATCACTAGCAGATGCACAGGCCAGTATGTGTTTGTGCAACTCAGGCATGTTATCAACACTTTTTCCACATTTTGTGCATCGAATGGCAGTAGTAAAAGTCTGTGGGATATTGTGGGTTGTGAAGTTTGTTGCAGTAACTCCAATACCCATGGGATTACGATGGTGATACTGAAATGGAGGTGGTTTAAAGCTTGGGTAGTGTTGATTGAGGCCCATACGAACATCTGGATCTTTAGATTTCACTCCAGAAGCCATTATTTTTATAGTAGTATAAAGCTCTTCAGAAGAATCATTTAGATCTTCATCCTCCTCCTCTTTCGAAGGTTCCAAAGAATCTTCTGGCAGGCTTTGCATGTGCTCCACATTTGCCTTACTGGGGTCAGTAAAATTCTGGGGTCTCAAAGTCCCACTTTCATACTCATGATGTGTGCACTCTTTGTCTGGATGGAGATCCCGCTGATGCTGCTGCAAATTGCACAAAAAAGCAAATTCCTTTTTACACACTGAACAAACAAAGATATTTCCTACTCCATGAAGCAGAAAGCGATGTTCTGACAAGTCTGTTTTATCCCTAAAAAGCTGTACACAGAATTCACATTTGAAGGGCCATTCTTCAGCATGAATGGATAAATGCTTCGTTAGGTCTTTAATGGAAAGAAAAGGTGATTCACAGACATTGCACACAAAGCTCTTGTTGAACGTTTCCTGCACTACCACTGATTCACTTGAAGTACGAGGATCTTCTCTTGCTTTCTGCTGCTCGCTTTCAGCTTCTTCCTGTTTTATTACTGGGAGAGAACTTTCAAGGTTATCAGCAGAGGAAACAACAGAAGAAACGACAGAAAGAGGAGGTGGAGATGGAGACGATGAGGAGGAAGAGGATGAGAAAGAGGAGGAAGAGGAGGAGGAAGACGAGGAAGACAGTGTAGGGGGGCCAGGCGAAGCTGCAGAAATAAGAGGTTCAACAGAAGGGACGGGGGACGGAGAAGGAGAAACTGTAGGTGAGAGAACTGGTAGTGGGGACTGGGTAGTAGTGTTGGAGAGCGGTGAGGGACAGGAGGAAGTGTTAGTGGCACTGGCAGAGACATCTGGAATTGGTAAGGGCATTGTTGGGAGCAGGGGGGGAGGCGAGGTGGCCACTGTTAACACCGGTGGGCAGGGTGGCGGGGAGGGCGGGTTGGTGGGCACTAACAGTGGAGGCAGCTGGCACACGGCAGGTGCAGCAGACGCCTGTGGCACAGGGGAAGCGGAGGAGCTGAGGGGCTGAGTGTCAGTGGAAGACGACGCCGCGAGAGCGGGATCCACGCTGGGCTCTGCCTGAGGCTCCAGGGCCTTGCTGGGGCTGGCGGCCCTGTCCTCGCCCGGCGCGCTGTCTGGGGCTGCATCCGTCCCGTTGTACTCATTCAGCAGAACCTTCTGCAACATGCAAGTGGTGGGTTTCTTCTTCTTAACGCCGCTACACGTCGGCTGCGCACAGTTTTCTTTGTATTCCCTAATTTCAGCATCGCCGCAAGGCTTCTTATGCACGCTCAGATCTAAAACGGATTCCCAGGGAACCTGAGTCTTGCTTTTGACATCAGACCTTTGTTTCATACCACTGGATAAATCCAGTGGCTGCTGGTTGCACACGTTGCCAAAAGTCGGAGCTGCTGTCCAGTCTTTTGATATTTTATATTCTTCAAAGCAAAGAGGGCTCAAAGTCTCTTTGTCCTCCCTTCCAGTCAAGCTCCAAGCAGGTGAGTTGCTGTGGCTTTCTAACTTTGGCATTTTTGAACTCCGAATATTATCATTCCACACAGTTTTTCCCTCACCTGATTTGACAAAGTCCCGAAGCACTGGACTGTGCTGTGGAGAACTGGGAGGAGAGCTGGTCCTTCTTTTAAATCTGCTGGACACTGGAGGCAAAATAGGCGATGATGTAACAGAAGGTCCTATTTTAGGGATTTCACTTGATGGAGTTATCTTCTTATCGTCCTGTGTCTGAAGAAGCTGCTTTAATTTTGATGACAAATAAACCCCTTTTTCTTTATGAAAAGGTAAGCTTTCTGTTGAAATGCTAAGAGGAAGATGTAAAGAACTAGTAGGAGTTATAGGTTCTGGGTCTATTTCAGTTTTTATTTTTGGTACAAGAGGAGGACTGGCAGTTCTTCTCTTTTTGGATTCACTACTCCCACTGCTAGAGGGCTCCTTAGGAGGTTCATTCACATGTGTTTGTGTAACCTTTAAATTTGAGGAAATTTCCACTGTGACCGGACTGATTATACAATTCAATCCATACAAGTCTGCAGAGTTGGACTCCATCTGAATCACATCACAATTGCTAGTGCTGCTGTTGGACTGAATTTTACCATCAATGTAGTAATTTAAATTCTCAGAGATATTGCTGGATATATCCATAAGATAGACATCATCTCCATCACCTTCCTCTTCTATTTCTGTGCTTGCTATGTACACGCTCTGGACTGCTGGGGCTGGCTCTGTTGGGAGAGGTGGCTCTTCAGTAAAGAACCCTTTTCTTCTGACACCTTTGGGAATAAGATGGCGCTCATGAACCCTACGCTGATGCCTCCGCATGTTGGTGTGAGTACCAAAAACCTTTTTGCAGTATTTGCATGGATGCAATTCTTTGGGCTCCGTATTTTCCTCAGCAAACGCAGAGTTTGACATTTCCTGGGCAACTTTCTCAGAATCCAAGACAGAGTCTTGCACAAGACCGGAAACGTTCAGCTCATCCTTAAGACCATCATCCACAATCACTTGGTTATCAGCAACGTTATCCAAGTGCTGTGAGGACGTCAGTGTCAGGAATGGTTTCCTTTTGGGCCCGGCCTCGTGGCGTCGCTCGTGCCTCCGCCTGTTGATCTGGGTGCCAAAGGCTTTCCCGCAGTATCGACACTTGAACGCGTGGCTCAGGGTGGATATATGGATGTGCATGTGGCGCTCAAGTCCTTGCTTTGTTGTAAACTTCCTCTCACAATGCTGGCAGGGAAACATGAATGTTTCCTGAACATCACCGTTGGATTCCCCCTGTGCTTTTGCAATTTTCACCGTGAGTTTTTTCTTTGGAGAGCTTTCTGGAGATTCCTCTGATGTACTCTTCTGTTCTTCCATGGAGTCCAACTTTTCTTCACATATCAAAGGCATTTCAGCATTTTCTTTAGGCATAGTGGTGTCTTCTATCTCCTCTTCATCTTCCTCTTCTTCATCCTCCTCTTCGTCATCATCTAAATCATCTGATGCACAGTTTATTGCTTCTCCTTGTTTGTCTTCAGTTACCACTTGTGGTTCATTGGTTGGACTGGGGATCATCAGCTTTGGAAGCACATCTTGATTTACCATTTCCTGAATCACAGCTGTTTGTTCCAGAGACAGCACAGCAGAAACAGAAGGCGTTTCTTCTTCCTCTTTATGAGCTGGAACACAAGAGTGTAATAAAGAAATGCATGAGATATTTACACCAAACACTGCAGTATATGCTACGCCTTTCTTCTCCATTTTCTTCTAGTACAACATATCCAACGCTCCTGACCCAATGCAATACCACCACTTCTCATTTATTTACTTGTGTGATGGATGTTTTCACCTCTGCCTATCTGTTGTCAGGTATGTCCATTGCTGAAGAAAATGAGGCCAGGTTGGATGGGGCTCTGAGCAACCTTGTCTAGTGAAAGGTGTCCCTGCCCATGGGAGGGGGGTGGAAGAAGATAAGCTTTAAGGTCCCTTCCAACCCAAAATGTTCCGTGATTCTGTGATGAACCTAGGAAAACACCTTTGCTGCCAAACCCCACAGTGTTGCCTATATGGGCACATTACAGAGCAGAAAATCCTTCTCCATTCCTTAGCTGGGCCATAAGACACCTGAACAGTGGTGCACATGTTGTGCAAGCAGAAGGGACAACAGAGGGAAAGGATGGAAGAGTTATGGGTCAAAAGAATGAATACTGTATTTTTTCCCCCTTTGTACTGACTTTGTTAATTAGCAATAAATAATGACCATGTAACTAAGCTCCAAAGACACTAGAATAAGGACTTTGCTCTGCTATTATCTCCTAAAGGAGTTTGGGTTTATGTCTAAATTTTGCAGCACATTAGTTTTTCCTGTGGTCAGAGTTGTACATTTAATGACATGCTTCTAAAAGCCAAGTTCCTAACTAGTCAAACAATTGGGCTAAACAATATAAACGTGTTCACTTTGCTACACTAAGATAACCTGCTAATGTATTAAACAAGACAATTCTTTGATTCAAAAAGATAAACAGAAGGAAAAAATAAGACACTTGAGAACTCACCCTCCTTAGAATCCCTCATATCTGCAGAAGTAGAATCTGAATCAGTCTTTTTCTGTTTTGTATCTGCTGCCTTCTTTCCCTTGTTTTTACCGTCCTGAGTCTTCTTCTTTCCTGGGGAGAGAAAAAAGCATTTAGTATTTCTGCTCAACAAGTTTTGTCATATATGAGTAGCAGATTTCAACTCTTCTGGGTTTTTTTGTCTGGAGTATAACAAACTCCTATGGAGACCCTGCTTTCCTGAGGAATACAAACGACTGATTAGGAGAACAGACAGCATTCAGGTCAAAAACTTCAGACACTGAAATACTTTCCTCACTTCCAAAGCAAGAACAGGGTTAAGCAGCTCACATCATGCAGTTACCCAACACCTTAATATGGCCACTAAATTCCTGTAGTACATGGAAGACAGAAAATCACCAGAAGCATATGGAAAATAGAAAATCTCTTCATATACTATTAATCCTTAATGCTAATGGGAAGACCTTGCAAAGTAGAACCCCATAGTTTATTCTAATTGTATAAACACTCTGAATGATGAGGAGAGTTATGATAAAAGCAATGAAGTAACAACATCATAAGAATAATAACATCATGGCAAAGGCAGTATAACCAAATGAGACAGAACTGGGTAACAGCAAACAGTGAAGGTACTTCATTGGGTCCTGACACAAACACCACTTCCAAATTATCACTTTCTGTTAGCAAAACAAATCAACATCTGTTAGTTGCAGAGGATGATGAACACAAAAGGACATTATATGTAAAGAGCCAACCAGTATTGTAAGATGTAAACACACTGAAAACTTCATTTTCCACTGCATTACAAAGTACTGCTGATTTTTGCCTTTAATCTTATAGATCAGGCTGTAACATACAGAAATTAGGACAAGGGGTGTGTAACAACAAATGAAAGTTTATAGTTTTCCAATTCACTTCATTGCAGACTGTACTCTCCACACAGAATACAGAAAACACCACTGAAACTCCACAGTTTTACACACAACTCTTGGGAAGAACTGTCCAGAAGCAGCAATCCAAAATCCTCCTTTGCTCCCTCTAACACACAAAATGCTACTTTATACCACACTGCCCATTCCCTCTGGTCAGAAACGTCCATCACAGCCCTAAATCCACTTCCTAGTTTAGAAGCACATTCTTCCACATCACAAGCCTGAACAAATTTCCCCTTCTTACCCCTTGAAAATATTTTTCACGTTCCGAGCCAAGAAATTGAAATGTCTTCTAAAAAAATGCTCCTCTGTTCAAACTGAGAAGTTCCAAGTACACATATCCCCCAAGAGAACAGAGGCTCAGACAGCCTCAACTTTAAGAGGAAACCCTTGTTTTGATTTGAACATTCTATCTAATTATATCTGTATTTCCTCTCAAGGAGCTCAGATTTCACAGGCTGTCCCCAAATTCCAATGTGTTTCAGTTTTATGTACATAATAAAACCTTTTTTAATTTCTTACCTAATTTAACAGATTTTATTCTTATAACCTGACAGTAGTCACTCAGACTGAATTTTTGTCACCTTTGGAAGACACACACATGCTTCCCAAAGTGAATTTTCTCTGAATATCCTCAGTTATTATTATGATGCCCATGTCTAACCTGCCATACTGGAATGTTTGAACAATGCAACATTCCATTTTGCTTTTCTACCAAACACCTGCAACTGTCAGAAGATTTAGCAAAGTTTGGGGGTTCACATAGGCACATAAGGAAGTTTAAGCACATCTTTCTTTACCTGACAGGCTACTGAATGTCCAATTTAAACACCATTTTTTTCCTTATCAGCATCTCTAATGTTCATAATTACAACCAACACTTGCAAGATCTGAGTAAGAAGGATATCAAAGAAGCCACCAGGAGTATCTCTCAAATCACTTGAAATTGCTCTGGGAATGTACAGTAACACAATCCAACAGCTCCACTTCTAGGGAAAAGGTGGAAATGTAACATTTCAACACAGTCCTAGGAATCAAACACACATCACAATACACCTTATGAGTGACACAACAAATCATACCTCATTCCTAGAACTCTCTGCCTTTTGCAGACCACTTATCATCTGAAGACCACTATCAGTATCTTTATCTAAAACCAACAAAATTCTTGATTCATCTCTCTCAACAGGTGAGACTGGAAACAAGAATGAGAAGGTTGGTGCACAGGCCCCTCTCACCTGCCAAACCCAGCCCATGCTCAGAGACACTTTTCCCCCCCACAATGCAGTGTCCAATGTATTGCAGGTGAAGTCACAGGGCAATTCTGCATCTAACTCTACAGCAGCCCCGAAATTCAGCACAACAACAGGTTACTGTCAAAGTCTCCAAACCAAGACCCAATAAATTCTTTTTTCTACCAATATTGGAAATGCACTGTGCTCTTTCAAGGGTGAGGTAAAGTATGATAAGGCACCACCATAAACCACAAGTGCTAAAACATGCAGATGTTTAATATTGTCATCCAGTGAGAGAATATAAAATTTATAGTACCTCAAATGCAAATTATAATCTGAGAAATCACTAAAACAGCAGGATTTTCACACAAAATCAAAGTACTTATGTCACATACCTTATGCTACTGATGGAAAGCAGATCATTTGCAAGTTCTCTTGCCAGTCCTAAAAAGAGATGCAACTTGCTCATGATACACCTGGAGATGTTTCAAGTTCTTGGCCTCTAAACACTGAGGCATTTGAAGAGAGGATTCACCCAGCACCTGACTCGCCCTTTCTCTGAACAGTGAACAAACTTCTTGTGCACAGACATTTCAGATGTGTCAGGTCAGTTTCTGACACATATCAATGAGAGACACCAAACCATTGCAGATGATCTCCTTTACCAGCTTTAGTTTGTTCCTCTTCTAGGTGGCAGCTTTCTTTGAGAAGGTTCAAAGAATTCCCTGTACTCAAACATGACAATGACTGTCCCAGATGCACAATTTCATGGTTCTGACCATTCAACAGCACGTGCCCAGGAAGAGAATTTAGGAACAGAGTAATAGGTGATACTTCACTGATATGCTCTCCCAGCTTTCATATATTTGGAGTTCAGGAACTTTTGAAGACATTTAACAACTGTTGATAGACTTTCTCCCATGAGTTCTCAAAGTGCGTTTAAAATCCATATAAACCTGAAAGATTTGCATACTTTTCTTCCTGCAGATTCCCAATAAAAACACTATCATCTGCTCATATAAAGGGTATCAATGAGTAGTCCAAGGCCTGCCCCTTAGTTTTCTTATTGCTTCAGAGGTCAGGAATGAACAGAAGCCTGCAGGAGTGGGGAAATGCCTCTGAACACAGAAGCTGGTGGAAGCCTGAGTATAAGTACACACGTGCACTTACCATCAGGTTCCTGAAGGGTCCTACATGGCTGCTACGGCCAGCTGGATCCTCCACTTGGTCTAAACAAGAAAGATACAGGAATGAAACACAGGGAAAGTGAAATGGAAACAATGACAAAAGAATAAATGAGGGCAGAACTTAATATATGTGTATGTGCTTTAGAAGAATTGTAAAAGAAAGATGCAAAGGAAAATGAATGAAATGAACAGATGGAAAGTAGGAACTTGTCTGTAGTGATGAAGATCCAAAGAGGAATTCACCAATTTTGTCTTGCAACTTTCAGCAGGGTTCCTTTTCCTCTCCTCTCCACTTCTGCTCTAAGATAGCTCAGCCTTCACACCTTTACAATCCCTTTGTAACATTGCAACAGGCACAGGAGATCTCATGCTACTGCCAATGTCCAGGTCATCAGTACTCCCACTAATTTTGGTGATGTTCAGATAACAACAGAGTAACAATGTAAGAGAGGAGGAATCTTTATTTGCCCATATTTCATTTTATTGATAAAATCAAGACACCTCTGAAGAACCTACAGTTAGCTGTGCTCAGACTTTTGTTGTTAACCAAACTACTAATGGGAATATTAAACCACTGAGTTATTTCTGGTGGGATGGAGTAAGCCTACTCAGAAGCTGGGAGGGAAGATGCTTAACACAGTCTTTCCATATACTTAGAGCTGAACTCTATAACTAAATATTGCTCAACTGTCTTTAATATCCTTTAACTGCAGCACCAAACATGTTCACAGTTAAGATCATAAAGTAAGAAGACACTCACACCTGAGCTCAAACACTGCTTCAATCTCTTACAGAAACACACAATGTGGACATTTGCTTCCCAATAAATCTTGGGTTAATAAGGGAGAAGAATAATTGGTATGAGCTGCATTTACTGTTACTTCATTGAGGTCTGTAGCCAACAACTAACTGCAGCCCAGTAACACATCCACACCTTACTCCATGAGTGCTCTGCTGAAAAGTACCACGGAAACCTGCCCAAATCTCAAGTCTCCTGGAAAACAGTGGAGAGACCCCCTGAAAAGCAGGGCACAGACAAGGGCAGCTCTTGGCAAGGCTGTGGCTGAAGGGGAAAGACAAACTGGCACGTTACACTGACAATGCCACACAGTTTCATCCTGCAAATCACAGGGTAGCAACATAAACTCACTAGTTAGCCCTTTGGAACTGGTTGAGATGGAAGTCTGCATCTATCCCATGCAATAGCTGCTAGTATTCTATAAAACAACTTCTAATTATTTTCTCCTAGTGAAAAAAATCAGTACTTTGGCATTATAAAGAATGGAATAAAGATTAAGTGAATGTTCAAGCTAAAACATTCTTTTGGAAAACTCTGCAGAAAACTGCACGATCATTTCCATATTCTTTTTATTAGTGAATTTTAACATCCTGATACTGAATTTTAATTTGAGAAACAGCTTGCTGTGCACTGGAATTCATCTGTTCCTCTATCCAGAATGCTGGTTGATGTCATGTTTTTCAAAATAAATTCCTTAAGCCTGCAGACACCAGTAAAAATCTGAGTCGTTGTTTGTTCCACAGACAGGCCAGAACACATGAATGCCTTTTTCACACACAGAATGCTATACCCAAAAGAACACCATAAATTGCTCCAAAAAATTAAATCCAAGTTGTGTTGGCTGAGGAGCATGACAAAATGCAGAAACACATTGCAGTGACTTCTTAGAATCTTGTCCAACTGTGAATGGCACAGCACATGAGTGTTAAAGACTTTACCTATTTAATAAGGTGAACTGATTATTAATCAACTAGTAAGGTACCTAGGCACCAAAATGCTGTTTAATTCAAAATGCTCATTATTAAGATGTGAATACTAAGGCTGTTCTTTTAATATGTTCCTCTGTTTGCATTTAAGAGTCTTTGTTTTCCTTTATTTTTTTAAAAAAAGTTTTTACATTATTCACGAAATCTTTCATTATTGTCTACCAGCACCTGCTCACACAGCAAAGCCAAATAAAAAAACCACACCTGACTAAATAAAGGACAACATATTAACGTGTTAAGGGCTGTTCTGAGCCAGTGAGACAGCCAAGAACTCCCAATGTTTAGGGAAAGCTGGTAAGCACAACATGTCTGATATATATATAAAAATGAATGTATATGAGGATTATTCATATAATCAGGGGGATTACAGAAATTTGCCAAAAAACATGACCTCAAACCCGCAGAGTTATGCAAATATTTTATTCCACTATCTTAGCTAAGAGCCACATTTCAGAGAGAAGACAGGGTCACTGCTGCCCATGCAGCACCACAGCATTACAGCTCCAGCACCTGGCTCAGGGTCTCACTCACAGCATCCACCAGCTCACAGGCTGTGCTAATTAACCCTTCTTAAAATTGCTGTCCAAAGTTTTAAGTGATCTAAGATAGCTGAGGTTCAAAATGTTACACTGCAAATTACTGGAGAAAAAGGAAGCAAGAGTAAAAATAGTAAAAAACCCAATATTAGGCTAGGAATATAAAGATTGCAACCTTGAAAGAAAAAGCCTCAACAATTCTGCCTTATTTAAACAAACATTGCTTAAATGTTCTAACATTGACTTCCAATATTTCTTCCACAATATTACTGTTAATACAACAATATATCAAAGTTCCTTTTAAGTACTTGCATTTAAGCACTGCTTTGAAAGGTTTCCAGCAAGTTTAGCTGAGGAACTCCAAGTACCTCTGAACAGACACATTCATTTCTTGGAGAGGGAACAGCTTTGGAACCCTAAAGCTCCCAACTTAAAATGAAACAACACACGAAACTGCTGCCTACCAAGAGTTCTGGAGAAAAACACCTTTGAACTGGCCATAAAACAGGCTACAAAACCCCAGCACAGGCTTCCCCAGAGCCCACAGCTCAGAAATTCCATTGCTGCCACAGAACACCTTTGGTGATAAGTTATTTTTCCCCCCCACAAGCCAGAAAAAGCTTTTAATTTTTATTTTTTTGTCGGTGTAAGATAGATACGCTGTACTAGGAGCATTTCCCACTTTGGCTACAGATCATCCCAAGCATTGGTGGGCACATACACATGAAAACCTCCACTTTCAGTACTGCAGCTTTCTAAAACTGAAAATTTTACACGTGAAGTCAGCACGTTTTTAATCGTATTCCAGCAAGTCTAAGGGTGAAATTCAAGCCACAGATCAATTTTTCAAACAAACACCTCATTAAAAGGGATGTCAATTAAATGTGAATGGCTACACACACAGTATCATTAAGAGGCCCATTTATTTCAACAATGCTGTCAGGTAGGCATGAAAATCTGCAGAAAAAGGCAAAATGTAAATGCTTTCATTATCCTGTTTTCTTCAATCTTCTTACTCTGTCATCATTGTAAGTATTTGGTGAAGTGTACTTCTTGCAACACCATTATAAAGTTATCAGATGCAACTAGTTTGTGTAGGCATAACTTCAGGTATTGTTAAGCAAATGAAACACTAAAATTGATATTAACTGTTTCACAGTGTACAAAAACAATCACAACTGAATTTTAACCTCCAACTCCTGAGAACCACAAGAATATTTCAGAGCTGCAGAAGATCATGGTTCTGTATTGTCAATCTGCCCAGACCTAACATATCAAATAATATTAAAGCTGGAGAGGTGGAATACATACAGCTATATAGTACAGAAAAAATGGCAAAGTCTTGTGAATTATCTCCAGATTATGGGCAAATGCAGTGAGCAAAGGTTTCTCTGTAATTTTTTCCAGCAGAACTTGCATCTCCTCTTCCATAAAAAGACACTTTCAAGCTTACCCAGTAGGAGAAAGAGAAAGCCCAACTTCACAGCAATTCTATTAATACCAAACTGCCTGTTGGATAAGCCTATTGCTACCCATTAACCATCACTTCACTCACAGAGAGCACATTTTAATCACTGCATTTTCCAACCACAATATAAAAGGGGCAATGAAGTCTCACCTTGGGAAGGTGTTTCAGGACACCTGAAGACAGAGGTGCATACACCAAACTGTGCATGTGCATGAACTATTTGTACCAAGCACTAAATACACCCTTTGCAGGAAAGAAACAGAGACTGTTAACGTGACATTTGCATAACAGATGAACTTGTTGCCATGGAAAGCGTAGGAAAATTCTGAGCTGGGCTATTTAAAACACCTATTTCTGCAAATGTTTGGCAAAGTCTCCACTTCAGTGATAGCACTGAAGATCATGTTATTGTGTCTCACCACAAACTTCTGGAATTATGGTAGTCAGCACAAGAAATGTGAGGATGGCACCACAGGTGCCATGTCAACAGAAAGAAATGACCCAACAGTCTGCAAGAAGAAGGGAATATATTGCCATTATATGGAGTTTGTGTGACTAGAAAATTTGACACTGTTCACAAATTTCAGATAAAGAGATTTTAAAAGGCTGGTGAAAAATTCTGAGTGGGAAGCCTGTATTAAATGTGTGGTATTACACCAATCCCTACAAGTTGAACCGTGAGCTATCACCAGTCTTCTTCATACAAGTTACATTTTGTAACTTAAATTATGCACCATAACTCTGTGCCAGACAAGAGACAAAACCAGTTTATATGACCTGTCTGTCACAGTATGCTATCCACTCTTGCAGCACCTCATTCCAATCCCCAACACGTTCTGCCTTCTGACTAACCTGAGTGCACATCCCAGGAAGTCTTAATTTTATAGACTACAACACTCACTGGTAATGACTTAAGTAGTACAGAATGTCAGCCAACAATTATAAGGCATGGCAAACAAAGGTTTAATTCCATGCAATTTTAACCCACACGAGAGCTGTGATGGAACAATTAAGTACAAATAATTAAATGTAGAGCTTTTATCCTAGCAAGATTTGAAAATGTTATTTCTGCCCTCATGCCAATATTTCTAAAACAGTAGAAAGGGCACACAAGTGTGACCAGACTTGCTCTAAACTTTCTCAATCACTCCAACTCCTGGTGTATTCCTGCCTCCCACCCTGCCTGATCACACAGCCTCCCCCCATTCACCACAAATTCCCAGCAAGTTGCTCCATGGCTGCCACAGCTCCCACAGCCAGCCCAGGACAGAGAACACGATGAACATTTTCTCTGTACTTCTATTCCATCAGCTTTTGTTTTGCTAAGTATTAAGACAAAAGCAGCAGCAAAAGAAATGTCAGCTGGCAAACACACTTTCCAGAAATAACTGTTCTCTATATTTAGCCAGTTTTTATATAAAATTCAGTTAAAAATAGAGCACCCAAATTGTGTATTTAGTACAGAAAATGTCTAAATTTAAATCGCTGCTTTAACCAATCAGAGCTTTTATCTAAGCCCAGAAAATGTTACTTCCAGTCACTACAGCTTGCTCCAAAATGTTTGTGAAATGGAGTTACTCCCAGATAATTAGAAATACCATCTATTTTGACGGCAGTGTTTACAAGGTAATGCAAATGAAAGCCCTCACACAAGTATTTGTATCAGCAAGTTTAAAATGATCACTACTAGATCAGTCTGCCTTTATTTGTAATAAATAACTCAGATATTTGTCATGGCCCTATTTGGATCACTGAACATTTGAGATTATTACATCAAAAATATCTGGAGTTTTACCCAAGTTATTTTCAACAGTAACTACTTAGGCCTTTACCTGCCATTTTATCCTGCTGTTTGACAAACCAGGTATGTTCCAATTCAGCAGGTAAGTGACATTTTTAAAAAAAAGAATAGAAAAAAAGGACCTTTTGAGTCCACTGCAGACCCAAAGGCCCTTCTCACACAGCTGATCAAGGTGGTGTTTTGCTATCCAGAGCAATTTTGCCTCTCTGTGCCAGACATGAAAAGCTGTCGCTGCGTGGAAAACCAAACCCAAGCACTGATCCAAACGTTTGCCCAGACAGGGGTGATGGCTTTGCTTGGAGAACACAGCTGTAGAAAGGCAATTCCCAGGAAACAGGGCTGCCTTTGTGTCAAACAAGAGCCCTAGGATTATTGTAACAGGGGTCCCCAGCACTGAGGAAACAAGAGCAAAGCCTCACACAGACACAGGATCTGGACAGTGCTGCCACCACGCTAAAGCTCTCAGGGATAAAATTAAACCCCTCAGAATTGCACAAAGTCACACTCAACATTTTCATTTACAGTCACTCAAATTTGTCCTGTTATTCATTTTATTCAAATTTGTCATGTCATTTATGTTTACCACATCTGCAGCATGTCACTTCTCAGAAATTTTTCTCCAAGTCATCCCAGTACAATCACCCCTCTGTGTTTTACAGTGTGTTTCACCTGTTCTTTGATATCCATTTCCAAATTTCTTTCCTTTAACCTTATTATATTTCTTCAGTACAACCAACTACCTACTGGTAAGTATACAGTGTTTTTTCATCAGTCCCCACCAAAAATATTACAGCATCTTCTCAACTGGGTCTCCAGCCTAACAAAGAACATTAACTGTTAATAACCAGCTCCTGTCAGAACATATATGCAGCATGAAAACTCTGCTTCTCTGTATCTGTTAAATTTGCAAAGACTCATCTCCTTCCAGTTTCAGAGTGACAAAGTCACATGGCAGAATATCACAGCAGGTCCTTTACAGAAACAGATAAATGAGGATAAATATTACCATGTAAACTCATCATTTTAATGTACAATATAGTCACCAAATAATTTTTAGCTGGTGGGAAATTGTGGAAGATTTACTTCACTTCCTTGGTGAAACAAAGTGCTTCATTCATTTCAGCCACAGCCCACTGATACTTTCTTAGAGGAATTCTTGTCAGCCTTCTCTGATAACATGAGATACACTGAGTTATACTTCCAAAGGAACTGTAATCCTCCAGTTGCCCAATCAGTCCATTTCTCAAAAGGACTGTGCTACAGACGATGGCAACAGTTGGTGCTCATGTTAACAAGACTGACAACAGAAGTTCTAAATTTATAATATGCCCCAAACTAGACAAGAGCAAATTGCAACGTTCTTAATTTGTGACACCAAGAAAGATCACAGGCTCATGAAGTCATTACAGGGAAAGCAACTTCTTCCATTTTTCAAACAGTGAAAGCAAATCTCAGAACACAAATGTACTTCTGCTCAGTTAACTGCTATGTGCAAGATGAAAGTCTTAATTCAATCTAACTGGGTTAAAACTAGAAGTTTTTGGCACACACCTGTTTATAGTATAAAACATCAGCTAAAACAGACTCCAGAAATAAAATGTCACTGCAATGTAATTTGGGCAATTTAATTGCAGGTAAGGAACCAGAAAATAAAACCAGCTCTGGGATCTGAGTGGGAAGAGCAGAGGGTGACACTGAACAGTTCAGGATTCGGGAGCCATGAGCTAAATCTCAGCACAAAGTCCACTTTGCTTTTGCAATTTCTGACGAGGGTCTGTAAGATCAGAAACTCTGGACTTGCTGCTCTTTACCTGCAACTTGAAAGGGGACACTTTGCAGGAAAGTCCATTTTTTCCTTACTGCCACTTGGTAAGACCTATTCCTTGCAAAAAGCCCAAGACAGCTCTAAGACTTGGCTGAAGATCCAACTATGGCAAAAGTGGCTGTTTGAATGTTCTGATCCCCACCCCCAGCTGGACAGGTCAGCTATCACTGCACTGAGCTGCTTTACACCACAGCTCCCCATCCCCACAGTCTGCAGTTTTACTGGCAGCAACATATGGAAGTTTGCATTAGACTCAGTCCTGGATAATGGTGACGCCTGAGAAAACTTGCCCAGATTTCTATGAATCGAGTCACATTTACAAACCACCAGGCCTTTCCCATTCACCAGTCAAATTGTTTCTGATGGACTGCCAAACAAAACGAGATCTGTATCTGAGGAGACTCGAGTCAGGCATCTGGCTCTCAACAAGAGTTAGAATAATGTATAGCTGACTACTCATTTCCATGGCATTTTGCAGCAATAATAATCAAGATGATGGATTTTCAGCTATTATAATACTCTCACTAGAATAACTTTATGTCAATCAGCACATTAATAACAGTGCCTCTTTGAAGTTCTGTACCATTCATCATAGTCAATCAAAAGCTCTCACAGAACTCTGATAACACAGTGTAACAACAGAATTAACTCTTAAAAGCTGGTAAGCTCATCAGTGCTCAGAAAGCTTCATCCAAAGTAACTGGTGATCCAAGTAAATGTTGTGATTTTTCAGGGGAAAAGTGTATAAAAGGCAAGTAAATACTTGTAGAAAATGGTCAGACATTGCCTAATTTCTGAGCTACAAATGCTGAAATACCACCGAGTCTTGTTTCAATAACTGATAATAAACCCAAGCAGAAAGTCAGTCTGCTGTAACATTTCCTTAAGGAACTCAACACAGCAAGTGTAGGCTGGTGAGAATTCTTCAGAATAAAGTCATTCCTGTCAATCTGTGTAAGGCTCTTGGAAGGAATGACAAAATAAATTGGAAGGTTTGACAGACTGAAAAAAAAATAAATACACCCTAGTCTTACAAGGCTTTCCTTTCTGTTCATTTGAAAAACATACAAAACAATTAATAAAGAAAAATATAACATTTCTTTGCTGTTTTGCAGGTTTGTAATGCAGTGGTGTAAGAATCTTCAGAGAGTTGACAAGCATAAGTTACCTTCTGAATGAGATCCCAATTAAAGAAAAGCCACACACTCAAATGGAGTCTGCACATCTGCCATGAATAAACCAGCTATAAAAACTTTGTGTGCACACTCCTGAAGTTAAGCTAAATCTGCTTTTTCACCACTGCATAATAAATTACATGGGGCATTTGCAGATAAACCCTTGGTATAAGACATTCCCTGTAAATAATGCAAGTAAAATAAATGGTCAATGCAAAATTATGGTAAATTGCAATAAAAAGTTTAGTACAGTTAATGATACAACATTATTCATATTAATTTGGATCAAATGGTTTTGAAAAGATGAGGCATAAAAAAAAAAAAGCTAGAGAAAGGCAGTAGAAATGATTAAGAGGTACAGAAGGTTCTTATTACAAGAACTTAGAACCTTCCCTAAATAAAAAGATGGTTCAAGCAGGAGGCAAATAAAGTAAGAATACACTGGAAGTCAATAACTGACTTTACCTTGCATCCACCTCAAACCCCAGGTCTCCAACTGGGAAACAAACACTAAAGAGATTGCACAGGAGGGTCAGGAAACCACAGAAAGAGCAACAGTGGCTGGTAAAGCCTTGACTTCATGTGAGGGAAGACAAAACAATTCCAAAAAGGATTATTCATGTCAGCAAAAGCCTCCCAGATTTAGGGAGATGTAAGGCAGTCAGTAGCTCATTGATTTTGTTCTCATATAGTCTATAAGCAACAGAACAACTCTAAATCACAAAATGCTTGAAGGAATAAGATACAAAAGTAGTTGTTTCTGCCTGGAAAACAGTGTCTGTTCTGCTCTGCAGGAATTCATCCCCTTGCTATTTTGGAACAAATCCTCCAAATTTATCTCAAAGCTCTTCCCCAAAAGAGCAATCACCAAATTTCCTCCACATCTTCTACACAGAAATGTTTAAACAATTTCATGAGTCAGAAAAAAATGGTCTAAGAAAGTCTTAGGAAATCCCAATACAATAAAATATTTCTACAAGGAAACCTGCATTTCAGTAGCAACTTAGTAACTTTTCATTTATTTTCAGGAAAATCAAAACAGCATTTACTAAGAAAGGAGGAGAATAATTTCCAAATGCAGTGGATTATTTGAAATAAAAATTAGCAGCGAAATATCAAGCTGCTTTTCTTCCAGGTCAACTCCCTGCTTCAAAGCCAATCCTGATCAACTGAAAAAAATAAATTGATTAATAATAGAAAGCTGCCTGGTGCCTTATTTCACTTCCCATTGTGGATTATGTAACTGAAGACAGCATTAGCAAATTTGCTGGGAAATGCCACAACCGTGGTCTAGATATATTTTACTTTTTTAACTTGAGAAAAGCAGTCTTAAGGAAGTGTGACTAAAAATGCAAAAATATGAAAAAAAAATACAGAACACTTTAGGATCTGACTTACCAAATAACCCAAGAATTTTTATTCTGTTAGGTAACTACATACATCTGCTTTAAGCAGAACTAAGTCAGTAGCTAGAAATACAACTTGTAACAACCATGAAGGCCAGATTGTTATTTTAAGTCAAACACAAAAACCCTACAGAGATAAAGTAACAGTGTGTGCAAGGTGCTGGTAGTACTTCCAAAAGTTTATACTTAGAAACACAGAGTTTAATAGGTCAACACAGGCAATTCAGGGCAGAATTTTAAGAATTCCCTTAACACAGGCCTTTTTTTGCCCCCCTGAAATGAAGGCTTATTTTCTGCCATTCTTAAATCCATAGGCAGGAGCAAGGCTGGAATGAGTGATACCAATCTCACTCAGCTGTTCTGAAAGCACAAATAACTGTCCTAGGAAGTGGGGGCACTGCTGGAGAGGTGAAGATGGGAATTTAAAGTAATACAAAAAACTCTCCCTTTCAGAGGCCCCCATATATGGGGGTTCAAAGAAAATTTGTACTGCTTAGAAGACCTCAAATGTATGAGTTAGAAGCTTCCATGAGAAATATGGTCCCTTGACATCCCACATGCTGCTTCTGAACTGGAGTTGTGTAAACCTTGCAAACCAATGTGATTTGGGGAATCAAAGTAAATTCTGTTTTAAGACGTTGTTTTAGATGATCTTGATTACTTCTTCCTTCCTCCCTCATCTTTTTCCCAGTCATTGGTTAGGAAATTTTGAAGCCTTGAGATCCTACCTGAGTTTTTCATTGAATTTATTGGAGATAGAGCTTAGATAACAGTATCTTTTCATTGCATCCTTGCTATAAATGTACAACTTGCACATCCTTCTATAAACCACATTCCAACTCACACACAACCATTTTTCTCACAAGCTCTTTTCTGTTTAGAAACAAACTTTTAAACTTAGTCCAAGTGCAAACCTAATAAATTTGTGTAACTTAAAAACCAGACAATCATCATTTGACCATGACTTCCATTTGGGATGACATCCAGATGGCAATCCAAGGCCTACCTTTTATAAACATGATGCATATTTATGGCACTCTCAAGTACAGCTAATGATTTGGAGCTACATGAGAATGCCTAAGAAATCATTAAGAAAAAAAGAAAAACTGCAAGGATTTCTACTGTCACAGAATTGAACCTGTTTATTTCATCCCTATGTTTTCCTGTTCTCCAGCAGCAATTTGACACTGTTTCAGCAAGTCACACTTTCAGCCCAGAGAAAAAACAGTGTAACTTTCAGGATGACAGAGTTTATTTAGACGTGGGAAGCAGAAGCCTGAAGTTGCACTTTGCATTCACCCTGATATAAACCAAGGTACAATAATTATTTTTAACAACCAACAACTGCTTTGTTACAAGTATCTCTATAGTTCATGTTCTGCCTGAAACCAGGTAAGAACTATGGGAAGCAGCAACATTAGGAATCGAATCACTGAAGTTAACAAAGCTTTAAAAGATTTATTAGCAATGGTTTGAGACTTTAAACCCACACTGAACAATCACCAGGGGCTGTCCACAACACAGGTGACCCTGATGCAGGTGCTCTGCCTGCACTACAATAGAGAAATATTTTAGGAGTTGACACAACTGTGGCTGAGAGATCCTTTGGTTTCACAATCCAGTCCAGCTGCACTATGTAGCACATGCTTTTGGAAGAATGAAATTAAAGAGTTTCCCCCATTGAGAGCCTGACAGCACCAGTGCAGCTCCCAGGGAGGAGCCCCGGGCCTGCCTGATGTGAGGGGAACACAGCCAGGGCCAGAGCACCTCCAGAGACAGAAACAGGCATGGGAAATTGAAAACATTGTCCTCTCCCCTCCCCAAAAAAGGCTATTTTAGAGCTAGTACTCCCAAGCATGTAGCAGGGTGAGCTTTCATCCCGAGCAACATCAGTATCTTTCTTCCTTCAAAACCAGACTTTTGATCTGCCACATAAACTGTAACAGAAGTGAGATTTTAGCCTTGTTTGATCACACTTTGGAGCCTATGCAGCACCTTAAAGCAGACTGCAGCCTGCTGAAAATACTGGATATCTTTATGTATGATCATCTATTGAAGGATCATCCTTTCTTTTTAAAAAAATACTTTATAGCTACTGAAAAGTTACTTTTTTCAGAAAGACTCGGTCTGAAGCCAGAGGCTTCATGTGTTCTTTCTGAAGGAAACATTCTGTCCATGTTACTGCTGACTGCTACAAATTATTCCTGATCACTGCTACAAATTATTCGTGTCTTATGCAAAGCAAGAAACACCCGGATGAGACCAAAAAAAAAAATAAAAATCCACACTACTTCTCTCAAGGACACATGAAGCCAACTTGCAAAGTGAATCCAAGCTGTTCTCTTTTTAATTTCCTTAGAAGGAGAATTAATAAAAGATCTTGTGCTAATGCCTTTGATTGAGCAAATTTCCCTGCAAGCCTGGCAGGCAGCACATTTAACTACAACGTGGGAGAAACGACGGTAGATGTTTAACAAAATATGACATTTCAGAAAATGCAAAAGAATCAAAAAGACCCCTAATCTCAGCTCTTGTTGGCCATGCTGGCAGCTGCTGCCTGTGAACTGTGTAGTTAAGGCAGTGATAACAGCTTGGCTCTGATAAAAATCTGAGATGGTACCCAAGTTCACCAGGTTTTCCTATTTGGGGTGCTGCATTCCCAGCCCCGCTCCATACCCTTGTTATCCTACTAAATTTCTTCCTAAATCTCAAATGCACCTTTGGAACATCACACAGAGTTCCAATGTCTGAAAATAAATTAGCAATAACTGCCTTTTCCCTCCAGGAGTGCATGGTAGAAGGAAGATGTAGAGGATTTATTCCAGCTAAGAAAAGCGATGGCCAAGCCAGGCAGGAGCCATCAAACACGAACACCTGGGGACTATAAAGCAGTTTGAACGCAGAACACAAACCCAAAAATATCAGGAGGGGAGATGGGGACCTGGAAGAAATGCCAGGTGCCATCCTAGATCCACTCTAAAGGAGCTTATGGACCTTGTGTCAGGGATCACTGGCAAGCAGGGCAGCTCAAGGTCAGGGCGAGCAGCTCAGTGTGGACTTTGTGTCTGCCCAGGCCTGGTCAGCTCCTGGCTCAGCCACAGCTTCTCTCTGTTCTGCCTCTTCTGCTAACTCAGGCTGACTTAGAGCAACCAGAGATTTCATCATTCCTTCAGAGAGAGGATTCCTCCTGCAACATGAACACCTTACAGCAATGAAAGCCTTGATCAGCTGACTGGGCAAAACAACCCATTTTTAACACCTGTGAAATGGTCACCTCTTCTGATCTGTCAAGAGTTCATTACATAGATAGCAGGAACAAGGTTATTTGTCAAATGATAAATATCTTAACTGTTCAAGCATAAGACCTGAAACGCATTAAAAATTCACAAGGATATTTGTTTGACTGAATATAGAATAATTATGAGTTCTATCTAATAACTACATCTGTAGTCTGTATAGCTAAATCATAATACACCTCTCAAATAATGTCTTGTCTAGTCATTCCTAAGTTATTAAACTGTCACTTTACTTTTCTGGAAAATATGTTCCTAAAGGACACACTCATTCACAGTTGTTAGAATTTAGCAATTCTTACTTGGTTATATTTTATTCTCAGTGCATAAGACAACAGTGTGCAACATAGGCCAAAATAAAATTAAGAAAAGGTATTAATCTCTTTAGGTCACGAATGAATTCAAATTTCACAATCCTCTGGAGGAGCTCCTCTCTAGCAAGTTTCTCAAATTGCTATTTAATTCAAATATTACCTTCTACTGACTCCTAATTTTTCACACACATAAAGTTCATTCTCAAAAATCTTTTGCCTCCCATCCCTTTGTATCATATCATTAGAACTATTTCTTTTTAAATTAATTACTTTTCAATCATGTTTATCATCATTTCCTTGATTTCCCCAAACCCCTCAAGTCTAGGGTTAAGAAGCTTCCCCATCCAAGGATCCAGCTGAATCTACAAAAGCAGGGATATGAGCAGAAACCATTCTGGAATCCTCAGAGCAGCTACTGCTACCAAATCTGCAGGAGAAAAGTGTGTACTTCTTGTAAAAAGATTGCTGTGAATCACAAATATTAGCAGGTGTTACTACAAACACTAAAATAACTGAGAGCAAATGCAGAGTAGAAAAAATTCCAATGAAACCTGTGAAAAACAGAAATTTCAAAATATCCAATGAATTGCCTTACCATTTTACAGCTGAAACTTTAACAATTCAAATCAACTAAACACTAAGGATTTGGTCTTTCTGCTTCATGAGACAAGAGTATAAATATATATTATTTATACTCCATAAATACATTATTCTTGGTTATTCTCAAATGCTCCATCAATATTGTGCTTGGAGTTGGTTTTTGCTGGGTTGCTTTTTATTCAAGAATTGTAAGCCTCGGTAAGGAGCTTGTGTTTACAAAAAGGGGGGAAAATATTCCTAGTTATGAAATCTGTAGAATCCATAACAGTTAAAACATGAAACCTACAAATGAGCACAAAATCAAAATCCAGGAAGCAAATTAGCTTACTGGTGTTTTTACCTATAACTTCATGAATGCAAATCAAACTTCTATGCCATGAAAAATTACCTTAGAAATTATTCTGTCTGGCTTTGCTGATTTATCATATAATCAAATTCCTGAAGGTTGTTTTTCTAGCCTTTCAGGTAAATCATAGGCACACAAACTCCATGTGCTAAGATAATGCAGATTTAGGAAAAAAAAAATAAAACAGCCTTGTAATTTACCAAGTGCTGCTTTTATATGTGCTAAATATGCTTTTCATAATAAAATAAAACCCAGTGCTTGAATTTCAGTTTGTATTTGCTTAACCTATGAAATACTATTCAAAATAACTAATTGTGTAGCACTACAGTCCCCTGTCCTCAATCTCAAATAAAAATCTTACACAATAACTGTTTTCAATATCTGACCTTGTTTCCAATGTGAGCCCCAGTCAACTGTACTACCTGTAAGATTAGGCCCTACATTTTACATTTAAAAAATTATATTGATGCTTCTTAAAAAATTATGTTTCTTCAGTTTATTTTTAACCTCCAGAGAATACCAAAATGTACATATTCCCATGCAAGAGGAACCGATACATCTGTGCTACAACTGTGAATATTTCCCTTCTACATCTACCCCCTGTAACTAAAGGCTTTATTGTGATTTTGGCCTAAAACGTTAGTCAAAATGTCAGTTATGTAAGGCCACGCGTGGAGGCACACGCACTCTAAAAAAACCCTCCTGCTGAATTAGTCATGGAAAAAATAATGGATGTCAGGTCTGACATACATATTCACAGAGGGAAAAATGCGTTTATACCATCGGACACTCTATCCCACCCTCCCTCCTCGGCCGAAGTCAGCCAGGAGCAGCCATTCCCACCGCCTGTGAAATTCCATAACCAACATATCGGCCGAGAAACAACAAGAAATTAAAAACCGCAGGGAAATAACAGGACCGGAATTCTTCATTCGGCTCGACTGCCGTACCCCGAGCCCGTGCTCAGCCTCCCCTTCCCAAAGGATCCCGGCGAACCCGGGCTCGGCTCCCCGTTCTCCACCGGGGGATCGCGGCGGCCCCGGGCTCCGCTCTCGCTTCCCAAGGAGAGATTGCGACGACCGTGGGCTCGGGCTCCTCTTCCCGGGGAGGGCTCGGGACGGCTCCGAGCTGTTCCCTTTCCCAAGGAGGGCTCGGGGCGACTCCGAGTCCCGCTCCCTCACCCAAGGAGGGCTCGCGGCTGCCGCGGGCTCGGCCCCCGCCCCATGCGGGA
>VYXD01011010.1:291652-309721 GCA_013397195.1 Hylia prasina
AAAAACCTCCTCACGGACTGTAATACACACACAATCCCCAAGCCACAAAAAAAAAATACTGAGAAAACAATCATCCCCCAAAAATTCACAAGAAAACACAGAAAAACCCCAGAAAAGTGACAAGAAAAGACCAAAGACTAGAAAAAGACCTAAATAAAAGATAACCCCTAAAAATGGCAAATATAAAGAACAGAAAAAAATCACAGAAAAAGAAAAAATCATAACAAAAGACTAAATCACAAAAAAAAAAACCAAAAATCATGGAGTGTTAAGAGGTTGGAAAGGACCTTCAAGTCCATCCAGTTCCACCCCCTGCTACGGCAGGGACACCTTCCACTACCCCAGGCTGCTCCAACCCTCTCCAGCCTGGCTTTGGACACTTCCAGGGATCCAAGGGCAGCCACAAATTCTCTGGGCACCCTTTGCCAGGGCCTCCCCACCCTCACAAGGAAGCATTTCTTATCATCTAACCTAAATTTCCCCTCTTTCTATTTGTATCCATTGCTCCTTGGCCCATCACTACAGTTCCTGACAATACAGAAGTAATATTAATACAATTATATAGCTAATTAGTCATTGTATTAACAATTCATACACAGCTGTTGTTATTATTATTATTATTATTATTATTATTATTATTATTATTGGCATGAACCTTCCAACTGTAATGTCCCAAATTGTGTTTGCCTCAAATAGTGACACTGATTTGAATCCCAGTGCTCACGTCTATGGATATTCACTGTTAATTCTTTTCGAGAGCCAGGTTGGGACAAACATCCCTACCTTATACAAAGTATTAAATAACATTAATTAATTAAAATATAATAGTAAGTTACTACTCAGGCAGCCACCACAGCTGGGATCTGGAACAAAATCCAAAGATCCAGGGAAATATTTTCATAGTGGGTTAACAAGAATCGAGATAACTACAAGATATTTGATAAATCCACTTCATCACAAAAATCAAAGGTTTGCTTGCCATTCCAAACTGATAATTTCCATTCTTTTTAATCAATTTTTTTAAAAAAGCACAGACTAAATTAGTCAAATGGACATCACTGCAAATGCTACTCATACTTCCCACACTGCCAAGAAAAGAAACTCTACTGATCATTTATTTCACATGCTCATGAAAATATCAAACTCAAACCAGTAAGTCCTCAAGTTGGCAAACTAAAGATTTTAACTCACTTTTAAAATCTTTTTCATTGTTTCTCCATTTCCTGAAGCATTTTACCCAAAACTAAGAAAAATTTAAATGCCTTAACTTTACTTCCCTTCTTTCAGGGCTTAATGAACATGGGGCTGGTGGAGACCAGATCCTGTTTTCAGTCATTGCATTCGAGCAAAGAGTGTCCTCAGACTATTATTTCCAGTCTGAAGCCAAAGGGGAATTTTGTATCAAGAAGAGAAGATCATCATTCCCTAGACACTGGAACAACAAGAGGTGCAAGATCCCAACAACTGAGGGAAAAGTAAGTTATAACATAAGCAAAGCCTGTGACTTGGCTTCCTTGAGTTCCAGAGGTCTGATAGGATAAACAGTGGCAAAGTTATTTGCATGGCCTTCGAGCTGGTGAGCAACAAGAAATGCAGCAGAATTGTCTGATGCAAAAAAACACCCCTTATTATCTAAAAAATATACAAAGCCAGAGCAAAGATCTGGATGAGGCTTCAGGCAATGTAAACACAGGGTGGTAACGAGCACATAACCTGCTGGCTGCATGGCTGGAGCTCACATTCAGCTTGATGAATTTAGTTTTATTGTGACTGCTCTAGACTCTAAATTAAGCCCTTTAACCTTGTACTTCTAAGATGAGATGCAGCAGCAGCTTCAAAACCAGACAATTAAAGCTGTTCCCTCAGCAGCAATATGAGAGGACTGCACTGAGCAAGTGCCACTTGTACCACCACTTGTACCTCCTGACACCCTCTAGTAACAACTCCAAAACCCAACCTCCTCCAAACTATTCCCTACAGATCCTTGGTGTAGCATTGTCAGGCTGGGACAGCCTGGCTAAAAAATGTCAGAATTTTTGGAAGGCTCATAAGGTTAATAATTCCCATGCACTTTTTTGTGCTTTTTCTTTTAACTGCAACATTTAACTGTCCTTAATCTGAGTATTTTCTGTTCAAAAGGCCTACAGTAAGTTCAAAATTTGTTATTTTCAAGAATAATATACTAACAAGTTATTAACCTAACCTAAGTAACNCAAATTTATTTTCAAGAGTAATATACTAACAAGTTATTAACCTAACCTAACCTAAGAGGTTCTAGCACAGATTGCCTAAAAATCAATTAACTGTGCATGTTCAAGCACTCTAATGTGTCTTGTACAGACTGAGATAGGCATTTGCCTGTCCAACCTCATCAGAGTAGCTATTTTTCACCAGACACTGCATTTTAGGGTGATACTGTGCTTCTGCACCTGGGTGTGGTCTCATCCCACCAAACATAACCAAAGTGAACAGTCTGACATTTCTTTGTGTGAATCTTTCACACTCCATAACCCAACATTATGTTGCTCTCTCCTATGTAACAGGGAGGATCCTGAGGTATTATAAACCTGTTGGGCAAAACAGTCTTCCACAAGCAAATTGATTTCATTTTAATCAGGGACAGTTTCATTGTCAAGCTTCTTCAGAAGACTTTTTGAAACTGAGTTTTCGGTGTATTTTACTTTTTCTATAATTGGAGTTTTGCCCTGTGTGCAGAAAAACACTACACAGTGAGCTCCTCTCATGAGCAGAGGCAGGAAGAGCTGAAACTACCTCATGAATTTCAGCTGTTCCCCTGCAATATCACAGCTCTCACACAGGCATCCTGGGGAAAGCAGATGCAAAGCAGCTTACAGATACCCTCAACCCTTCAGTAAAGATGAAGAGAAGATGGAAGAGAAAAACATTTGCTTGTGCTCACTCACAAGTTCTGTTCCATTCTATAACTATTCATTGAGATGAGGGAACAGAGAAGTTAAATCTCTGCAGTTCTGAGGTGGTTCTACATCAAGCAAATTTGGACTTTGTTATCTCAGCAACGAGGCTTGGGAATCAACCTGTTTAACTTACAAATTAAAAACTTACAAAAAGCTGAAAGAAACCTTGGGAAAAATAAGACCCCATGACTACACTTTGAATGCTTCCAGATAAAGCAGAACAAAATTACACACAAGCCACCCGAATTCTCCTTTGGGGGTAAATAAAACCTGTGCTGTTTATTTGTCAGCAGGTGGAATTCCCCCTAAATTTATGAATTATGATAAAAGATCAGGAAAGAACCACGTGTTCATACCTGGGCTGGTAAATTTACACCAGGTTTGAAATGGCAGTGTAGAGATCTAACACTATATGCAAAAGGTAAGGACATATAAGATGTTCTTTATTACATGCCTTTTTTTTTGTCTCAGTGAGCAGTAAGGTGTGACTGGGATAAAATTCATCAAGTTTCAAGAGAGGAGTCAAAGGAACAAAAGGATATTCCAGTGCTGAGCCAAGGTATCTGTTATTCTGTCAGCAGTGCTCAGCCTCTTTTAGCAGTAGTTATTTTCTGAAGTGCAGTATCATCCATCTGACGATGAATTTCAAACATGTGAATGCTTGTCTCTGTCAGGACTGAAACTTTTGCAGAAAAGATTCAATGAGAAATTTAACATGTGACTCCAAAAGAGCACCTATATTAATGAGTTAGTGGGGCTGTGGGCAAATGCAGAGGAAATCCAAGATAAAAGTGTCTAGAGAAATCAAGGCTGGCTACAGAGAAGTCAGCAGTCTGGCTGGCAACAGTGAACCTCTACTTGAATGCCATTACAAAGCTCAGAAAATGTTTAGAATGTTTCTTCAATCTAGCTTGAGTGCCCTAAAATATAACATTTACCTGCTGCCATACTGCCCCATGAACTTCACGGGAACAACTCACTCTTTTGTTAAGCAAGTATCAGTTAGTTACAGATATTGTTGGCCACACAAGGAAATGGAAGGAACAGCAACAGTGCAAAAACAAAACTGCACATACCCCAAACATCCAAAAGTATTTTAAATAAAAACTAAGTCAAGCTACACACAGTCATTGCTAGGAGGTCTTGATAAGGGATTCAAGAAATACTTTAAAGCCACAATATTCTTAACCTAACATGCTCCACCATTATAGTTAAACCATTTTTTTCTTGATTTGGGAGATAAAATGCTCCAGGATTTACCCTTTTCTCTGTTTCCCCCTCACTCCCTGAACAAAACCAAAATGATATAAAACCATGAGAAATAGTTTCATGGAGCTACCCATAAAAGTGTCTTGACAGCCAAACTTTATCAAACAATGTACAGACCATAAAAAAAACTGATTACTGCAAAAACATCCTCAGCAGAAAGATTCTTGGTGTCTACAAAAATAGAAAAACATTTCTTTCATATACTCTGTAGTTTTTCATTCTAGTTTGTATCAAATTTGGTGCTACAGCAAATCATTACCCAGTCAGATAGACTTAGTGTTTAAACATACTGTAGTTTAACAGTAAAGCTAATGTCAACTGTATTGGCAGATAAGAATTTATACCAATGATGTGTAGCATTTGCAGTGTTCTAAACACCTTCCAGAAAATGTCTCAAACTCTGTTTAATATAAATAGTAAGAAAAAAAGTTTTTTTAATAAAGCAGATGAAAAGGTTAATAATAAAAGATAACAAAGTAGCAGCTGTTCAGACAGGGATACCTTTAAACTCTTGTAGTAAATGGTCCTGTTGATCTCCAGAGGAAAGAGGTTCTGCTCCTTGCCTGAGCGGGCCCAGTTTATGTAGCGCAGCCAGTTGCCCTTCTCTGGGTCTGTGGCATCCACACACATCCAGCCCAGGTTGGGGTAATACACCTGTGAGGGGACAGCAGGCACAGGGACAATGCTCACATCACACCCCTAAAACACTGCACCTCACAGCCCAGGCTGGGGTAATACACCTGTGAGGGGACAGCAGGCACAGGGACACTGCTCACATCACACCCCTAAAACACTGCACCTCACAGCCCAGGCTGGGGTAATGTCCCTGTGAGGGGACAGCAGGCACAGGGACATTGCTCACACCCCTAAAACACTGCACCTCACATCCCAGGCTGGGATCATACACCTGTGAGGGGACAGCAGGCACAGGGACATTGCTCACACCCCTAAAACACTGCACCTCACAGCCCAGGCTGGGGTAATACACCTGTGAGGGGACAGCAGGCACAGGGACACTGCTCACACCCCTAAAACACTGCACCTCACAGCTACACAAAGCACTCAAAGTACCACCCAAGGCCAGAGACAGCACAAAGGGCAAGGCAGAGCCAGGGCTGGACTGGGGCAAAGTGTTGCTGCTCTTCTGCAATCTTTTAGAGAAACTGGTACAATTGGAAATAAAACCACTCGTGGCCTGCAATCCCATCTCTGAAAGCTCTGGGCTCAAAAGCCAAAATCCTTAAAACATTTTACACTTTCTTTTCAGTTTGGCAAGCCTGAAATGATACTCTAGATTTTGCAATTAGTAAATTGACTGTTTTTCAGATATGAAGGCCACAGAGCTTTATTTTTACCATCTGATGAACTGGAAAAAGTAACTATATAGAAGCCAGAGGCATTTGCTTTAGTCAGAAAGATATGGGAAAGCATAATTTATATTTGCTCTTTTTTTAGGGTATAAAAGAACATTTTAACCTTTCAGAAACCTTGTGATCACCTTAAAAAACTGACCATATCAATAAAATTCTGCATGTTCCAAGATGCTGGGTAAATTCTTTGATTTCTGTTCGGGAAAAGGCTGACACATATTCTCCTACAAATGCACTGGTTTACATTTCCAGACAACTTGCAGTAAAGTAAGAAAGGGACTGACATCTTCACTGTTTTCTGGTGTCAGGTGGCTCGCTGCTCTTTCAAGATATTATACATCTCCCACTCTTCTTATAATCCAAGTTAGATACCTATAAGAAGAGCTATCAGTGGGTATTTTTGCCTTTTCTGCTTTTCTAAAAGTCCAAACATCTACAGTGCTGTACTTTTTTATTTTCTGATACTTTACAAGTAATTCCAAGGCTTTTCAAACTGTTCTCCAATTTCAATCTTACGTACATTTCTACAACAGCTTAGAAAAACCCCTGCTTAATAAATTCTTTTTTTTGTGTGTGTGCTGATAATATTGTTGATTTAATGAAATAGAATTTTATCAATAAAAGTGAAGTTTCAATGAATTTACAACCACCTTAGTTTCTTTCCAAGTAAACAGAAAACATCTCCCTTACTTAAACTATTCCAGCATGGATTTCATCAGCTGACTTTTGAAAGAATGTTCACCAGCACACCCAGCCCTCCCAGCATGAAAGCATAAACAGCATCCCAGGTGAGACTGCAAAAGCAATTCTTTTGGTTAAAACAGAAGAGAAGAGCCAAAGAATGCTGTGGGAGAGCTAAACAGACATGACATATGTGTCTAAATGTAATTAGTGATTACTTTTATATACATGTATATAACACTACTATGTTTTTCTATTACTTTATTAGGGGTTTTCCACAAACTGAAATACTTTATTGCTTTTCTAATTTACAGACTATTGCAGTCTAATTTACAGAATAGTCTTTAAAGGCCTTGTGCCCTGTGAGAAAGAAAACAGCTCCAACTCCTCTCCATAGCATTGTGACTTTAAGTGATTCTTGTACCCACTCAGCACAGCTGTGCCAGTCATTCTGAAACAGCGTTTTCCTCCCTTTTCAGACACTTCTTGTCATTTTCCCAACTGTGGCTTTTCACCAGTAGAAAAGGAAAATATGTTCTCTCCTCAGACACCACAGGCATATACAGACACACACAACTCCTCGTTTGCACAATGAGCCTCTGGTATGACAGTTCAAAATCATGAAAATTGACTGGAGATGCCAGTTTCAGAAGCCTTATTTTTTATTCAGATCAATTTAACTAAAGAAGCAAATGGAACACTTGTGGAAAAGGTTGTTCCCCAAGTTACATGTCCATATACTGAACTGCTCCTACACACCACCATCCTTCTACAAACCATATTTTCTAACAGTTAAGATTCTGGGCTGGTTTCAGGTATCAGCATATGGGACCAACTGTTGCAGTCTCATTTTAGTTGCTTTTTTTCCTAACTCTAAAATCGCTATTAAAGCAACACACAATTACTCTGGAATATAATAAGGGTTCCCATTATCACCTGCATTGCAAACTCTGAAACAGCTGGCTCCCAACTATCATTTCTCAACACAAACTGAAAAAATATCCACCATAAACATCCAGCCTCACCAAATGTTCCTGTAACAGATCAAAACTGGAGATATTTTTTGTAGAGGAGTTTGTGATAGCATGAGCTCAATGCAACAAACATTATACTTGAAAACTGTATTGCTTTTCTAAAGGGTTGTTTACATTTATGGGAATGACCTAGATCAAGTCCTCTGATAGAGGTTCACTCCAAGTTCTGTGAATGTTTTTAGTGTTTTAGGGAGTTCCATTTTTGCAAGCAAGGGGACAGAAGGATGGATGGCCATTATCAGTGTCTTCAGCCTAAAAATCCACGTTCCAGAACATTCTATGCCACAGTTCCTCCACCCCTCCCCTCCTTGACTATTCACTTCACTACTGCCATGTCCTGTGTTTGTCTTCAGAAAGATTGAGGAAGTCTTTGGGAGTGGTTATGAACTGCCTTAAAGACACTGTAGATGGGATTCAGCTCCACATTATGCCATTTACATTTTGAAATCTACATAATATCCAAGGTCTCCTGACTACCTGTGGAGCTTCCAGGGCTGTTCAGCTGCCCAGACAGCACTTGCTCCAAGGCAAGCCCAGCACAAGAAATACTGCAAGACTTAAGAACTCTTACAAAAACTCCAAAAGCTGGTTTTCAAAGAGCTAAATGAGGAGTGATGTGGCTTCCTTAAAAGATTCCATATCCTCCTAGTTTCCATAATTTCATAAGCAGTTGACAGCATTCAGTTGCACTCAGGGTTCAATCCAACAAAGCAAAGATCAGCAACAAACTCTTAATGGCAGCTGTGATCCACACACAGCATATAAGAAATACAGCAATTTCAAATCAAACAATGCCAATGGTTTATAAAGCTTTGTAATCTGGAATAGTTGTTCCATCCAAGTGTCTATAAATAACTGCTAGTAATGGCAGTGATAGACAGCAATTCCCTTACATCAAGTTTATTTCTAAAAAATCTGGGAAAAGTAAAAGCTAAATACAAAATATTGACCTGGCAACAGGCACATTTTTCCATTTACAATCTGTTTCTTACCTCCCACATGTACACATTGCTCTTAACTTGAGATCTTTTTTTCTTGTCACCAACAAATGGTCCAAACTTCTTGCCTTTCAAAATTGACTTTGTTGCCCAGACACCTGAGGAGACACATACCAGGATTTAAATCTAACCTAAGTTACTCCGAGCAAATCTTCTACTCAAAATTCAAATTTCTTCAGATCATTACATGTGTCTGTCTTGGACTGGGAAGCTGCCCATTCTTCCCAAGAGGAATTATTTCAGACAAATACACCAGACATCATCTCTACCCAGCACAGGAAGGCACCAGGCTTTCACAGCAACTCCAATTTGTGTGAGCCACTGTAAAAATCTTCCTTCTCTTTTCACAGCTGCAGAACTCACCAAGTCGAGTCTTGTCAACAGCAGATGGGAAGAGCCTCACGTCCTCAGGAAGGCCCCGAAGCACGTGCTCAGGAACATCATCCAAAGTCTCCACAGCAACAGGGGAGTCAGTTGTGTTCTACAAGTCAAAAAGCCAAACACTGTTAACAAAAACAACTACACAACAGGTGATCAACCCACACGAACTTCAAAACCTTCTGACTGGCAATTAAAGTAAAATTTCCAAACTCATCGCACTGAGGATAATTTCACATATTAGCAATCTTTTATTTCCCTTTTTCAAAGCATGACTTCCAGGCATACTCAACCTAATCAGTGCCCCAAAACCAATGGAACATAGTTTCTTATCTTGCCTTATGTGACACAGTGCCCCTTGTGAGAAAGATAAAAAGTAACTTCAGGAGAAAACCAAACTCAAAGTTCCAACAAGTGCACACAGTTCAAAAATCCAAGAAGTTACTTGCTCTGCCGATTGAAGTGAACATGTTGCAGTAAATGAACCACCCCAATGCAGACAGGAGAACTTGCATTTGGGATTTATCATCCACTCTGCCACCAGGTAAGACAATGCCCTATTGGCAAAGCTATCAGTGGTGAATAGAGGGGGCTGAGGTAATGCTGCTTTTGGTGCTAAAACCAGGCAGACTCATCGATCCCAAAGTTAAACATCCTAAGGGTGAGGAGAGGATGTGGCAGAGCTGACAGAACACCCGATACAGGAATAGACAAGTGCTACTGCTGCTAACCTGCCTAAAGCTGCTGAGCTGGCACAGCTGCCTGGGGACACTTGACTGACACCTCACCCTGGAAAAGCTGAGGCCCCCTTTGGAACAGGGTCCTCTGGCACAGCCCCTCTTGCAGGGTGTGTGGAGATCCCTCCCTGCAGCGGGGACACCCCTCCCGAATCTTTAAAGGCCACCCCGTGCCCCGGGCAGGGACAGCTCCACTATCCCAGGCTGTTCCAAGCCCTGTCCAAGCTGGCCTTGGACACTTGCAGGGATCCAGGGGCAGCCACAGCAAATCTGGGCCCCCTGTGCCTCCCCACCCTCAGAGCCAAGTCTTTCCCTAGAGCCAACCTAAACATCCTCCATGTCAGAGTGAAGCCATTCCCCCTTGTCCTGTCACTACAAGTACGGGCATGTCAAGTTTACTGCTCTGCAACAAAGAGATTAAGCCAAAAGCAGCTTTTAAAGAGAATAAAAGGGTTGCAATAGTAATTATTTCATTATCATAAATGTTGTCACATTTCCTACATCAAGTACAACTCAGAACTTTAGCCAACAGCTTATAATTAAGACAAGAAATTTTAAGACATTTTAATATTAAAGTTTGATAGGCAATATAAAGCTAATGAATTATTTACAGTTCAGTAAGTGATTAGTTCCATTTTAGGGAGCTCCAAGGCTCAATATTATTCTTATAATATTATCCATACTATTACTACTCACACCTGTCATAAAACAACCTGCTGCCTATTATCCACTTATAATGAACAAAACAATATTTCTGATAGAAATGACCAGAATTTCAAAGTTACAAGAATTCCTATAAAATCTGTCCACATTCTGAAAGAACTGTGCTTAGTGAAAACTAAACCTTTACTGAACCACATGCCCTAAAATAACTCCCTGCCTTCTGATACAGAACTAATCCTTCTGGTCAGGAACCACTGGTGATAATGGCAAGAACAACTCTAATATTAAGGATGTTATACTTGACCTCTGAACCCATTTTTAGAAAGAGGTTAAACTGAGGAATTTTTCCAAATAAACTTTAATTTTTTGGAAATGATCCTGGCTTTTATCTATAACCATAAAGCTGAGATACAATAGCAGTTTTCACATAATGAATAATAAACTACTGAGTAATACTCAGAGTACTTTCCAGTGAGTACTTTTGAAATACGCTGAAAGGTATTTTAAAGGAAATATATTTTAAAATGCATCTCAGCATGCTATCAAATTCCTTTTTTTTTTTCTCTCTAAAGCAAAATAAATAAACTTTCTCAGCCCTTGCTCCTCAGCACCCAGTCTTTGTCAGGGTGCTGCTATGGCAATCATTCACTACATTTGAAAACCCAATTTGCTGAGTGGAGTTAAAAGAATAAGTCTTCTGCCAGTTTTAATTGCAACAACAAGGAAAATTATAAAACTGGAATCAGAGCAAGGTTATTCTAGAGCTGCCTTAACAGCTGCACAGAGAGCTGCACAGAGAGCTATTTGTAGGGGAGAAAGACCCCCAAATTGGAAACCATGGAAGGGAGAGAATGCCAGAAATCCTCTCCCATCCAAGAGTGTAGACACCAGGGATAAATACCAGCTCATTAGTTAGAATAGCTGAGGTCTACTCAAAGCAGAGCAAAGCTTTATTTTGCTCTTCCAACAACCGAAGAGGAAAAATACTGATGAAAGCAGCCTGATTTCAGACATCTGTTTGCCTTGAACTGATAGGCAAGAAGCCATGTCTCAGCTGAAAAAGAAACATGCTCTTCTCAGCATATCAAAGAAACCTAAACATCTTCCCAGTACATTACCCCAGGATTTCATCAGGGGAGAAACAAGCAGATTCTTCCCCGTGGTTTCTATCAAGTTACATACAGAACTAGAAGAGGGTGGCTGACAACTCCAAAGAATGGTGCACTTCCAGTTTCCAGCTAAAAGCAGGATGGTTTTTTGGCTGGGTTTCATTTGGGGGGTTTGGTTTCTTTGGAGAGTGTTTGTTTTGGTTTGGGGTTTTGATGAGCAGTTAAAAATCTCAAATCTCAACCCTGCAAATAAATTTTAACCTATCAAAATAGACTCAACTGATTCAGCTAGAAGTGTACAGCACTGTAATGTATCTTTGATTTTCGTGGTATATTCCTTAATAGTCACACATTTTAACTGTGAATATCCCCAAACTGTTCTACCATTTAAGCAGTGTGTTTGTATGGGGTAGTATACAATCAGAATTTTATTATGCATTTACTTATATAAATCAGAGATTAGCAGGACATTCAGAGAACACAACACTCACATTCATCCAACACTTGTCATATTAATGGATTTCACAAGTACTAGAAAATTGGGTATGGCCTTTACACAACAAACATTTCAGACCTCAAATAAATGGTAATAAGCCATCAAATTCTAAACAGTAAAATAAACAATTTAGTTCAGTCAAAGCAGTGCAATCCCTTTTTATTTGCAATTTCGATGTAGCTACTTGAAACTTTTTCCAGATCACATCTTGTCCCCAAGCAATGTCTGTTTGCCAAAAAGAAATACTGTATTTCAATCACTTTTCTACCAAGACTTAACAATCACATTTAAATTTATTTTTCAGTTTACAAAATTCGCCTCTTGATAAGGGCAGTGCACTTGTGCATGTCCTACAGCCAATTCTGGCATTTCTCTCAAGCCTTAACACAGTATCCTTCACTCCTTCCAAGGCTGCAATTTTCAGTACAAAGCCACCTGAAGCTTATTCCACTTTTAAGCTTCTTACTGTGAAGTTCATCAGAAAATTACATTGTACCATTTAAATCAGGCAGTACAAAGTGACTTTAGAACAACCCCAAAGAATCATTTGAGAGCTGAAGTGGTGCCTTCACTGCAACAAATCTTTTCCCGTTTGCATCAAAGTCAGAATCCAGATACTCTGACAATATCTTTTAACACATAAAGCAACTTTTCACACCTCTTTCAATATAATTGTACTCGTGAACCGACCACGGATTAGTCTACAATGTTACAAACATTATTTAAACAGAGTACAAACGGCGCCTGCAACAAGATATTTGTAGGTGGTCAGAGTGGAAAGGAAAGAAACCACCCTGAACAGCGCAACGAATGACAGCCAGTTAGTGACATGTTAGGGTGGAAACAGCATTAGGATAAATGAGAAGATAAAGGAAAGGATGCCACTGAAGAGGGAGGGAGAAGATGGCAGAGATGTTAAGAGGTAGTTGAGGAAGGGTAGTTGTGCCAGCTAGCACAGGAAAGCAGACAGGTCTCTCCTTGTGCAGGCACCTTACCTACCCCTCTCTGCACACAATTTGTGTGCCTGAAAAAGTAACTGCCCATGCTGTTTTTCCAGTAGAACCCAAATTCCTCCCACTCGGTCTTACTGCAGTCTGAGATAATGCTACCAAATCAAACCCCATGCTTGCTTGGAGATTTTAAAGTAAATTATTCAGCTATTCTGATGCACTAGTTTACATAGTAGAGGAGGATCTCCTTTTAAAAGAGGACACATACTGCCTATCCTGAGACAGCAATCTTCAAAGAAACCCAAAAACATGAACTCCAACAACAAATGAGGGGTTTTTTAACCCTTCTCCTTAGAACAAGAAGGCCATATCAAAGAATTTAAGAAAAGGTTTTCATTCATTACTTCAAGATTTCTGTGGGATAAACCACAAAACTGACAGTGTTTTCACATAAACCAAATCAACACCAGCCCAGTTAGTATCATGGTCACCAAAGTCACACCAAAAGCAGAGACAAGCAGAATGAAAGAAATACGAGCATAAACCACTTGAAAGACGTTTGGCATCAGGCAAAAACATTTCTTATACAGACCTGGCACTACAACTTGTCAACAGTGAATGAAATGACAAGGGCACTGCAAGAAAAAAACACCACAGGGTTGATGCTAAATACACACTGAATATGAATGGTCAGTGAACAACTAAAAGTCATGTGGGCTCCATGTGCTTTGGGAAGCAAAGGTGAAAGGCAGAAACACCAAGGAGGACCCTCAGCTGTTGTAAGAACTCCGTGAGGAAGGGTTCACCCTTTGACTGTAAGATGACACACAGCACAGCATAAATGAGACCAGCAGTTCCCAGAAGAAAGATGAGGACTTTTGATACAGCACAGAAATCTGATTTAATTCTAGAGACAAACTGGGGTGTAGGAACACAACAACAGACAGGACACGAGGGGACATGGACACACAAATGGGAAGGAAGCAGTCAAGAGTAACAATTACAGACTAGGATCTACAGTTCTCAGAGTTTTAGCAGAATCCAAAGCTCATTGGAATGACTAATAAGGCAGAATTATTCCTCAAGCAGAGAGAGGAACAGCCTGCTGGCTGCATGCCACTGAGTGCATCAAAACCAATCTTACAGCTGAAAAAATTTCAATTCTCAATTTTGAAGCAGCAGTTAACCCTGCTCCCCAAAACAGACTATTAAAGCTTAGAAGTGTGCTAATGCAAATGTAATTTCTATTTTATATATATGATTCATATTTGTCTACAAATATAATACAGGTATATTTTTTCACAATACATACTTCAATGCTCTGATGGAGATTATATTTTGCTTTTTACCTTTTTAATATGTACAAATATATTGAAGACTTTTTACTTTAAATCAGAGAAAAAAAGCAACAGGAAACAACCCACCAACCCATTCCATGCTGTAATTACTTATGCATATACCTCCATGACTTCACAGAAAACACACCTCAGCAAATGCTCACTGTACTCAGGCCTGCTGCTGATCAAATAAGGATAATCAAAGCACACATTAGCTACAGGCTTTGAAGTATACAAAGCATTTTATACAACTGTGTACAACTGTGGCTGTCTCTGCCTCATAAAGCTTCTGTTCATGGCTCTTTCAGCCAAGTAAAAAAGGCTTTCCTGCAGTGTGACATCCTATGGTCACATTCCCAGGCCAAAGGGGCTTGGTAAGATCAGCCAGAGAGGGAGGAGGACTTGTGAGAAAAATCTGAGGCAACATGTCCTTTTTCTATACCTAAGTAAAACAACTGTGTGTGACAAACTGATGGGCAATTCCTAGTTGGATAAACAAATGTAGAAAAAAGTGCTGCACCGTTGGTGCTGATTAGAAGGACATCCTCCAGTCAGGATACTCAGGACTCCACACAGCAAAGTGCTGCTCCACAAAGGAAATGTGCTTTCCCACTCTTTCCCCTTGGTTCCAGGAGAAACACTTCAGATTCCAGAAAAGTGTGACATTTCCCAGTCAATCAATTTGTGGCAGATTGTTTACTGCACATTTGAAAAAGGAATGTGATTATAAAAGGATTTTAAAAAATGGCAGCCTTCAATTTTCAAACCACTTTTCTAAGGAACTGAATTATAACGTACAGCTTCAGAAGGAAATAGAATTTTCTGGAGAGGGGTTCTTAGAAGAGGTGCCAGGAGTAACAACTTACACACTGCTCAAGGGAATTCAGAAAAACCTCCAATCCATGAAATAAGAGACATCTCACAAGCTGTAGAATGGATGATTATGAAATTTAATGAGACCAAAGATTTTAAAGAACATTTTTTAGTGGATTATTTACTTTTCTTATTAATAATTAACTGTTCTAAGTATTTTGATAAAGTCTTACATTTCTACTTACCTGATTCATTTTGAATTCCTGTTGTGCTCTGGAAAGATACACACAACAAAGAAACTCCTTTGATTACATGAACTCTGAAAAGAAAAACAGACAATTGTAATATGTACCTACATACAAATTCACATTGTACTGAAAATACACACAGAGCTGTAGTTTCTCTTCCTCAATCACCTGCAGAAAAGGAACATTTTGCTTTAGAAAAAATCTGCTCCAAGCTACAGTTTTTTTATTATAGCTCAAATGACTCTGACTAATCTCAAGATGGATATCTAACATTGATCTTTTTCCTGCTTTACATGATGATGTAAAAAACGTGCTCAGGTAAGATTGTTCCACTTGTTTTTTAAAGTAAGTTAGTTTGCTCAAGATTGAGTACTTTTAAGAACTTTAGAAGTCAGATCTCTTTAGAATTTTATATCAAAGCATTATGGAAGGCCTTAGGTGGCTTTCAAATTTAGAAAATGCATGTATTGAGTCTCTACTCTTCTATATCAGAAACAGGAAAATATTCCTTAAATTGAGCTGCATTGAGGTATTTTTTTACACTAATGCATTTTACATTCCTTTTTAATAAAAGCCTGAGATTTCAAAAGGTATTTGCAAAAATTCATGGTTCAAGTAGGCATCAAATTTGGAAACTCATGACTTGATGGAAAACTAACCAGAATGATTCCATATCTAAGGGTTGGGATTAACTCCCTTTCTTTGTTAATGTATACAAAACAGCTTTTTTGAAAATTAGGCCAAAAACACTTTTAGTGCCATTGTCACACAGAATTTTCAATAAATTAACACGCCCCATTTTTAAAAGTTTACTTGTCCCCCTTCACTTAAAGCATTTTATCCAAGTGCTGCTATTTATTCCCTGTCTTTAGTTTTCCTACTATAACAATGATCAACTGATTTTTTTTTACTAAGTACTCTGCATAAGTACTAACATTTAATTTAAAATCAATTTAATTTAAAATAAATTCAAGCAAAATCTACTCCAAATAAATTGCACATAATCCCTCACATCTTTGTACTGAAAGAAATCTTAATGCTGACAACACTGTCTAATTCTTGACAACACTGCCAAGCATCATTCAGCTGTTACACTGCTTAAGGAATCCAGAAGAAAAGGAAAAATGTCCTTGAAAATGACATTTCTGTTGTATACAGCTCTTCCAGGATTATCTCCTTTTGTCCTGGTGCTTCCACACTGTGTAAGCACTTAAATAAAAAGCTGAAACATCTGTATTTCAGTTCCAGTTTTGCAACTGATTCAGAGGGATTTAAAGTTTGCCAGCAAAGACCAATTATGGGCTAAGGAGCTCCATCTGAACAGCCTGTGCACATCCAGAGAAAAGCATTCCTTTTGGAATGCACTGTTACTAACTTCCCAGCTTATTTCAGTATTCAGGCTGTACTTAAGCTGAGGCCTGAACATCAGGGAAAAACCCAGCAGTGTTATTCATTGCTCACTGGGACAAAACCCCTGTAACATCATTTTATGATGAAACAACTTGCATGGCAGGAGAGGTGTCAAATAATTTCCTAGTATGAAACTAAACTTAGTTTTAGTATCAAATGTCTCATTTTTTCTATACTGTAAGAATATTTTTTTATCCAATTACTGACAGCAAGTCAAGAAAAGCCAGAAGCTGTTATGGACACAGGAGCAGAGCCTGAGGAGCACCAGGCTGTGGCTGGCAGAGTTTATGTTGTCACTGTCTCCACCTGCCTGTTTCTACCTTTTCTCCTCCCTCTCACTGAAGCTCATCACTCCCTCCACGCCGTTCACACGATCATTTCTGATCACTAATCTGGAGAGGAGTGCAGGAAACCCACTGCAGGGGCTGCCTGTGTTCCAGGGGTGAGTGACACACCTCTGCCACCTCATCTCCAGCCCTGCACACCTGGCCCCACACTGCAGATGTACACAGACAATAAGGATTTAAAACACTGTCTTACAGAAGCAAACATTGAGCACCATCACTGTCCACCACTAAATGTGTAGAATCTGAGACAAGTAAATAGCAATCAAGTGATGGGCTGCAGAATTAAAAGGAAGTCCTGTCAAGCCAGAGATTTGCTCTAAGCTGAATTTTCTTAGCCCAGTTGTTAAATGAATTACTCAAAAAATTTGAAAAGCAGACAAAATCTCCTTACTTTGTTTCATTTGAGCAGTAAAAATGCGCTTTTCTTCTTTTTCACATACTAATTCAAAAATACTTTGCTTAGAATTAATAGTTAACAAAGAACTTCCAAAACAAAAATAAGGGTATTTTTACAAAATTTGTCATTATTTTATTCAACTTTTATACAACTGGCTGTATCCAAACCTCTCAAAGGTATTTCTCAGGAGCTGACAACACATCTTAATAAACTGATGTATTTAAACATCCACACAACACAGTTTAGGCAGATTTCTAACAGCCTGTACTACTATGCTCAGTGGAACCACTTGAGCAAAAAACAGAATTAGATGAGAAATTAAATTTGTAGTAAACCAAAAGCTTTAACAATTATTTTTAAAGCCGTTAATTTAAAATACACACTTCACATTAAAATTTCATATCTGCAGTTCTGCATTTTTCTCCCCTCTTCCACGTTACTTATTTTGTTAACAATGAACTACGTGGAAAGCAAGATTAATTCCACTGGAAAAGAAATAAAATTAATACTGCACAGAGTCTTGTGTGAGGCCACTTGTTTCCTTTCTACCTAAAATGAAACACTGTAAGAACAGAGAACTTGTAACAGTAAACTTGGGGCGGCAAAGTTCAACCAAGTGCAGAAAATATGAAACAAATTCTACAAGTGGTGCCCAAACATGAGCTCCCAGCACGATCAGCAAGTGCCAGCAAAGGCTTTGCTCCCACCACTGCAAGCAGGAACAAGCTGGGACAGGAATGAATTCCCAGTTACAGGATTTCCCAGAGCCCCGAGGAAAACCACCACAAGGAAGCCACCACAAGGAAGCCACCACAAGGAAGCCACCACAAGGAATCCACCGCAAGGAATCCACCGCAAGGAAGCCACCGCAAGGAAGCCACCGCAAGGAAGCCACC
>VYXD01011010.1:315150-398178 GCA_013397195.1 Hylia prasina
ATTCCATTCATTCCCTTCACCCCCTTCCTCCCCCTCATCACCTTCATTCCCATACCCCTTTCACCCCCTTCATCGCCTTCATCCCCAACTCCACCTTCCTCTCATTCATCTCCTTCATCCCTTTTCACACACTTTATCCTCTTTATCCCCTTGATCCCCTCCACCCCCTTCATCCCCTGAACCCCCCTCAGATCACACCACATACCCCAGTCACCTCCATCCGCCACCCTCTGCCAGACAATCAACAAATTCTCCAAGCTCTCTTGCCCCCCGCTTTTTTTTAATGTCTTTTTCATCTTTTTGCAGTAAAACAGCTCCACAGGGTTCTCACCTGTGACTGAAAACAACAACAAAAAGCCAATGAGGTGGCTGAGGGGAAATTATTTGGGTCACTGAGGTGGTGTGGGGACTGATTCTTACATCCCCGAGGGGCCCAGGCTGATGCTGGGTTACGACCCATTTGTGCTGCACATAAATTGTATTGTATAATTGTTCCATCTAAACCAAGTTTTTCTCACTGAAATTTCTGAGCATGTACCTGAGAGGAAAAAAAACCCCTCCATAATTACCTGCTGGGAGATGTCTGTATTTGTACTGCAGGATATAAAAGTGTCTCTCCTCTGAATGTTCTACGCAGTCAAAGATGTATTCCTACAGGCTAGGACTGTATTTTACCAGGAATTGCTAAGAATTTGCCATTTTCCCAGAGGAAAATCCCCGACTTAAATCCATAGGACATTAATACAGTTACAGATAAAACTAAGTTCAGAAATACTTTACATGTTATTTGATTATGTACATTAAGGAGTAACATTAAAACTGTCAGTAAGGCTGGACACAAAAAGTACTCATACAGCATCAGGACAGAGGAATCCCATTCCATTCCATGAAGCTGGAAGATTTCCTCAGCAAGTAGCCAAGCAAATCACCTGTCTGCCCACTCTTATCAAAACAAAGCTTTTTTAAAAATAATGCACCATACTACCAAGTATGGTAGCTACAAACATAACCTTTCACACATCTGGGAGACACACACTGCCAGGGAGTTTGAACACCCCTGCAGTGATGCTTAGCTTTGGCAAGGAACAGCAGACTGAAAAAATAACAAGACAGTGATTTTTCCACCTGGAACACTCAGGATGTATTTATATTACAAAATGTTGTGCAGAATAACCAGTTTTGAAGCCTCTAATTTCAGTAGTAAGAAAACCTCAAATATGTTTAAACTGCTTTTATTAGACTAAATTAATTCTAATTTGGCTGTATTAACATTTAATTTTATAAGTAAGCTAGACTGGTTACACCTGTGTAAGTTTGGGCATTATTTTAAGAAAAATCAAGGTTCCCATTTAACATGTTAGAGCCCTATAGCAGTAACAGAAAAATTTAAAAGATAAAACAAATTACATACCAAATTAGCTAGAATATGAACCTTTCTACCTTCAAGGTTAAGTATAAGATTTCCCAAAAGTATCACAAATAAAAGAAATGACAACTTCTCTCCAACTTTGTGTCCGAGACATCCTTATTTTCCCCGCATTTATCCTGAGAATATCTACCATCTGGTGGTGTTCGGGGGGACCTGCACTTTCAATTTACACTTTCAGTTGTCAGAGAAGCCTTTATTTGATTAAAGTTCTGAACACTTAATTTTTTGTATTCTGAAAACATCAATATTTCTGCTGTTGTGCTCTCTAAAATGATGAATAAGCTTTCCTGGTCACTTGGAGGTGTGTAAGCACACAGGAGAGACAAATACTAGCAAAAACCTCTTTGTAAACCTTGGGTGTCTGACTGAATATATTGAGGGTGACTGAAAAGGTGACTCGTGGGTTAGAGAGAATTATCTTCATGTGTGTGAAAATCTTAATGAGCCATGGCAGGAAAAAAAGCATTTGTAGAAAAGATTTTTTTTTTTTTTTTTGTATCAGAAGTTCTAAAATAACCTTTAAAGTAGGTGGTCTCCAGTGATACCAGTATGACCAGTTCTTCTCTTGTTAAATGGCACAAGATGTCTTTTATCATAACTTTCTGTGCTGTTCTGGTTTGTCCTTATAAATATAGAAGACAACGTGCTGCATGTTATGGCTCTGGGAAAGACTGAACTGCTCGGGTTGTTGGTTATTAATAGTTCTGAATTTAAGCAACATTACCATCTTTTTCTAGTTTTGGAAAATAAAGAATTGACTGAACTGCTGAGATATTTTAGGAAGTTATTCTCAAAATGTCCTGGGGAACGGGACTCTTAAGACTCAAGCATTAAGTATTCCTGCTCCTTTCCTTTCCTGCTGGTTTAGGTGAGCCCTTCTAACCTCCACAGTCCTCATTTCTGCTTTCTACAGCCTGCACCATTAGCCACTTTTGTTACAAAAATCTAATTTTTGACAGCTTAAAGCAATGTCCAAGCTTTCACAGGATTCAAATGTCTCACGGTTTGGTTGTCACTGTTGCCTGTGCTGTCACTCAGCTGCTACATTGTACAAAAGTTCTTCACCAGCTGACTCACAAGTGTTGCTTTTCCTGCAGCTAAGGACCACGTTATGGAATTGATCATAGGTCATACCTAGTCAGTTTGAGATATTTGGGGTCTATATCCTGCTCCAGGGGGCTTTCCCACCACTTCCAGTGGACTGACTTTAGCAAAAGGGTAACCAGGATATCTGATGGGACAGGAGAGGTGTGTTAAGTCAGTTACGTGGATTCATTCCCTCTCTCGCAGGCTGTGATCCCAAGACTTTTACTCTGTTTTATACAAGAGATGACTCCTGTCCAAGACTGATCATTGCCCTCTCCAGGATGTGACAGCTGCTGAGATCTTCAGTCCAGCAGATGAATTCTGTAGGACTTGATGGAATGGGTTGGGTTGGACCTTAAGGATTATCCGGTTCTACCCCGCTGCCACAGGCAGGGACACCTTCCACTATCCCAGGGTGCTCCAAGTTCTGTCCAGCCTGGCCTTGGACACTTCCAGGGATGGGGCACTTGTACCAAGATGGGCTTAGCAGCCATTTCCTGCATCCTACTCACACTAACTGATTAAAATTTGTCTGTATAAATTACAGCAACAGTGTCACAGGGCTAAAGGTAAAGTTCACTAAAATGTAAATTTATCAATGAAATTGGACAATCTTCTTTGCAAACTAGGGCAGATGTTTTAGGACTGTCTCTATCAACTGATTTGAACACTACAGGATTGGGTCCAGAAAATTGATAACCACAAGTTTCTTAGCTGAATTAATCACTTAAACTTACTTAATCAAGAAATATTTATGTTGAGAGAATATGTTGGCAATACTCCATGGAAGGAAGAACACATAAGAATTGTTTTCAACACTTGGTTGTGCTGTGTACTGCTTCTATAGTGACAAGCTGGCTCAGAGGATGAAAACAGCACCAAGAATGGAGAAAACATCTCATTGTCTGCACTCCTTCTTCTTCCAACTTCCAGCAGCTGGACTGACCAGAACCACTGAGGTGCTATACAGATGGTGGTAGGCAAACCATGAGTAACCAATCTGTAGCTTTTGTTTTGTTGGAAGCATTTTAAAAATAAAACCAGGGTTGATGAGTGGGAGGCAATACATAAGAATCTGAAGCTTTTCTATTATGAGCATGCTCATCTTTCCTGTAAAAATGCCGTCAGTAATTCCCACCACTAGCTGGGGCTCAGGTACAGCTTACTGAATGTGCAGTTATCATGCATCTACATCAGCCTGCAGGGAGGAGTCTTTAATTTTAATATTCTGCTCATGCATTTCTTTAGCCATTGTTTTTTGTCAGGTGTATGAAATCTGAAGTCATCCTTGTGGCTCTTGCTCACTTTTCTGCATGAAATGCAAACATGGTTTATCTTCTCAATAATTCTATTGCTACTTTCCCCTCCATCAAACATGCTTATTGTGTTAGTAGGTTAGGTATTAATCATGACAAAATGAACTAGAAGAATTCATCAGGAAAATTGTTTTCAAGGAGAAGCTTCATAGTTACGGTTAAACTTTTCTTAACTTCAGCCCTTCCAGGTTTAAATGAACAGGTGGCAGGCTTTGCCTCCCTGTGAGAGGTGATTAATAATAATGTATGCTTACATGATCTCATTAATACTTTGTCTATGACAAAGACTCAGATCTTAGTTCCAGGAGTAGCTCCTCAGGCTACGTCCAGGTCTGGATCACAGAGGGAACTTTGAACAGCAACTTACACCAATAAATTCTTTCAATACTTTATAACAGGCAGCCTTTGCTCAACTATAAAAGTGAGCTGTGCTTTTTATATACAACTTGCATTTAAGGGCTGGCTTTTTAGGTCAAAATCTCTTATACTACCTATATGTGAAGCCCTGTTTAAATGGTGAGAAGTGGACTTTTCTCAGTTCTCTTTGTTTAAACAGTTTCTTAGGGGTGTAAGCAGGAAAACAGCTCTGGTTGTCCCTTATTTCTCAGTAAATTGCCTCAGTGCCTGATGCACAGGAGAGGACATTCATTCAAGAAGGAAGCTGGAATGTACTACACTCTGCTCAGTTATTGCTGTTTATTCAACTCCTGTGGGGTTTATTCCTGTGATGGATAGGAAATGAGGAAGAGCTGACATTCCTATCTCTTTTCCCTTGAGCACACCTGCTGAACCTGCTAATTCCTTCCTTGTTTCCTGCATAGGATGAATCAAATGTCATGAGGCAAAATAACCACAGGACTCAAAGGAATGTGTTATTTGAGGATAACATGGTTCATAAAGGCAGGAAATGGAGTTGCTTCCCAGCTCAAATGAGACATACAGTAATAATTTCCTAAGACAAACCACTACATTTAAAATTGCCTTGTTAGAAAATGTTTGGTCATTCTGGAGGGAAGAAGGGAGTATTTCAATAAGGATTTAGGTTGATCCACTTCTAGTCAATGACAATTCAAATGCTGGTCAATATTGGCTTTAAGTTATCACCAGTAATTGCAAGAAAAATTAAAGGGTTTGTGTAGTACAATGAAATCCATGTCCTTAGAACATCGACAGCTTCCTGTTCTGCATGGGAGAAAGAAGCCCCAGGGTTCTCTGAAGAATAGGACAGATTCCCCTTCATTAGGACTATCTTCCCCTTCAAAATCCAGCTTTTTTTACATGGCTGTTACTGGACTTGTTGCTGTGTTCCATCAGTATCACTCTTACTGCCTTTCCTACTGGAAGATAAGGTTGTAACATTTTAAAGATTTTTTTTTCCCCCTGATGCAAGTTTATCTGAGTACTGATGTGGGTTAATAGCTGAAGTAGCCCCACAGGCTGGCAAGTCCACAGTTCAATTTTAGCCCAAGCTGGAAATGTGAACAAAAATTAAATTTTAGCAAAGTCAAAGTGTTGCAGTTCTCTACTGTCCCTTCTCCTTCCATTTTCCTTTTTTTTGTGCATGTTACTCTTTGGTTTTGGTTCTGAACTCTCAATAATCACTCATCCTTGCCAGCTGCCTTCTGGAGACAGCTTTGAAAATGCACGGAATGTGCAGCACTCCGTTGCCTGCTAAGACATTTAGCATTTACCAGAGCCTGCAAATCTGACTTCTCAAGCCTGGAAGAGCTGAACAAGCTCCATGATTGAATGGGGATCTTTGTGTTGCAGCCCAACTGTTTGTTGCAGAGCAGGGGGAGCTGTGGGTTTGGTCGGATGCCTAAATCCACAAGGCCTGGACAAAGACACATGGCCTGTATGATGCTGGGTTTATTTATCTGTAAATACCTCCACGCTGCAGCTGTGTAAAGTGTACAAAGCATTAATTCAGCCTTCTCATTATGGCATCTGGTGTCAAGTTACAGATCTCCTGTTACCTTCTGCATCCATCACGAGTTGTCAAACAACAACAAAAAAAAAGCTTGGAATTTCAGTATGATTAATCCTTTAGCTTAAAAAAGCTACCTGCAGAAGGGTGGGTACAGCCAATCAGATATTTCAGCTGGTGAAGTAGGTGAGTACAAATAGGTGTAACAATGTCTTCAGGCACACTGCAGGCCAGATAAGACTTAAGCATTAGAGTGGTTCAGCAGCATCAACACTGCAGAACTTCAGCTGGTGCCAGAGAAATTAGTTTTAGATTGTTGCTCATCAAGAGCAATCCAAGCACGCTTCTGACCTGAGTGGTCTTGGAGATTCAGTAAGTTTTTGCTCTGTCTCTTTTGTTCCTATCTTATAGTAAAGAATATTAAGGATGGTGTTACTGTAAAATGTAATTGAACATCACTTCATTGGAACCAATGTGAAGCTGTGAAAGGACTAATGTTTTAATGTTTTAAAGTATTCTGGGTTGGTGGCTTTTCTCTCATCTGTGTTATAACCTTTGGCAAGTCACTTCATCTGGGAGTACTTGCCATCCTCCTGTGAACAATGCATCAGTGCTTTTCAGTTTGAACTTTTTACAGAGGTGTTAATGTGCAGAATGTCCTTAATCTTCAATAAAATAAGATGTGGTTAAGATAATTGCAATGGCATACTGCAGTGCTCCTAAAACAATAAGCAATTGCTGCATATTTTAATTGGTATTTAACTATAAATCAACACATCTTAAATTTATAGGAGTAAGTCTATTTCCACAATTCTTCTGGTGCACACTTTTTTACTGCTGGTTTTATTGAATTAATTCTTCTGACATTTTCTGTTCTTACAGGAAAAACATGCCTTAAATGAACTCCTGTAAGAATTTCTGTATTGATGTCCAGAACTATTATAAATATTGATGTATCAAGTCACTGCTTTCATAGTTACTACTGCTGTGTATCTTCCCCAAAGACACAAATGCAAGGGGACAAGTGTGTTTATGATATTTTTTAGTGACATCTGGCATTCTCACAGGAAGCCTGGTGCCTGCTTGTCTGTTCGGGGGAGCCACATTCATGACTCAAAGCCAAGCTGCAAAAGGGAACATTATTGTTACTAACTCTAAAGGAATGAATATGATCAGGAGTGAGGCCTTTAGGTTAAAAGCAAGTGTTGATTTATTGAGTGCTGTTCCCTGTGAATAAAAGTCAAGCTTGGCCAGCTGGTGAAAGTATGGAGCTGTTGTTTCCTCGTGTGGTCTCATGCATAGGAAGTCTCCTGACCTTGGCCTTGGTTGTACAGGCGTGTGCTGATCACTCATTTCAGCTCACAGAAGGATATGCCCTAGGACAATGTGCTGTTTGACTTCTTACAAAGCAGAAAAGGTCCCATCTTCCACAGAAATTCTACCAAAAACCCTCATAGCTTGTGTTTAACCCACCTTTGAGGTCCTGAACTAGTAACGGGAAGCTGGAAAATGCAAGGCAATGACAGCTCAGTCACAGAATGCTGCAGTAGATTCATGTGAAATACACACCTCTGTGTACATCTTTACTCTGCATTTCCCAAATGTTTGTATCATGAAATTACAGATTAACTAAATTAAGGATTCAGTAACATGTAGATACATAAGAAATGTGCAAGATTTTAATGAATTTTCCATTGTTGAGGTTTGCTTGAAGCTGATCGGAATGTTCTGCACTTGAGATTTCTAGGCAGCAAGGTGTGTGAATCATCAGAATATTGAATGTATCAGTGCAGAAGCAGTTGCTGGATTTTCAAAATAAGAGACACCTTCTGGTTCTTTGGAGTCCTTGCTTTCTTTAGCCATAACTGAGTATCCTGGACTCCAACTGATAATCAGAAAGAAATTCACTTCATGTTTTTGTTGGTCAGATTTAGTACAGCACAGTATTTAGTACTGGGTCTCCTGTGCTGGAAGCCCCCCAAATGTTTCAGTGGAGCATGGGCCATTTTGCCAAGGCTGATTTTTTACTCAAGATTAAAAAAACCCTTACCTTAAACAAGGGGGTAGGCTATGAAGGCACAGTTAGGACAAGAAAAATTAAGTCGTTGTGATATGAAGTTTAAATGGCTTCTGGAGTAGGAACAAAGCACAGTGTCCTTGACAGAATGCTGCCTGCTCAGCTGGTCTGTCCACGATCCAGGGAAACTCAGAACTGCCCACAAAGGTTCTCTGCTATACATTTTTCAAATGAGGGGCTTGTTACTGTTGGTGGCATAAGAAACCTATCCTCATTTTGGTATTTGCAAATTAGCAGTGACTGAGCTGATGCAGAAGAAACTGGTGACATCTGTGCTATTCCCTGCAATGGGTGAATAATTCACAATTCCATATGCCATGCATTTGAGCAGGCATCAGAGCACCTTATGGGGTGTTTCCCAGTACAGACAAGAAATTGTTAAATTGAGGCTATCAGAATTAATATTCTTTTGCTGCAAGAAGAAAAAACTGTAATTTTCCTGCTTTCATATTAATTTACACAAAGATAAAGATTACTCCTTGGTCACAGACTGAGGGTCTCATCACATCAGCTCCAGAACTAACTAAAGTCTTCTGTATTAGTTTTCTCTCACATTAGTTTTCTCTCATATGTTTAGTTTTCAATTATAGTTTCGTTTATCAGTGTCAAATGATTTGGTTGTAGACATTGCATTGATAAGACAAATGGCAAAATAAGTCAGGAAACTGATTTATTCCTGATTTATTTCTGGAAAACTGAAGGAAGTTTAAGACATTTTACTTTTTCTTTTTCTTTTCTTTTTCTTTTTCTTTTTTTTAAGATTTGAAGAGAACATTATTGTAAAATAATACAGTTTATATTATGATTTTTATTTCCAAAGCTTGTATTGATATGATAGTTCAAGGCACAGGAAAGAAACAGAAAAGCAAACACAGATAAACTGACAGATTTAGCAATGGATGACAATACTGATTATCATGATTTTTACAGCAAACACTGAAGTGCCATAAAATTTAGGAAACCCAATGCACTGCAGCCACTTGACATGCAAAGCCTTTGCTCTGAGCTCTGTACATTCAGGTTGTGCTGCTCTAAACATGCCCCAGAAAAGCTGCAGGCTCCAAAGCTGCATCACCCCTCAGTGGCACATTCTGACCTGGTGTTGCACATGTTGTCAAACAAATCAACTGTACAGTTAGAAAATGGGATAGACATAAAGAAAAAACCCAAAGTGTATGCTAATTCAAAAGCTTCTACACGTCAGCTCTAAAGTGACCCATCAAAACTGGGTATTTTCCAAGCACCCCTTAATTCAGGATGTGTATTTCAATTCCTGCATGTCTCTGCAACAAGAGAAGGCAGGAAATTCCTGATGCCATAATCAGATGAGCAAGCTTCCAGTCAGTAGATCAGTTCCAGCCAGACCTACCATATTTTGCCACAAAATAACATAAGTATCAAGAGCAGAGAATCTGTATCAGTAGTGGAAAGATTTTAGCTTCCTATATCCAGTATTTTCCTACTTTGTAAATAACTGGTTGTCACTGAACCAGTTCCTCCTTTTTGATACATCATGTGGTAGAGAAACATGCCAGGAGCACTTAACCAGGCAAAACCACTTTTGTTTGTTTGTTTGTTTGAAGAGAACATGTATAATGTAATGTAAAATAATCTTTGGTAGCATTTAAAACCCAAGCATATAATACCTGCAAATCACATTTCAGATGTACATCTCTGCTGCAGGGCTTTTTTCTTACTGCAAAATCTTTTTTTCTAGTAAAATTCTGGTTAATAAAAAATCCTATGAAATGTTCCATGCTCTGTGCAAGGGGGGCGTGGGGCTGGTCCTTAGAGTTGTGTGGTATCCCCATAGATCTGAAATTCTTTGACTATATTTTCCATGGGTCGTCTTCTCACACAAATACAGGAATAGTCTTTAGTTTGTATAGAATAAGAAGCATTTGTATTTTCCGGCGTGGAATGACATGGTTGCTTGTTTCAACTATGTTTAGGGCCTGGAAAACAAAAAGTAGTCATTTTATTGTTCATCATTACCCAAGTGCAAGTTACATGATCTTTATTTCTCTTCCTACTTCCTGTTTTGCTTTCTCCTGCTGCACAGTATCTGTTCAGTTTTCTGGGGTTTTCTTACTCCTTCAGAGTTTGTAAAACTCTTTAGATTTGTGTGTCACCAAAAAATAAGGTAGAGATCACTTCCCCAGTGTTCCACTACTTCTGGAACTTAGTCCTGTAATACTTCCTAGTGAATTACTCTGTTACCAGAGTAACCCCAGCCCCAAGCTGATATTTTAACAGCATGTGCACGCTCTGTGGGAAGCTGTTCTGAAGCACATGAGAGCATGCAGACCCCACACCACATTGGCAGCTCTTGCTGAGTCTCTCTAAGGCACTGTATAACAGGAAAACTGGTTGTTTTGTCCAAATAGAAACCTTAGAAACTTCCCAAGTGATTCCTGTGATCCTGCTCAGAGGAAGATGCTTGAAGAAAAAGCCTGATGAGCAATTTACTTACGAGTACCTGCCTGACATCTTCCTTACAACTGCAATTATTATTCCTGCAAGGATTCCAACTGCAACAATGATTCCAATAATTATTCCAACCAGTGCAATTGTTCCCAGACCACCTGAAAGAAGAAATTGGGAATGTTATTACGTATCTCATGGAGACCATTGATAAGAGGCTACTGATAGACCTGGTGCTGTTCTGCTGCATCCCACTCCTTGGGGAAATTTCTTAAAATCTTGTGAATTCTGAGGTAGGTTTGGATGTCCAGCAGCCTGCCAGCATGCCTTTGGGCTGAAGGGCTCCATGTGGATGTGGATATGGAGACAGTGATCAGGTGAAACAGGGAAGGCAGCTCAGGGAGCAAGGCTGTGCCTCCCCTGAAACTTTTACTTAATGGCAAGGGCACAGGAAGGGCTGCTGGAAGGGGAATTGCCTGGCAATTATGTTCCTCCTTGTCCTTATGAGCAAAGCTTCACTTTAATACCTTCATCAGTTTTCTCTGGTTCCCCACTCCGTTTACCTGTAAAAATCAGAAAGACAATAATTACTCACTCTGCTTTTTACGGAGTGTTGCCTTCAAAACTGAAAGGTTATATCCAAGGAAAACTTTTATTGACTTTGTCACAATGGTTTGAGGTTGTTCTTTTGATACAAAGTGAGCAAATAAAGTTTGAAAGAGTATTTGAGATTTCCAGATATTGTTTAGCAGATGGCAGTAGAACTTTGAGATGTAAAAGTAGAAATGAAAGGAATTTTTACCATCAAGACTTTCTGTGTTAACTTCATAAGCAGTAGCATTTTCACTTTCTCCATCCAAGACCAAGGTACTTTCTGTGGTCTTCAGCTCTCCAAACTGCAAGAAATTTGTTACATTGTGTGGTCTCGTGGACAATGACAAGCAATGGGGGAAAAGGGGGAAAAGAAAACCTCAGTACATTCAGTCTACATGTATAAAGTAGCATTTAAACTTCTTGGTCTGTCAGGCATGGATGCTGTTTTAGCTCTCACCTCTCATGTTTGACATGCATACAGTGACCAAAACAAACCAAGATAAGCTGATTTGTCTTCCCAGCTAGAGGCTTTCTACATCACATCTCTTGGTAGGACTGCAAAAGTTGTAGGAGGCCGCAGAATTTTGCAGACCTGCCTTTTTTCAGTGGGTTTTTGTAAAGTAGTTTTTGAGTTTAGTTTCACTGAAACTGTGTGAGTGATACTGAATTGGTAGAGGTGGGAGGTGGCAGTGAATAAGAAGTTAGCATAAAGGATCTTTTATTTAGCATTATATACTCACCATTGTTGGTAATTCTTCAAATTCGGTGTCATTTCTGTCTCTGAAATCAATTGTTGCACTTTCTTCTCCTTCTAGAACTGAGCTTGCTGAATAAAATTTTAGAAAACAAGTCAGGATTTAACTTGGTTGTCACATGTTCTGGCTCCTCTGACACATAAACTTTGTTAAGCCTGGCCTCTGTGCAGTGTTCTGTCTCCCTGATCTTGCCCAATGGGAATGGAAAATTATTTGGAATAAGCTTGAATTCTGTTATGCTCTTGTCTGAAGCAATAGGACAAAAAGCTGAAGTACCCATCACTAAACTCTGGTACAACCTTGAAACACACTGGTCACTAACATTTTGTCCAAGAAAAGATTTCCTTTTTTATTAAGAAAAGTTTCTCCAAAGTGGATGTGGTGATTCCAGATTTAAGGCTAAGCATTAGCTGATGTATTGAGATAGATTACTTCAAGCATCTTCCATTTTCTAAAATAATAAAAGCTTTCTCCCCTATTTCAGCTCAGCCCCAGCTGCAACCTTTATTTTTAGAGATGCCATCAATGCTTATGGGTGCAGCTATAGTTTGGAAATAATTCTGCACAAATCAGTCCTGAGGCTTTCCTAAAGCTGCAAACCTTAGTCGCCATAATTTCAATTTCTAGATAGCCATGTAAGGGTTGTTTTGTTTTGTTTTTGATTCTAGACCCCTAGTTCATCTGTGCTCTTTCATAAAATGGATATTTAGATTTTGGCCCACATAATACTGCTAATTTACAAATACAGCCAGAACTGATCAGTAGGGAAATGAGCTGGAACAAGGTAGAACAGGAAAGATCCGGGTGTGGGGATAACTGGCAGTACCAAGAATGTGCTGAAAACCCAAATATCATTTAATTCAATTTCGTGCTGATTCATAAACCTGTGACAGGCAGAGTGTGATGTTAATGTGGTGTGAGAGCTCCTGGGAGTTTGTCATTCCTGGTGATTACAAAGCCAGGTGAGGCTGCTTGTCCTGCTCCTGCCTGGGGCATAAAGGCCCTGCTAATTCCAGACCCTTAAGCAAAGAGCTAATAGATATCCTGAGCAAGGATCTGAGGCAAAAAAGGCACCAAAAACTTCTGAAAACTTCTTTCCTGAATTCAAATTTTACATCTACTATTTATCAAAGCAACCAGATCAGAAAAAAGACAGCTTTCACAGGAGTTCTTTTAAAAAGTGAAAATTACTGTACCATTTGATTATCTTAGGTATGATAAATATTCACAACATCTTTGTCTTATTAAATTGTAACACTGTTTCTACTAATTACACTTTTTATTTAGTGACCTAAAAACATTCTCGTCTCCTCTGCATGTGAAATTAGACAATTTCTAAATTGTTAGATTTGTTCCAAATCCTTTTTATGGTAAACATTACTACTCCTAAATGCACCCTACTTGTTTTATATATGATATAGAAGCAAGTAAACAGCTTTTGTTCTGTGATTGAAATTAGAAAGGATGAGCATCTTGCTTGATAGCAGTCAAAATGAGAAGAAAGGGTAGAATTTGTTTGGATCAGCTGCACAGATATCACTCAGAAAGTATTTTTCTTTAATTGTGAGTTCCATTTAAATTTTGTACATTTTTACCTGTCCCTTTAATATAAAAATGTTATTTCAAATAAAAAAGACAATATTTAATTTTAAAATTGGTAAAAAAAATGTTCTGGCAGCTTAAAGGATTTTTTTCATGCAGAAGATGAATGATTTGTCATTGAGAGAAAAAAAAACTGGTTTTGCTCAAAACTCTCATTTGAATTCCACTGAAAACTTGCAAATATTTTTCTTTTGCTCCCAAAACTGTTTTCTGAACCAAATTAGAATATTTTTATCCATCTCCACCAATGCAAGACTGAGAGCTTTGTCCTACTGCCAGGAGACCAAACACCAACTAAACTTAGATTTCTAATTCCATGTGCACTGAAGTAAATAGAATTTTATATTTCTGTGTCCTTATAAGCCTGAATACAGATCTAGTTTCTATTTAGGAGCTAAAACAGTGGGCAGGTAGTACTTAGGGCAGTAGTAGATGAAGAAACTGTTTCATGAGGCCAAATATAATGGCTAATTAAGCCAGTCATTCTCCCAGAAATCACTTTATAATCCATGGAAAGAATAGACCAGGGTAAATCAGGGTTCCAAATCAGATGGTAAAAATAATGGTTTGGTAATTTTTGATTGAAATACCCCAGGTATTGTTGAAGTAGCAGAAAGGGGCTTGACTTTTTGTTGTGTATTTAGACACACTCTAAATATCAGTGTGATTTAAGATATAGCACTATTTTATAATCCTTATTTTTTGCTTATAAAAGAATATCTTTAAAATACAATATTGTGAGGTACTATCATGGCTATGGAAAGGTTAAGTGTGAACAAAGAAATAGCAACTCAGCAACACAAATATGTATGGATCAGTTTACCTTGTAATCCCAGTCAGAACTGAAGAAACATCCTTTATTCACTAGTTGAAAATAAGCACAGATGGAGAAAACCAATTACTGGAGGAAAATCCCCCGGTGGAAGGTGAAATAAATTTTGTGTGTTAACAACAATCAGCTTATTAGGAGAAGCTGCTTATGCTCCTGGCATGGCAGTAGCTTTCAGCCCTGGAAATTGCCTGATAGTGAAGGCAGGAAAGGAAAGCAAAGGTGTAGAAAATTAGTGAGTGTCACAAAGAAACATAAAATATTTTTTCTTTGTGTGATACTTGTTGCAGAGGCTTGGCCATGAGTGGCATGCAGAAAAACTGTTCCAGTGCCTTTGCCCTCTCTGTACTGTGATTGACAAAAGGAGGTGGCCCAGATTAATCTTGTCTGATTTTAGGTTCTTAATAAAGGCACCTAAATAAAGTCTCTGCTTGCCATTATCTTCTTTCATAGTCTGTAGGGAAAAATAAATACCTCTAGAAGATAATTCAGCTCACCTGAGATTTGGGTCATCCTTGGTAGTGCTGTCTTTCCTTAACTGCAAAGGGAAGCCGGAGAATGGCTTCCCTGTGAACAGCCCAAAGCTCAGACTGATTTGGTTTCTGTCAGTCTGAGGGTCTTGCCCCAGCCCTGTTCAAGCCAAGGTTCTGTATTTGATGCAAAACAGTCCCTGGACTCTGTTTCCAGGTTCCTTTTTAGACTGACAGTGGAGGTGGTTCAGTGGTGGTTAGACACTACCAAGCTGTTATCCAGAGAAAGATTGGGAGGGAATTTATTATCAGTGTTCTGCATTTGTAGGAAGGAACACTGGATACTAGGCAGCTCTTTGTCAGAGAACATCATAATGAAGTTAAATATTGAAATGAAATTGGGGGACACTACTGGACTTTAAGCTTCTTTCACTGTACCCAGTACAAGGCTCTGCACCACTGACATCGAAGGGAATTTAAATGGGATTTAAGGGGTGTGTGCTGGTATCATTTCTTGGTTTCATCTGATGTGGGCCAAATATAACAAGAGTCAGGGTTAAGTGGTGCTGCTGCATGTGTTCTTAGTATTATCTCAGAGGAGATTGTAAACAAAAACATTACCTCAGAGTGCTGGGGCTGTCTTCAAGGAGCCTCCTCTGCAGCTATACATTGCTGCAGATGTGAATTAATCATTGCATCCCTTCCTGCCAAAGTTCCAGCTGGGAGCCTTTCAGTTCAAAGTCCCAGCTGCTCTCGGGCTGCAGCTTCTCACACCAGGACAAAATGTGATGTCTTTAAAAGTTTAATACCACTTTGAAAACCTCCCGTGCTTAAGCATCCTAAGACTCACTTAGGGGCAGATGAGCTCACTGCTCCTGTGCACAGAGTGAGATGTACTAGAGAAACCTCTTAGGGCTGCTTTCAAAGCACAGTGGTTGTGTTGGAAAGGAGAGGGAGTTGTAAAACTGTTGCTCATTAGCATTTCTTTCAGGTATCTCCAAAACCAACAAAGATACTTCTGAAGATGAAAAAAGTTGTAGGATCTTGTTTCTTTCCTTGCATAAACCTGAATAAACCCAAACACGAGTGGGTAAAGGCAGTTGTAAGGCTGTATTTTAGTTTAGTCCTTGAAACAGGAAACCCTCAAAATAGAATGTTTCCATTTCTGATAAGAGACCAGGAGATAAAAATGGCAAACCTTAAATGATTCCCTCTAGCAAGAACTGCAATAATCCTTTCCTCACTGCCCTCTGCTTCTACATGAAAAAAAAAAAAAATTATAACAGCTAAAAATATTAGCTAGCAGAGAGTTTAGCAGGATGGGACACTTGGGACTTATCACTTTTCTTCTGGAGATGTAACTGAGCAAACATCTGGAGCTGACTGATGATTTTCAGTATCTGCTTCCGGAATTGTTACAGACCAAGTGGTGTTGTTTGAAGGACTGTGTGTGGATGTGTGTGTTGGCCATCCTGTTTTGACTGCATTCTATTCAGCATTTATGTTCTGATACAGGAATTCCCTTTCTGTGGAAGCATTCTTCACTTAGAGGCCTTAATTTAACTGTTAGCAAACTGAGTCTTAGTATCTGGAACTGGTTCTGTTGTAGTTCAGTGAAAACTTCTATTCATGGTGGTGGAGATTTAACAAAAATGCATTTGCAAGGGATCTGTCTTTTAAATACAGCAAGTCTGTAATTTTCAAAAGCAGTTTTGTCTGTGATTTGCTTCATGATCAGTTTAAGTGTATTCCAGAATCATGTCCAAAAACCTGCAACATTATCTTAATTTTGTGTGAGAATAGTTTTCCATTATTTTTATACCTCTGGATATTTTTTTTAAAGTATACAGGTGTCTCTTTTGTTGTGAAATTGTTCAACACTACCAAATCCAAGCCACAAGATTTTTGTACTTCGAAAATGCAAGGGTTTGAAGAATATAATATAGTGGATTCTGGGTTTTGAATTTTGCAACTTGAATCTTTGGACAGTTAAAATTTTCAGACTTCAGAAAAATGGGGAAGTTTGTTAATGAGAACTGAAATTCTCACTGGGGCTCCTGCAAAATCATATCTGCAATATCCAGAGAGCTCTGTGTCCTTGCCCTGTTTGGGGCCACAACTTTGGCATTTTCTTTCTCTGCTAATTCTTTCTGGAAGCTGGAGTAATCTGTCATGCCATTAAAAATCCCCTGGCATGTATTTAAGTATCTAGACTGTTGTTCAGGAGAAAGTATGTACTGTCTAAATCCTGAAGTGCTTTCTGCAGTTTCCTTAGACAAAGACTGACAGTTTTGCTATATATAACAAAGGGAGATGCATGACAGAATACCAGAAACTTTGGAAAGGATCTGCCAGTTGGAAAATGGTCATGAAGCACAAGGAAGGATTTTAGCTCAGGTTTATTTAGAGTATGACTGCCTTTGGTCAGGTATTCCATGTAGCTTGTGATGACAATGCTTTGCTGAATTGTCAGAAACATTTCCTTTGGTCGCCACACCCTGCCACAGATGGGTTTTATTGCTGGTGCTGGCTTAGCCAAAGGAACAAAGCCAGAGTTTAAATCGACAGTGCCAAGTGTCAGAGAACTACTTGGCTGCTTCTCAAGCAGATCACATGTCCTCTGAACGTTACAGTGTTCTTCTGACAGAAAAGCAAACCAAAATGCACTTTAACTGGGCAGATACAGAGAAGCAACTGCTCTTCAAGTGCTTGGTGTGTGTAATGACCCCCAACCAGAGTCACGAAACAAAGCCAGGAGAGGAAAAGCTGGAAACTTCCTAAGCTTTGTCTTATGCATGGTAAAATCAGCCACAGAGCTGTGGGTATTAGGAAGGAAATGACAAACTCCATTACAGGATATTCCTTTAAAATATTCCTTGTAGAACTAGAGATGAGTATTCCAAATTTATGCTTTTAATAATGTTGCTATGTCAACCTCTGCTTTCTTGTCTACTAAGTACACTGATCTCAGACTTCCTATCCCATGAATACAGGATAAAATTACTTTCCTATTGAGGTTTGCTGCCCCGTGACCCCGTTTCTCTGTTTGCAGTTTTACTAACAGTCTAATTGTTTCCTCTGAGCAGTGAGGGCTGGAACGAGAAGGTTGGACTTGTGATCAAGGTGTAAATGTCTCTTGTATCTTGCTGTAAAGTGGCAGGATCACAGAATCTCAGTCTTTTGCTGCATGGCTGACTAGGAAGGAGAGTGGCAGCCAAGACAAGGAGAGGAGTACAGAACTTGGTGTAAGAGATCAGCAGACTGGGCAGATGTGCAGCACGAAGCAGACATCAGCATATAAATATTGGGATATGTAAATGCAAACAAAGGAATTAAGAAATTACCTCTAGTACAGTAATAAACTAATCTTTCTAATCTTTTCCCTAAATGACTGCCCTCCCTGGACTCTGAGGCTACAACCCACAGCTGCCTTGTTGTAGATTACTAACCCTTTGTATCTGCAAGCAGAACATTTTGCAGGTTCCTCAACTCCTTTGTCTGAAATACTCATGCCAAACACTGAACTGGAGACTCTTAGGTGTTAATTCTCTTCACACAGTGATTTTTGGCTACCTGCTTTATATTGCCATGCAGCAGGCAAGTTCACCTCAAATGTGTTTAGTCTGACTTTTATACTCCACTAACTATAGACTAGCTAATGTTTGGATGGGTTTCATAGCCATAAAAATATTTTAATATGGGTTTGGAGTTAAGTGTGTCCCCGTCACAGATTTAATAGTGTCTCAAGCTCTCCTAACTGAGGATATGCTTGCCTGAAAATGGTGATGGTGTAACAGCTAAATTGTGCCCTCAGAAAGGATTATTCTGATGCAGTTTGTGCTGGATGTTGTAGTGTTTGTAATCAACAAATAAAAGGATGGAAAAAACATGAGGAAATCATAAAGCAACATGAGAATGTGCTCAGCATCAGCTTCTATGTCCTTTGAGAGTTTTTGGCCAAGCTTCTGAGATGGAGAGTTGGAAATCAATAGTGCATTTGTCTCTTATTTTTCCTCATTTGTTTCTCTTTAGCATATCCCAGCATACCTATACTCCCAATGCCACATCTTTTTCTGCAACTCTGTGTAACAGACTGTGCACTGCAGAGCTCTGAGCTTTGCTGTGGGTTTAATCCCCATGGAGAGGATGGTCTGTGCACACACAGATCAGAGGGGCCCTTTGAGGACCTGGGAGGCTGTGAGTGGTAGGATCTGCCAGCATTTGGGTTCCATCCTGTAGTCCCTGACCACATCCAGACAAAAAGCAAACAAACCAACAAAATAAATGTGCCACTGAGCCAGCCCATGTGCCTGAGCTGGCCCAGGAGCAGCAGTGAGCATTTCTGTGGTCCTTGTGTGGCTCACCTCAAGTGACACATGGAGAAACACCACACGGTCCTGCTGGAGCCTCACAGCCTGAAAACCTTCCCCACTGCCTCATTATCTCCCTAAATGCTCTCCAGGTTCTTTGCCGCTTTGGTTTTATTTTTCTTTTTTTGCAGATGATTTACAAGTCCTTGGTCTGAGGTGAATGCACAGATTCAGTAGAAACTGGTGAATTGCAGGAGCTGAGAATCTGCCTCTCTGTTTCCAGTTTTAGTGTGCAGCCTAAGTTAATGAAAGGTCCACTTGTAAGCCCTTAAATTTGACTCTTTTCTTTGTGAAGTTACAGATTCAAAAACTAACTGTTGGGATACAGATGTGCAAACCTCCCTGCTTGCCCAGCTGAGGAGAAATCGAATTTTATTTGTTCTCTGCTGGTCTTCCACAAAGACACTGAAAAATTCAGATACACTAACTTGCAGACCTACTAATTGAGATTCAGCAAGGTGATTTTCTCCTTCCTGTGATAATTGTCTTGGGTATTGGACATGTAGAGTTAGATTCACATCATGAAGAGGCAGAGGTGGGATGTGTAAGAGTACTCATCATTCTTCATGCAGGATGAAAGGTTGTGCAGGGTTTGTTTTGTAGAAAACCGGGTCCCTTTTGAGTCAAATGTGACTGTTCCATTGCTTGTACATTTTGTTTACAACCAGCAGTTACAGATTTTGATTTTCAAAAGGCTTTAGAGTTGCCTGATTTTATTATTTAGTTTTGCCACTGAAACAGTGACAGTTTGGATAAATCAGGACTCCTTTGAAACAATCTTTTCTTGTGATTTTGTCATTTCTCTTTTCTGTGATTTTGAAAAACAGAAAACTTTTTAGTCTTTCATAGCTGACTGCGAACTTCAATTTCCTTTCTTACAATAGAAACACTTTTTATCTGAATTATGCTGTCCATGTTCTTACTTTCAGTTCAAACCAAACATAACATGACCTGGTATAAACCTGCCTTGCATAAGGAAATATAATATAATATTTGCCTCCAGGTAAGATCAGGCACATGGACAGCTGATACAGCCCTAGTGACATGTGGTATCTTGTTAAACAATCATGTTAATTTTTGTTCATGTTATGTGACAGCCAACAGAGTAATCTCCTTCCCTTCAACGACACAGCACCATGGGAAAGGTTTGGAATCAGGAAATGCATTGCCTCTGCAAAACACTGGTTTGGACACTTGCTCAGGCCAACTTCCACCTCAGCTCCCCTGGTTTGCTTCTGTGTGTGAAGATTTGCCTGAGCTTTGACATGCTGGAAAAGATCAGCAGGGCCAAAATATATCTGCTAAGATTGATGATGATGATATCATCATCCTTTTGGAAATTGGAAATATGCTTCCTGATGGAAGCAAAGCTGCTTTTCTTGATTTGGTCTCTGGAGTATCCAACCATAAGAAGAGTTTATTTATGGCCTTTTCCAGGTTAAGAGGTCTCAGAAGGAGAGTTTTTCCTCTAAAACCCTCAGGCCACACTATGTTCATGTATCTGGATAAAGCCACTCCACCAAGCCCTGTACAAGACAAGCCTTCTCCCATCTCCCAGCAGAGATAGCTGAAGGTGGAATTGTCATTTCATGTCTGTTCTGGCTTGTAACTGCTGATGGTTATCAGTAAACAGCAGTGATAGACACTAAATACTCCAGACTTATTTTATCTGGAGTCTATTTTCGTGATGTATTGTTTGGAAGTTATCCTAAATGACTGGCTCCATGTGAAGAAAAACTCACAAACCCTAAAGACATCTTAAATACTGTAAATCTCATTCTTGATCCAGCTCTGGAGTTCAATGCAAACTGTACAGGTAAAAAAGCAGAGGTAGGATTTTGCAAGCAAGAAATATTATATTTTTTATCACTAGTAGGGTTTCAGCCTGATCACTGCTAGACTCCTCGCAGAGTGGAGAGAAAATATGCTTAAATCTTCTCAAAAGCCTGAAGATGAAACACTTTTAACCTGTAATTCTGGTATCTTAGTTTGCTTAAGGTAATTCTGTAAAGTAGTGGTGGTTTTGCTTAATTTCTAATGGCTTTAAACTTCGGTACATTTAATATAGATGCTTTTTAAGAACAAGGTGGCTGGATGAGCCCAGAAAACAACTTTTGTGACTTGCCTAACATCAGTTGATTTTAGTTTCTCTGTGAAATTTTGAACCATAACTCCAAATTTCAGCCTCATATTCTGACATACAGAACCATTAGAAGTTTCAAGTCAACACCCACATGCAGTGTACATCAATATAGCTCCATTCTTTCCAGCAGGATGATACTGATTGTCACCAGGCCAAAATCAGGTGATTTTTTTCAGTTTGGGTCCCCAAATCTAAGCCTGACAAGTAGATCTATGCTGTCAAAGATCAGTGGGCTGAGTTTAAATTTGCTGTATTCAGAGCACTGGTATTTGAAACTGCTGTGCTGCCACTTGGAACGTGTTCCATGGCAATGGCAGCTGTAAATCACGTTGCCTCGTGGCCAATTCATTCACCATGAGTCAAATACTTCTCAGAAAGACTGAGTTTCAAAGTGACATTCCTGGAACCAAGTACTGGTCAAAGGCAATTCTGATTTACTGTTAACTAACCAGACTCCTTTAGCTGTAGAAAGACTTAAACATCTCTTTTATCTGAAAGTGTATATTGCATCTTTCTCATAAAATTCAAAATACATAACTTTCCAAATTAATGTTTTTGGTACATAACACTTTTCATATCTATCTTTGGCAATAATTCCCCCTGGTTTAGTGTCCCTCATTGTAATGTATTATGTGTGTATATATATATATAGTGTATATATTGCTTATGGCTAAGTCAAACTTAGCAAAGCCCTGAGTAAGGCTCAGATTCCAATAGTCTGAAGTTCTCTAAGCACAGAAATTAAATTCCTGAATGAACAGATTTACTTTCATGGAGTTATACCCCTAAATGTCAGTTAAACTAAACTTTTAGTTCAACTAAATGTTAGCTAAAACAAATCATTGCTTGCAGAGCCTGCTGTGAGTGTTCCAGCGATTCTGGAGTAATTTCCAAGGGCTGTGGAGGGAATTCCTCTCCTGCCTGCCCCTACCCCTCTCCCTCCCTTACAGACACACAGAAAATTCTTTCCTAATAGAGTCAAACTCAGCCCATCGAAAACTTTTGCTGTGTTTCTCTCCAGATCACAGCTGTAGTAGGTGCCCAGTTGCCGAATTTCAAAGAAAGTTTTACAAACTGGTCAGAGTAACTATGTAACCCATGAGAGAGCACAGAAACTGTTAAATTACAGGAAATGTCTGGAAATAATTGTAACCAAACTTTCTTCTTACCTTCTTGAGTAAGTGCTACAAAAGGCATGCTCCCCAGGATGAAGATGAAGAATGGAACTTTTATAAACATATTTGATCTGCTTAGAGAGTCGCTTTCCAATCCTGAAACCAGATGGATCCAAATTCGGATTTTTTTTCTTTTTAGAGGCAGTGGAGAATTGAGATGATAAAAGAAATCACTGCAAAAAATACTTTGGTATTCCAAATATTCCTTTAGCTGCTGTAGCGTAAAGAGAGGAGGTTTTCTCAGATGATAACCGAGCAGTTAATGAAAACTGAGTGGAGTCAGAACTATTTTCTTTAGCCAAGGGATGGGAGCAGAACTGGAGTGGTCCTCAATTAGCAGCCAGGCCCGCCCTCCCCACGCTGTTTGGTCAGGACCTAAATTATGATCTCAGTTCAGGTTTAAAGTTACAGGACCTGTTGTGGCTCTCAGAAGACTTTTATTTAGCAAAGGGGCAAAAGGAATTTAGGCAAAGCGAAGTGTTCCCTCCCTTCTGCAAACTGTCTTTAAAAAATCCTGAAGAAACAACACTAAAGACACTTTTCTTGTTATTTGCAGAAGTGAACTGATGTTTTTTTCATTTCAAAGTGAGCCCCCATGTTTATCTAAGCAACTGTGGTACTGAATGTGCATTTAAGGGTACTGAAATAGTTTTTAGGACACGCTATTTAATTCTGCAGCAAATACTGTCTGAATTTTCCTGTGTGTCTGTGTCTCTCAGCTTGTGTCCTCAAGTGACATCCTGGTTGTGCTTGACCATCTCTCTCTGCCCACAGGCTTGCTGGCCTCAGAAAGCTGATACCACCCTACAGAGAGCGGATTTTTCCTTTTAATGTGCATTATTAGGAGTGCAGCCCCTGTGCAAGGCTTGTTATTTTTTCCTTGTCTGTGTTTCTGGGCATCATCTTTGCAGGGCAGAAGTGTGAGGTTGGAGCCCCCCACTGTGTGTAAGAGACTCCTTTGCTCACTGAGAATGGCTGAGACATGAGCTGGGGCTGGGCAGGACTTGGAGTGCAGTGACTTACATCAATCCTTTTCTGAACCACATCTTGGGCAAGGGATAATCTGCTGAGTTACAGCTATTTAAGTGAGTTTTAACCAGGGCTCATGTGTGAACAAAGCATCCTAGTGACAGGACTGGGTGAGGAAATGAGGGACCTTTTCCCTCAGCCCCTGCAGTGCCAGGACACCAGGCTCCAGATTTATTTCCTTTCTGCCCACAGCTGTAGGAAAACCTCTGCCAGAGGAGTGGGGCAGACTTATGGCAGAGGTTTTGTACTTCTAAATACACACGCACAACACCCCCACCCAACCAAGCAAACAAAAAAAGAAAGCCCTAAACCAGAGCTGGATTGTTTTGCTCAGGGAATGTGAGTCAGAGCTGTCATTAAAGACCCCACAACACTTGGTGCTATAAAGGCCCCTAACAAGTCTAAACATAAGCAGTGATATAAAAAGGGCTGCAGATGGGGAATTCAATACCTTCCACAGGGATTTGCTTTCCTTCTGGAAGCAATAGGTGTCAAAGGAATTCATTATCTCTCAATTATGGTGCTATAATTGTGTTATTTGTAATGAAAAGGGGTGTAGGATGAGAACAGTTGGTGCCAATGCAAAGAAACAACAAGCAATATTGGCTGTTTGTCTTCAGCAGAACAGCAAAATAAATATTGCCACGTTTCAGCATCTTAGAATCTGGGAATAATTATTTCTTGTTAACTCTGCTTCAAATTTCTTTAAAAGAATGTTTGCTTACTGGGGAAATGTACCTCAGAGGAAACTGGAGCTTGCTAGGGGAGTATGTCAGTTTTAATGGAACTTATTTTGAAAGACTGAAACAAATTCTTTTTTACCTTATCAGAATGGAATGTTTGGAATTCTGTACGTATCTTCAGAACAAAAAATTACTGCAGTACACTATGAAAGATAAACCAGAACACACAGTCACTTTTAAATGTTAACAAATTCTCAACAAGTGTACAAAGAAGGAATTTTTAGAATTCCATTCAATTTTCAAAAGTATTGAGAAGACCTTTTGTTTTTATGATTATTCATATAAACAAATTTGTCTCATGTTTAGGAATAAATCTTTGTAAAGGAGAAGCTTTTTGCCGAATTATTTAAATTCTCGCTTCAAACTGTGCTGTGTTCTGGGTATAGAGTTGAGACACTTGAGCTTTCAGGAACTGGAGATATCCAAGTGCCAGTGGCTACTCCAACACTTTTTAATACCTTTATTATTCTTCCTCATAAGGAATGATTTCTCCTATATCAGCCTATTTCTCCCGCTCCAGCCCGTTCCTGAAAGGAAATCTCCTTAGATAAATTTATTGAACTATGAAGAATTTAATAAAATCATCTTCTGTCATGGTATCATAGTGCAACAAAGGGCAAGAAATGTGCCCACAGATGCAAAAACAGTTAGAACAAAAGCTAGAAATGTCTTAGCAATTGTCATCTTGGGATGGAATTGTTCCTGGAGGACAGCAGGGACAAGAACCTGCCTTGGTGGGGACAGCAAGTTGCTGTGCAAGAAGATTAAGGCTGGGAGACACTGCTGAGCCCTCTGATTGAAAACATCAACAAAATTCTTTCAGAGGAGCCAATACACCCTTGGGAAAAGGGATGGGTCCGGGTAGATGAAGGAGAGTTTTCCTCTGAAAACTCTGTTTCCTCTGTACCACATTAAGGGGGTTTAATGAAACTGTGGTTGTCTGGTTTGTAATTTTGTTAAGCCAGTAGGTTCTGGGACAAGAAAGGAGTTATTCACAGGTCCTGATTTAACAATTCATCTGCATTTAAAGCAGCACCTGGTCCCGTGCCTGTGTCAGAGGAGGAGGGAGCACATACCCGAGTGTGTGTTTGTGCTGCCTGCAGTGGATCTGCACAATGCTGTCATGAAATGCAGGTTGGGTTCGTGCAGGGATGTTGTAATTAGGTCTGGGTGTGTCATGACAATTCCCACAAATTGCCAGGATATGAGTGCATGGGTCACTCTTTCTCTTTTTTTGCCAGGCAGGTCTGTGTTTTTAATCCCCGTGGTTTAGGGGAGGAGATGGAAAGGGTCTTGAGTACACTCAGCACTTACGTTTTCATTTCATAATCCATTCCTTCTGTCTCACCATATCAGTGGTTTGCAGAGTCTTGTGGGAGGCTTAGGCTGTCTCTGGTTCAGTGAGAGCAAGGAATGAACCAGAGCTGGGGGAGTAGAGAAGTGGTGGCTGTAACCTGCAGCACGTTCTGCCTCACAGGCAGAGCTGTGTGGGAGGATGTTTTCCCCTGACTCAGTCCATGTCGCTGTATGAACCCAGGGGTTGAACTCAATCAGAGATCCCCCACCACAAAAGGCTTTGGCTTCATGTAAATAACCCATAAGATGAGCACATGTTAGTCCACGCTCAGTTTAGTGCCCACCATTGTGGGCAGACCAAAGTTACACCCAGGGGTGAATTCTCTCTAAACACACACTAGGAAGGTGTTGGGCTTTAGGTACCATTTCTTAATTGCACAGTTTATCCCTGAAAGGCCTTGTAGAGAGAGACATAGGGCTCCATATTTACATTGTTAGCTAGAAGTGCTGTAGAACTCACGGCTTGTGAGACTGTAATATAGATAAGAATCAAAAAACATCCGAGTCCAAACAAGAAATGCCATCTTGAGCATTTAATCCCAGCTCTGGCAAAAGAGGATGAAACACTACAGGAAGGGACACAAATGTCTTTCCACAGAGGAATATCCCAGCTACCCCTCCCCAGCCCTACAGTCTCACAAGTGGGCAGGGGTTGTAGCATGGGGACACATTTTAATGTCCTGGCTTCTGCCTGACTTCTTACAAATTTTTTCATGAATGTGCAGCTGCATGTGCTGCTAAAATTTCTCTTTCCATGGAACCATCTCATCTATCATCACCGGACAAGTGAAATCCTAGCTTACAACATCTCCAACCCATAGAAAGCAAACCCATATTTTCTCTTCCTATTCTTTCAGTAAAAACACTTGAAAAGTGTAAATTAAACATTCCATCTGATGACATCCTTTACAAACCTGCTCTGTAACTAAAAAAAAAATACTGTCTCTTTCTGTTGCCAAATTTCCTGTTTCTGTACCCTGGGGGCAGCTGTGGGCCCTGCAATATTTGGTCAGAAGCATAAAAGCTGCTTTCTGCAAGCTTTATTAATTTTCAAGCCATTTCCTGTTTTCCCTTTGCAGCCAAACCCACCCTTTTGGTACTGAAATACAGAAACACCCAATTCAGTCTGAAGAAAAGTTCAGTCACTTGAAAGAGGAGGAGTCCCCAGGTGACAGCTCCAATTTTTGTTATCTGCTTTCCATGAGGGAATTTTGCTTTACTGTGAGGGGATCTCCCAGCAGATTAAGCTGTGTGGGATTGCAGACAGCTTTTGCAGAGCTACAGATCCTTGCCTTCAGAATGGCTTTTACCTTCCCTTATTCCCAAACTGTTGGAGTTCAAATCTATCATATCTCATCTCACTGATTTGGGCAGTCCTTTAAGGGTCACTTTTGGGTTTGAGTCACTGTGGGTTCAGTTTCTGATTTTTGGAATGCAAGAGATGCTCAGATGGCAATCCTGGAGTTTTCCATTGGGCAGGTGTCAGGGAATGGGAGAATGGAAGGTGCTGCTTTCACCCTGTCTGTGTTTCAGGCAGCCTTTCCTGACTGACAGGGAGGCCACTCGTGATGTGAAGTCAGCCTTGTCAATAAAGAATAAAAAGTAAAATGTGTCCTATAGGAAGGGATTTGTCTCAGTATTGACAAACTCAAACATGCATATTATGCAGCTTTTTTTAAGATAAGCAGCTATAAATCAAAGCCTGTTCCTTGACCATCTGTGCTCCTGACAGTGTAATAAATGCACAGAGCAGGGAGCAGCCCAAGCTGTCAGATGTGGAGAAGAGAGAGTGTGAATGAGAAAATTGCAACAATGCTTGAGGTTGGAGTTCTTAAGCTACATCCATGATATTTGTCAGTCAGTTTTAGAGATGGGGCTGCATTTTCAGCTGATATAAACCAGTTTCACCAAAATCCATGTAGACCAATGTTCACAAACCAGCCCTCCAATCTACGGAGCGTAGAGGAAATCAGAAATATTTTAGGATCTGAGAAATGGGCACACACTAAGTCAATGCCTCCAGGCTGTACAGGAGGCTGATGGAAAGAGATATTCTGGGGCAGCCAAGTGCCATCCTCGCCAGGAAATCTAGATGTATTGAATTAACTCTCAAAATAAATACATTTAAAGAGAAAGAAGCAAGTCTCTACACTTTAGATAATTCCATTTGAGATTTATGGGCAGATGTTCTTTGTGCAAGTTGCTGTTCTCCATGATGGCATTTTAGTCAGTTCTGAAAAGAACTGATTAAGATATGCTGGGAGAAGGAAAAGGCACAGAGGGCTGCACAGTAGTTTTCTGTAGAGCAAGTTGGTCTACAGAAAATGGCAAGATTTCTCTATGATATTTCAAACTCTGTCATTTGATGTTGAAGTTTCAAAGTTGAAACTGGATTCTGTTCATATTTTAAGGTTTTTGATTAGAAGCAGATGAATTCAGGCCATTTAACACAAAAGCCTGAATTATATTTTTTATGTCAGATAACATCATTGCCCACCTGAAGGAAAACACAGGTGTGAAGGGAGTAGGAAACATTTGGCAGATTATCTGCAGTGCCTCTCTCAAGGGGACATGAGTGTTGATTGTTCATAAGGACCCTGGACCAGAACTTGCAGCTGCTTCCTCAATGGGGCTTTCTCCAGAGACATTCTCAGGGGACACAGTCGTGGAAACATAAATTTCATGGTGTTCAACAGGGTAAGAGCTGATTGTAAGGAGTGGACATGCTCCTCAGGATGCCCTGGAGTTGGGATCTCTGTCAGTGAGGACTTTATTCAGAAAAAGTCTTCTCAAAGTCTGCCCGCAGCTGTCTCTACGTGACAGACAATGGAGTGACTCAGAGTTAAATATGGAATGCCCACTCTTTGCTACTTTTAAACCTGTCACTGACCACCATGTATTTAACAAAAAATTATAAGGTTGACGTAGGTTTTCTTAGGTCAGGAGTGTTTTTTAACTAGAACAGTTATATAAGGAAAGCAACACAGCAATGGAGCCAGAAGGCAAAAACACACAGACTGTGTACTCAGTCTCATTTATTGCAGAGTGGTCCTGTGAGTTTGGTAATACTTTCAGAGGCTTTCACTGCTTGGAGAGTGAGCTTATACAGATAAAGCAAATGCCTGTCAGGAGGAATTTACATGCCCTAATTTTTTAAAATATGCATTGTGATAGTGTGCTGGAAATTTAGCAAGAGAAGACATTGAAATCCTGACAAGGTGACTGACATCACACCTGCTGGGAATTTCAGCAGAACCTGGGGCAGTCCCTGGACTACTTGAAGCCATGCTTTGTCCTAACAGCCAGCCAGGAGATGTCTGGGCACCTTCAAGATGTAGCAGGACTTGCCTGGGTTTACAGGTAGAGGGACCAAGCCACACACTGGATAAGAGCACAGCCAATTAATTAGTCATTAAATGACTAATTGCCTCTCTGAATGAACTCGTGAGTCTTTAAGAAGAAATGGATGAGTAAATAACAAATACTACTCCATGAAGTTCCATTAAAAGGCTCCCATTTCAACTCTGATTTTAGGGAGGAATCACACATAAAATAATGTGGTTTCTTTGCCTTTCTGCATACGAAGCATGCTCCCAAGAATAAGCAGCTTGGTGGAGGAAATGCACAAATAAACAAAGGCTGGTGGAAGAACAGCTGTGTTTTAAATGGGGAGGGAAGGGAGAGACAGAAAAGCGGGTCCATGTGGGGATGAAGGCTCAGGATTTTGGGGAAGGAGTGAGTGCAGTGTGGTGTTTTCCAGTTTCCCTTCCTGACTGTAACTGGGATTTATCTGCAAACAGTGCAAGTGAATCAACAAAAAGAGCCCTTTTCCACAGTACCTGCGGCCACGAGAGGGAGTGAGATGTTCACAGGTCCTGGCTGGGATGAAATTCCCGCAGTCCAGGGCAGGATTCCACTGCTTCCCTCCTCACAGTCAGGAATTTGAGCTTAGAAATACACTCCAGACAAGTAAAGTTTGAGCTGCAATTTTTTTGGCCACATCTTCAAGAAGCACCGTGGTTTCCCATCCCAGCTGCATGTCCAGATGGGGATGGAAGTGCAGGGTTTGGTGTGAGAAATAAGGCAGAGAAACCAGGGGTTGTCTCGAGTGACAATCGTGGTGACCCCGACTCACCTTCTGACTGGCAACCTCATCAACAGGGAGCAGCAACCCAGAGAATTTTATTAAGGAGCAAAGAACACCTCAGCTAAAAATGAATCCAAGCGCTGAAATCAGGGCAGAAGGGCAGAGATCATAGGTGTTTCAGCTGTTTGGCAAAATCTGGATTAATTCACTTATTATTGCACTGACGTGTTGCTGAATCATGCACAGCAATCTCTTAAAATGAAATTCTATACCAGTGAGTTTAACAAAGGGTCTCAGATGCCACTGCAAATGCTTTGTCTATGAGAAATACCAGACAAAAGCATGACTTTACAAACATTTCTGCCAAATGTTTATAATTGCACTGTTTTTCTGAAAAATAAAGTGAATAAGTATCATGGCAAGGGGAACAAGAGCAGCAGAGGACACCAAAACATTTAATGAATCTTCATCGTAGTTGAAACAATGATCAGATTCAGTTTGATTTTTGTCTGGACTACACTATAAATCATTTATGTCTGGGTAAAATGAAATGATGACTTGAGAGTGGGTAGTGCCAGTCTGTGAGGTGGAGGTGGACCTCGAGGAATACGATTATAAGGAGTTCACAAAGATAGACTTTATCTTTGCATTACTCAAACCTCTGCCTGGGATCACTTTGTGTGACAGCAGCTTGTCACTCCAGGGAGACAAGGGAAGGCAGTTTAAATGCAGGATTTTCCTATCTAAGGGGTAAGTTAATTCATGCTTTAAATTAGAGAATGAATGTTTTATGCTTTGCTCTCTATTTGCAAGACCTGTCTTGCATAAACTAATCCTCGGACACAAAGGAGAAGGAGATAGCTGCACTCTTGGAGGCTGCTCAGCACTTTAATAGCCCCAAGCCATCTACACACATCTTCAGATCAAGGCACTATTGTGTTGTTAAAAAATAAATGTTTAAAAGCCAGGGCGTTTTAACATGGAAATGCTGAAAGCCTTTGCCTTGAATATCATTTAACTTTAAAGCTCCTTCCTGTTGCTGCTTCAAGTTATTTCCATATGAAATGGTGGGGAAGCTGAGGTGCTGAGCACTCTGGTGACTTTCCCAAGCTCATACAGTAGATAGGAGTGGAAATAAGTATTGCAGATTCTCTCTCCAGTGCCAGTACTGTCTCTATGCTATAAATGAATTCATTAAATACAAGCAGTGAATTAAGAGGGTTTTTCTTCATTGGAATGTTAATAATATCTTGCTTTCACTGCAGGAAACTGAATTAGAGGACCATGATTCATGGATTTGTAGGCGTAGACAGCTTGTACACCAAGTACAAAGAATATTAACAGTTTTAATCTCCTGCAAGAACTACAGATAATTCAGTATCTTTCATAGCAAACAAAACTACTCCTAAAATGGGTGACTTAGATCTAAGTATCTTGTATTATAGCCCATAAGTCTGAGAGTGGTTTTACCCTTTCCCTTTTGAAAAAAGGGAAACTGAAGCCCCAAGGTGTTACACTCTAAGTGTAAGTTAAGGTAAAACTCTGGCTTTGAGATGGTTTTTTTTATCCCAGAATGTGTATCCATGGAGTTTGACCTTGTACTCCATCACTGTATAGAACCTTTATGTTGCACAAAGATGTGTGCACATAAATCTTCCCAAGAGCTCCCCAGGAATTCTTGGCTCTTGGTGCCTCTGCCTTCTCCTGCCTGGCCCCTGTCAGGGCAGGGAATGATGATGATGATGATGATGATGATGATGATGATGATGATGATGTGTCACAGCAGCAGACAAGGATCTGGAAAGGAACACTAAGGTGTCTGCTCTGAGTGATACCTGGTGCCAACTTATCAGCGACAACATTGCAGTAAACTGGGTTTTCTGAAAAGATACAAGTCTAAAACTAAAAATCATTGAGGCTTTCTTGAATATTTACATTGGTTATTCCTCTATTGGATGAAATTTTTTTAGCATCACAAGTGACTGATTCATCTTACTCAAAAACTGGATATCAAACGCTTCTTATTGGTACAATTTTTAACTCTGTTCCTCTTACCATCCCATGGAATAGCATGGAGTACCTGACTGGGGTAGTAGCCAGAGGAAGTTGATCTTCTGGATAATATGTGACTTCTTCTGTCATTTTGGTGAAAGGAAAGGTCCTACCTTTAGGGACCCAAGAATAACAATACAACAAAAAGTAATTTTCAATTTTATTTTTTTATTGAGCATGTTTTGTTAGATATTTTTTGTTTCTCTATTTTCAGGCTGCAGCCATTCCACAATCCCTAAAAATGTCTTTTTGCTTGTGGCGCTGCCTGAGAAAATGGACGGTGCATTCCACATGTTACCACGTGGACAATATTTCTACAATATTCCTTTTTTATGCCATTAACTTTCTGAAAAATTTGCAAGAGCCTGAAGCAAACTTAGTTTCTCTTCTGTGTTCCCTTCAAATTTGAGATTTAAGAGACTTCACTTATTCCTTTCTTGTGGGATGGATTTATTTTTGATGCTACTAAAGAAAAAAAAGAAAAAAAATATCTAGAACCATCTCAGGTTGTGATGCCTGAGAACACTGCACAGTGCCCATTAACCTCACTAACATTGCCCAGGGGAGGAAATTCTGGGGTTTACATTTTTTTGCTGATGTTACTCAACTAGAGTGTCTTTGAAATGAGGTAGACCCCGGGATTGTAGCAGGCAGTACAAGCAGATGTAGGAAGGATTTATCCAGACATAAATTACAACCATAAAACAGGCACTAAGTTACCCTTGCTTGCACAGGAACACCAGTTATTGTGGGACAGCTCCTGGGTGCTAAGGCACCTCCACCTCCCCATACCAAGGCTCCTGCTGAAGTTCCAGTATTCCAACTTCTCCATGCCACTGTAGTAGCACCACACAGGCTGAAAAATCCCGTGTTGGACCAGCTTGCACCACTCCAGGTGGGGCTGCAATAAAAATCAGGAGGTTATTTTTATATCACCGAGTACCAGAGGAGTTCCCCTGATGCCTTGGGAAGGCTGACCTGAAACAGAGACTGGACAGACCTAGAGAATAAAGTGGGTATTTATTGAAAGGCCTCCAGGATACACTTTGGGCAGGACAGGGCCTGACCAGGGCTACACCCAGGGAGGACTAAAAATGGTCACAAAAAATGGTCACTGGTCACGAGGTGTCACACTTTTATAAGTTGTGGTTCCTTTGCATATTGGGGTTTAATTGGGGTTTAATTGTCCACTTGCAGTTTCAGGTTTTGCGGTCTCATCCTTGTTCCTCCCTTCAGCCACTGTTGTTTGTGGTTTTGGGCTTGAAAGTTTTCCTTGGTCTCCAGCAGGAAAAGGATTTGTTTTGTCTCCCTGCTCTGTGAAGGGAGCTCACCAGCACTTAACATGAGGTTCAGAACTGCACCCCTGGGCAGCACAGAACCTGAAAAACATGAGCACTAAAACTTAAAGCATCACCCCCAGTCCGTTGCCAGTAAGGTGAGCAGCTTCTGAGGCAATTATGAGCCACTCATTGTAATAATTAGCCCTGGTGATCAGCGTGTCTGGGGGAAGCAGCTCCTCGGGGCAGCCGTGCCCGCTGATGAGATTCCACCTGACATCTCACCCAGCTTATTAACAGAGCCAGGGAGATGTCAGAAGGCATCAAGTCAAAGCCTGCTGCCTTCCCCGAGGGACACTCAACTTCTGCACAGCCAGAGAAACTTTTAAGAGGATAGGAAGCTGCCTTTAGAGTGAAGCTGCCTTTAGAGTGAAGGTAAGTGAGCGATGAGGATCATCGGCCATGAGCAGAACTGTGGATGCCTCAGTTATCTATAGACCATAAATTTAGTATATAAAAGTTTATCTATAACTATATATAAACTATAAAAACTGTAGCGAGTTTTTGTCATCTTGAAGACAATTTTTTTTGCCTACAATAAAGTGCAGGATGTGTTTTCAACATTTGCTTTAGACTGGAAAGGTAGAAACAAGTCCTTTGCACCACAGAATTTCATCCCATTGGTTCAAGGATCTCTGTCACTGTTTTGTTTTGGTTTGTTCTTCCTGTAGTATAAAAGAACCTGGGAATTCTTGACTTCAGAGTGGTAATTTGGTTTATTTAATGTAGGATTGAAAAGGATGACAGATCTGCCCACAGAAAGAGCTCTGAAGTTCAGTGTAAGGGCCCACGGCCACCCACACACAAACACACATTTGCACACCCTCATCCCATCACTTTACTGCCATTTGAACATGGTGAAAAATCCCATGTTCCTCATTTTGCCTCAAGTCCCCATCTACTGCTGGTTGTCCCTTTGTGTTCCAGAGTGCTCCATGGTTCCAGTGCAGAGGTGGATGCATTTTTGTGCAGTAATTACTTCGCAGAAATCCGGTTGTCCAGAATTAACCTGTAAAATATGGAATTGTGCACTTCTGGGAATGGTGCACATAATTTAATGAGTGTGAGATACACATTGAAGGGCAGTTTTCAAGTCCTATTTTGAAAGTAGTCTGATCTTTTAAGAACTTAATTGTATTTTTCATGAAGTATTTTTATGGTAAAGGGCAACAGAGAGGGGTGTAATAATTATTTCCATTATTTCTGCCTGTCGGCTGATGCTTGGAATTCCCACTGACACAAACATGCTTTCTGCATATTTAAATCCATGGAGTGCAAGCAGCAACAATCAATAAAGGAGAAGGGAAGGAAGTACTAATGACTGTCTTGGGGTTGTTTTCTCTGCATTATAACAAAGATTTAGAAGGTCCAGCCTGTTTTATAACTCCTGTTGTGAATAGCTTGTACCACATACAACTTAAATAAATACAGCCACAGGAGACACCTCACAGAATGTCTTTGTGAAATTCCCTTATCAAAGCAGACTGAGGAGTCACCAAAGGACATTGACCTCCAATTAAATCAGCACCTTTGTAAATGGAATTTTTCCTGCTGGATGTATGTTTGGTGTTACTTTGCATAAAATCCTCTCAAGTGCACCATCTTTTTTGGTCAAAAATTTAGCCCATCAACGTTACAGCGTTAATTAAAAAAATTAATTTGTGTTCTTTTTTTGGTTTGTTTTGGGACTCTTTTAGTTGTTGAGGGGTTTGTTCGTGGTTTTTTGGGTTTTGTGGTTTTTTAGTCTCAGGTGTACCATGCAGACCTCATGATCTGGAGGGGCTTTATACTCAGACAATTTTCATGTGGCATTTTTATAAACAGTCAACTGCTTTAATTGCTGTAAATCCATTTGCTGTTCCTTAGAACAGAGCAAACTCCCCAGAAGATTTTCTAGGGGGCACAGAAGACAAATTAAACCTCTACACTTCCTCTTGAGAGAACACAGACTTGGTTTGCAGATATTTCAAGATAATTTCTGGTGTTCCTTCCTTACAGCAAAGGAGAACTTGCCTCCTTTCCACTGGAACATTCTCCTTGGCTCTGCCTCTGCTCAGCCTCTGTGTGCTCTGGTGGGTGTTCAGCTGTTGTTCCCTCCAGCAGGAATGGAGATAAGGATCACAAGGAAAGCAATTCCCAAGGTTTAATAATTTCCTGCCTTTTGAAGCAAACAGACCATATTTATAATGGCGATCGTGGGTTAAAAAAATCCAGTCTGTTAAACTTTGCATCAGAGATGGATTAAGAGTTGTGGTATCCTGAGGCATTGGGAATTTGCTCAAATTTCCTTCTCTATTCAACTTCACTGCTTGAAAAAGGTGCAGGTTGGAACAAGTTTCAGATATGAACATTGTGTTCAGCTCCACCTTCTGCTTTAAAGCCTCTGACTTTCAAAAATTTTCCTCAAGAAATCCTGTACTGGATTTCTTGCATAATTTTTATTATAGAAGCTCTTGAGCCTTTAGAAAATCTCGCATCTCTGATCTCCATGAGGTTTTTCAGTTCTCAACAGACTCACCTGGTAAATCTGAGCAAAGAAACATAACCTCAAAGGTCTTTTCCAACCGAGATGATTCTGTGACTGTGATTAGAGAGGAGTCCTGATACCAGCCTTCCTTTTATTGCATACATCAGTAGCAGTGGATAAACAGTAGCATGTCTCTGTCAGTATCTTAGGAGGACTTTTAGTTGCCTTTAATTTGCTTAAAGCTCTGGTAATTCTGGACCAGTGCATTAACTGTATAGAGGGCAAGCAGACTACACTGCAGGAGCTGGACACAAACTCATTCCTGAGGGGAAAAGAAAATACAATTCACACTCTTCAACCTCTTGTGACTGCATTTAGTGACTCTAAATGCTTTGCAATGAGGGAGTGACCACATGTCTGTGTGAGCCACACTGTCTGGGGCAGATGATGGAAGCCTTTTGATGTGTTTAGGCTGGTCTCATTTGGCTGCTGAACTGCAGTGTCTGAAGTTTTCAGATTCAATCACTGCTGCTGCTGTTGATTAATATTGATGCAATTTCCCTCCCAGTGGCACAGCAGCAGCAGCAGCAGCAGCAGCAGAGAAGGACTGGGCAAGGTGTAACACAAAGATTCAGCTCACAGTTTCCACCATCTCATAAATTTTAAGACTCATTTTTTCAGTCCTTTCTAGATGTAAGATCAGAGAGAAAACTGCCCAGAGGCACCCCTTGGCTGCATTCATAAAACTGCCCAGTCAGAGTAGGGGAAAATTTTTCTCAAGAGAAAAAAAAAAAACAAAACCAAAAACCCAACGCTAAAGCCAAAATGGTAAAGACCTGAATAAAAATGGGCTTTCTGTTCAGAGATGCTGCTTAGCACTTGGTTTCAGTGCTTGCTGAATTGATTAACACACTGTTGGTCACTCAGGCTCAAGCAGTGGTGCCCAGGACACCTTGTGATGTCTGATAATGAGGAGGAAAACCCTTTGTGACCATTCTGTGCACCTGGTACTGCAGCCTGGCCGTGACATGTGCCTTAATTCAATGAAGCATAAACCTGGAATAATAACTTCCTTCATGGAAAAAAATGCTCAATTAGTTGCTCAAAAATGTGCATGAGGATGGGCAGTTTTCAGTCTGAGTCTCTGGTAAGGAAGGATTCACTGGCTGAGACCAGAATCCTTCACGTGTGTCTTTCTTTTTAACTCCTTTACTCCAATTATTTGGGGAGGTTTTGAGCACTTTTAAGGGGTGTGCTGGAAGATTCCAATGGAAAGACGGAAATTCTGTCAGAAATGTATTTTCTCTTAGTTTCTTACTGCTTGATGTGACACAGTTCTGCGAGCACACTGAAGATCCAGGACCAGTGTCTTGTCACTGCCTTTATCTTCAAGGTTTCTCCTGGTAGTATCCTGAATAAAAAATTAAAGGATAGAAATACACATCATTTTTTTTAGTCCAAAGCCTGCCTACTGTTGTGCTTATCCAACTCCTGCTACTGGGAGGTGTGGAGGGAAATTGGTTTTCCTTCTTTGTTCTCCACAGAGGGATTCGAAACAAATTCCTCTGAAGTTAGAACTGGAACTGGAATTGTTACCCTGATATACAAGCATGTTTTCCAAGCCCATTTCTGTCCCTTTAGGGGAGTCTGGAAGGCAAAATCACAGATAAATCAGCTGACAGTCAAAATCTGATCAATGTGGGATCCCACCTGCGTGGAAGAGGAGCATTTGGGGGTTTTGCTGGGCAACAACTTCCAGTTGGGAAGCTTGTGCTTTTTCAAAACTGTATAAACTAAAATGTACTGGTAGTATGAAAAAACCTGGAAAAGGTGTGGGCTTTTGCTTGGGAGCACTGAAGAAGCACAGATTATAAAAACCCTTCGTTTCTGAGACTACTCGCTGAAGCAATTTTGTGTTTTTCCACAGTGTCAGTTGAAGTACATAAGAACACCACCTGATTTATGTCTTTTGTTTTCTCATGCAGAGTGATTTGGGTTTCTTTAATAGGAGTAGGAAAAAGGGAACCTGAGAGACAGGCAAACTGTAGAAATTGGTGAAACTTGTTAATAGTTCACCAGAAGGGAGCAGAGTGGTGGTGGCTGCCCAGTGTCCAAGGGCACAAGAGGGTGCTGTGCACCCAGCACATCACAGCCAAACCCCCAGGTTACTGTCACTGACTGATGCAAATAAACGATTTTTTGAAAGTAAAGCTTTAAAATTTTTTTTATATATAGAAAGCTTTGTTTCTTCCTGCAAGTCAAAACTGCACAGAATATTTGGCAAGTGAACGAAGCTTCAAAAAGATTCAAAAGAATTTCTGTGCTGTGAGGGAAACAGCTGAGAAACATAAATAAGCAGAAGCTAGACAAGACAAAATTAAACAGGAAATGTTGCACAGAGAAAGATGAGTCAGGAAGAAAGTCTCTGAAATCAAAGACAGCAGAGAAAGGGATCAGTTCGTGGCAGGCATTGCAGCTGGGCTTGTGGAGCACAAGATCAGAGCTGTCACACATTGGCAGAGAAACTCTTTCCCTGGCTGCTGTGGGAGCAGGGCTGATGCTCCACAAACCTGTGGGATACCTCTCCCAGAATATCCAGAGCCTGATTGGAATCCCTCCTCTCCTGCCAAGCCCTTCACAAAGATCCCAGCCAGGAGAACTCCACAGGCTCTGTGCAGACACTGCCAGCTGCACATGAGAGTGCAGAATTCACGCTGAGGGTGGGGCTGGATTCAGGCATGAGAAGGGATTCAGGTGAGCAGCTGAGCAAAAGGAAGGTCTGCTCTGTACAGAAAGGAGTGGTGGTTTTAGCAAGGGCTGCTGGAATTCTTAGGGAAGCTGAGTCCTTTTCCACCCCTGCCACCAGCATGTTCTTGGAACTTTCACAAATTATGCCTTATTGTCTGTAGTCTCCCATCTGTGAAGGCTGAGGCATCTTGGAAATGAAAATGTCACATCCTGATTCTGTGCACTTGATAGAAAAAGTGGGGGTCTGCAGAGGAGGAGCCACAGAGATCCTTAAATCCTGTGAATAAATACCTGCTCTTAATAGAGAGCTGAATCTCTGCATATAAAATTACATTGCTAAAGACATCAAATCAGTTCTGCTTTCCTGTGTTAGAAACATCTTTATCTCTGACCTAAAGCCTTAGTTAAATTAGGGGCAGAAAACCAGTAGATTGCAGCAGGAATGATCTCAAGACACAGCCCTAAGAGTTTAAAAAGCATCAGTTCTGCATGAGAAATACCAGTTGCAGTTACTTCTTGATGCCAGTTCAGTGAATCCTGACCCCAAGACTTATTTTGCATGTTTGGGATTTTCTAATTGGAGGTAGCCTGTCAAACTGCCACTTCCTCTGTAATTTAAAGGTAAATATTTTAAATAATCACCTCAGGAATTTATTTGGGCTTTGCCCTGGTGATTTACAGAGCCAGCTATGTGCATTTCTTTCTGGGTGGTGTTTTCAAAGTAATTTAAGACATGAAAGGCACCTGGAGCAGGATGTGCCTTATGGGAGGGATCTAGATGCTGTCTCAAGGTGGTTTAGCTAAAAGACCTATGAATTAGAAACAAAGTGTGTTGCAAAAGGAGACAGAGGTGCTCAAATAACCCTTGACATGCTCCTTTCCCAAGAGCAGTGCAGGGAAATGCTGAGGTTGGAAGGGACCTCTGGTTCCCTGCTCAGGCAGAGTCAGAGCAAGTTTGCCCAGTGCTGTCCCCAGCTGGGTTTTGTGGTGATATTCAACCTTTCTGGGAAGCCTGGCCACCCTCACAGTAAGAGAAGTGGTTCCTTGTGTTCAGGTGGTTTTCAGTCTGTGCCCATTTCATCTTTCTCTGTCAGGGGTGCTGCTGAGAACAGGGTGGCTCCCTCTTTGTTCCCTCCCTTTGTTCAGTGTTTCTAGGTAGGTACTAACGGAGAGGTGAGGGATACTGCTTTCACTGTTTGAGGTCAGGTATCTTGGAGGAAAGGCTTTCTGAGAAGGAAATGTTTGGGAAATGTCTGGATGAAAGATGTTCTGAATCCAGCTATAAAATATGATCTTAAATCGAAATTTCTGGCCTTTCTTTGACCTAAGGATTAGCTTGCCAAAGGTGTTTGACTTTGTGCTCTTCTCATCAGGATACATGCACCCAAACACCATCTGCCTCCAGAAAAACCTTCCACCAGAGCACCCAAATACCATCTGTCTCCAGAAAAACCTTCCATCCTAGCACATAGGTGTGGCCCCAGCTCCCCAGCCTCTCTGCTTACATACCCTGCATGAAGAGGGTGGGATGGAGTTAAAAGCTGAGTGTGTAGCTGGCTGAGGACTTGCCTTTGTGGGTATGGGTTTGAGGATGTCACAAAAACACAGATGCCTTGTCACAAAATCATTCCTGCTGTCCCACAGGACACAGGCAGATTGACTGTGAAATATTTCAACTCCCTGAAAATGAAGAAAACCAGTTCAATTTTAACCAGCTAAAGATTTGATCCACATTTTGCACTTTTATCTGGCCCAACAGACATTACTGGTGCTGTGGTAGAAGATAGTTTTATGGGTCATAAAAACAGGAAGGAAAAGCCCCTCATTTTGGAAATTGTATTCCTTGTTGCTGCTGTAGGTTATTCTTGGTTAAAACACTTTGATATTTAGATAATGTGAACAGGCTTACTCTAGCAGCTGAGGAATCCAGAAACAGCACAAAGCAGAGTTTCTTGTCTTTGGGCTCCCCCCCTTCTGCTCCCTGTTTTTCAAATAAAAGGGAAAACTGTCCCTAGCAGGTATTCAGGAGCCTGCCTGACCCTCGCTTGTATTTCCATAGCTGTTGGTCACCTTGATGGAGGCTCCTGCTAAGAAACACAGCAAGTGATCTCATCAGGGATTTTTACCTGAAGGGCTTTTTAAGCAGAAGCTATTGCTGTCAGAGTCACAGGATCAGATGTGATTTCCCCTCTGCTGGAATATACAGCAAATAGTCAAACAGGCTCTAGGCTTTTTTTACCTCACAAAAGCAAGGGAGTCCTTTGAAAGATCCTCCGTGTACCCAATCATCGCTTTCCTCACCCTGTGCAGCATCATAATATTCTGACAGTGTAAATCCTCACATTTGCCTCCCTCCCTCTCTCCTCCCTCCCCCTCCAGACTGCTGCTATCGGATCTGTGATGATATGTGATCTCCTGGATACAATCAGACACACACACTAGTACCAGGCACTCCTGCTCAGCTGAGCAAAATGTCTTTCTCCTAGAAGTGGTGCTCATCACAGCCTCCAGATCCTTGACGATGTTGCCATGCTTTCCTTCCTGCCTCCTGCCTTTTGCTGGCTTTGCCTGCCTGCTTTTTCTGCCCGGGGGTCATCTTTGCCCTGCTGTCTGTAGCTGTATGGACTACCACACCATAGACTGCCGGGACCAAGGACTCCCGAGTGTTCCTAATCCCTTTCCACTGGATGTGCGGAAACTCCTCATAGCTGATAACAACATTCAGGAGATACCGGCTGACTTCTTTATATTTTATGGAGACCTAGTCTATTTGGACTTCAGGAATAACTCCCTCACCTCTTTAGAAGAGGGCACTTTTAGCAGCTCTACCAAACTGGTGTATTTAGATTTAAGCTACAATAATTTAACGCAGCTCGATGCTGGGATATTCAAATCAGCAGAGAAACTGATAAAACTGAGCCTTGGAAACAATAACCTGGTGGATGTGGACAAGGCTGCTTTTGAGAACCTGGACCAGCTCCAAGTGTTAGAACTGAATGACAATAACTTGCAGAGCCTAAACGTGGCAGCCCTGGAAGCGCTGCCCTCCCTGCGGGCCATCCGCCTGGAGGGCAACCCTTGGGTCTGTGACTGTGACTTTGCCAATCTTTTCAGCTGGATACAGGACAATGCATCCAAGCTCCAGAAAGGTAAAGCTCTGTGGCTCCCAGTGCAGTCTGTGTGTCTGTGTGTGGCTGCTCCCATTGTCTGTGTGCTGCCTGCAGCTTGCTCAGGCTGCAATTGCATGCTCTCAGCAAACCAGCCCCTTAAATTCATGTTGGCGTCTTTTAGCAGCACGTCCTCCTCCCACTTAAGAAATAAAATTTAAAAATTAAGCCCTAATAATTTTGATTTATAAACTAAACTTGCATAGGCAGTGAAAGAGCCTTTTCAAATTCATTCAGCCCAGAGCTGGTTCTCTTCCAGACTTCATTTTCTCTCTGGAAAATGTATTTTCTACAGTAAGCCCTTTGAACAGCTAAATATTCTGTGGCAGCTCCTTAAGAAAACTGATTTTCCTCTCATTTTACTGATCAATTGTGAAGCTGCTACAAAAGAGTTAAATCCCCATTTTATTCAACTGTGATTTTCAGCCCCTTCCTGGAAGTATTTTGTTGTGATGCTCTGTGTTTGAAACACTTCAGCATCTCAATTTGGGCTCTTCTCATTGAAAAAGCACTGCTTTCAATATGGGAAATAAATTGAAGTGGCTTTAGAACCCCCCCAAAATGCAAGATATATATCCTGGTGTTTGAGCCAGTAATTTTTAGAAAGGCACCGGGGGGGAAAAATAAAAGTGTTAAGACTGCAATGTCTAGGGAATCCAGACTCCTTCTCCACATGTCCCACCAGAGCCCAAAGCCTCCCCTAAGCCAGCTTTAGCAGGAGATCATCTCATAGTTCATGTCTCCCAACAAGCACCAGGGAATAATCTCCTGCCACTGAGCAGCACCAGCTGCTCCCAAAGGCAGATTGTTGGGAGCAGGGAAACTTCAGGAGGGCCCCAGAGGGGACACCTTCCAATATCCCAGGCTGCTCCAAGCCCCATCCAACCTGGCCTTTGGACACTTCCAGGGATCCTGGACAACCTGTGCCAGGGCCTCCTCACCCTCACAAGGAAGGGTTTTTTCCTCATATCCCATCTAGAACTACTCCCTGTCAGTGTGAAGCTGTTTTCTTGTGTCCTGGCACTCCAGGCTCAGACTCTGCAGTCAGTTTTTCAGGTTCTTCCCATGCTTGTGACCTTGAGTAGCATCTTTCTAATACACTCATCTACATTGTCCTGAATATTCTTAGCTGTAGGTCAGCTGTTTTAAGGAAGAAGTGGTCTGAGAAAAAAGTGTTGGGTTTTTTCCTCTCTGTCTCAGTGAAATTTTAATCTGGATTCTTGCTAAACCAAACTTATTATCCCACCTTTCCTGATGCTTTAGCTAAAGTTTGCTCAATTTGAATCAAGTATTTGCCCATCTCTAAAGCTAAGCATGAGTTCAAACAGCAGTTCACTTTCCCCAGGCTTTTATTGAACTTCCAGGTTGTTCCCCTTGATCCTGACTGAGTGGGTTCAGTTTGAGCCTCTCCTACCTCTTTCTCTGCTGCTCCCTCAGTGTTTTAAAGTGTATCTGAACTTATGTCTGGACACCTCAAGCAAGTGAGCTGCCTGTAGCCCTGCCAGTTTCCCCAGTGCCTTCCAAGCTCAGAGATGCTTTCCCACAGCATTTTCTCTCATCCATAGTTGTGCTTTGGCCAAACAGCTGAAAAGTGACTCGCTTATCCAGATCTTCCAAACTTTAACTAAGACTTGATTTGGGAAGACAAAGAGGGAAGGATCAAATATTCAGGTGGTTGATTTAATTGGAGGTGCCCTGTAAGGATTTGGATTTTGTTGCCTGGAGTGAGTGCCCTGCTCTCTTTGCACTCAGCCATGCCAGGGAGAGATGTGCACGGATACAGAAAAGAATCATCAGGGCTTCTTGTGAGCTGCTGCCACAAAAACACTCACTGCCTCCTTCAATAAAGCACCAAAACGTTCTTCAGGAAGGTGGCTGCAAAACTAACCCCAAAAAGGAAATTCTGCCCCAGTGACTTTTTGAAATACATGGCCACAGTTGCGTGCCTTGCAAAACAACTTTTGGAAAGTCAGAGTTAAATTGTTAGAGTTATGATTTGATTGCATTTTACACCTAGTTTCCAGTTTTTAATGATGTCACAACATGATTCCCATTAGGAACTGATCAAATTCATGTTACTTGTCTGGTCATACCTATCCAAGACCACGCTTGCCTTTCCTGGGAATAATGGGAAGGGCAACTCAATAAACACTGAGCATTCAGAATCCCTGGCTGCTCCTGGTAGTTCTGTAAAGCTGGAGATGAAGGATTCTTGCAGAAAACACACCAGGATGAGCAGGGCAGCAGGCTTCCTGTCTGGAAATACAGGAGGAAAGATAGGGATGCATTTTCAGGGCCCAAGAAAAGATCTTGGCTGCTTCTGCTTTGGAATTCTTCAGCAGCTCAAGGGTTTGTGTACCCAGGGCTGGGAGAAAGACATTTGCAGACAGATTTAGGGTCTGGGCATTCCTTTAGATTCCTCACGTTGAATGACACTTAAAGAAGTTGACTGTGGCTGTCTGAGGGAAGCCCCTCAGTGACTGAGCTGCTCACTAAGCCCAGCCACTGCTCCACCTCTCACTGCAGCACTGCAGGGAACACAGCAGCCCAAGTTGCCCTTGGCTTTTGCAAAAGTTGATTTAAAAAGGGGAGTTTTGCCTCTGTGAACTGAAATCTGGATAACTGATCCTGGAGCTCTGTCCCTCTGTAATTAAGGTTTCTAGAGGAGTCAGTGATCTGAACAAAAGCTGTACTTCAACTCATTAGTTTTGCAGGCGCCAGGTCCATTTTCCTCCTGGCAGAGTTCCAGAAAGAGCTTGTAAAGTTCTAACTTCTGCTGACCTGCCTGCCCAGCTGGCTGGAAAGGCTCTGCCCAGCTGAGCTGCCTCTGCTCATCCAGCTTGTCACTTCACACACACAGCTGGGATTTCAATAATTTTACAGATTTCAGCATTTATTCATCTAGCCTAAATTTTAAAGAAAGGCTTAGTTGGCATTAGGTGAATACCCTCCCCAGATGATACCCTCATCCTGGCAAATTTGCAGGCAGACTTATTAAAAAAACTGCATTAAAATTTTGCAATTGAACCTGGCACTTTAAAACAGCAAACACATTTTTTTTTACCATAAAGAAATATTAAATCCAGCATTTTCTTCATAGTGAGAAACAAAACTAGAATTTCCCCCTCTGATTTGGTTAGTAATTGATTAAAAACAAATTAGTGAATGCAGTGCAAAGAAGGCAAAAGAAATGTGAAGAGAAATAGGATGGTGATAAGTGGAAAAAAATAGAAAAGTTATTTTTCCTGGAGAAGGCAGTTTTTGCTGTCGGTTACACTGGTTAAGTTCACTTATAAGTAACACTTATGAAGATCTTCTGTAGAAGGATGTTTGGTTGTTTAGGGATTTGTTACAATTGAATGGCACATGGTGGCAAATGGTCCATATTAAAGCCTTCCCATCAGGAGGAGTATGGATATTAAGAACATAGGAATTTTTTTGGAAATAGAAGAGTTTTGGAATAGAAGAGTTTAGATCTTTATCCTTAAAAAAACCAAGTATGAAAACTTTCATAGAAGATTTTATTCCATGGGGCGATGAAAACTCATAAAACAAACAAAAAAACCCCTTAAAAGAACCAACACCTAAGTTGGTCTACAAAAATACTTGTGGCAACTTCTCGTATTGGCCAGGCTTTCTTCTGCTTTCAGACCTTGTTGTTCATCACATTTATCTTGCCTAAAAATGCACTTTTCTTTTTTTCCTCATCTCTTAACCTAGACCTGTTAGTAATACTGTTTGAAACTCGAGGCTCAGCCAGCAAAAGATTGTCACTGGTGCAAATGACTTACAGAACAGAGGGTTATGAACCTTCAGTTTCAGTGGTTAAATACAAAGGGCTTTGATGGAATAAATTTTTGCTGAAACATCTCGTTTAAAATTAGTGCAAAAGACATTTCTTGAAACTCTCTGAGGATCCCATCAGGATGAGGGGACTGGATTCAGATAAATGTTTGTACCAAAGCAATACAAGTAATCTGCAACGGCCACATTGAAGGGCTTTGTTGACATTCCCATTGCTGATTTTTATTTTCTGTGAACATGCTTTGGGCAGCTGAGCCTGTGACCTTGTTTGCTAATGACTAATGCATTTTTAACATTACTTTTCATTAGAGCTTAAGCATTCCTTGGAGTACGACTGTAGTGTCTCCTTTCTGTCATCTTGCCCTCATTTTGCTTTTTACTTCCTTTCTTCCCCTTATCTTTGGGAAGTTGTATAAAGTTTCTGGGATTAATTAATTAATTTGTTTAGTTGTTTAAGTTCCCCACTACCCCTTGCAAGAATTAAAAAAAATTGCTGCTCTCTATAAAAACAGTACTAGAAAGACTTCCAGCAAAGCTTTAGACTGAGCATTTTTATGGGTAGCCTTTGTACATTTGTATTTCCAGAAAGATTAGAAAAATTCATTCAGAAGAGGCCAGAGACAGAATTCCAACTAGATTTGTGCTGTGGTAAATCAAATAGATGTTCTGAACGTCTGAAATTGCAGTAACCAAAGTTGAGGTGAGGACTGGTGCTCAGGGCTTATTTGATCAATTGTTGCTCCAGCTTGGAAAGTTGTGGCAGCAGCTACACTTCTCTGATATTCCAAGGGGGTTTTAGTGTCAGTACTGACACAGATGTTGTTCAGCTACTTGAAAGGCTTCTGTAGCTTTCAAGACCTCTTCAGAATGGATGGAGAAGTAAATTCTGGTAAAGTGGCATATTTCCAGATAAAGTCTGTCTATGCAAAAAACAGGGGAGAAGAATGGCAGTGAGAGGAGGTAGGAAAAACCCAAGAGCAGGTGACAGTGAGGCTGTAAGCAGGAATTTCAAACTGATTTCAGTCCTAAAGGAGAAATTCAGAAGTGAATCAGTGTAGTGAGAATCACAAAACGTCATCATTTAGGTTGGAAAAGACCCCCAAAGCCCTGGAGTCCCAGCTGTGCCTGATGCTCACCTTGTCCCCAGCCCAGAGCCCTGAGTGCCCCCTCCAGGTGTTCCTTGGACACCTCCAGGGATGAGGACTCCAGACCTCCCTGGGCAGCCCTTTCCAAGGCCTGAGCTCCCTTTCCATGCAGAAATCCCTCCTGATGTCCAAGCTGAGCCTCCCCTGGCCCAGCCTGAGGCCGTTCCCTCTCCTCCTGTCCCTGTTCCCTGGGAGCACAGCCCAACCCCCCTGGCTGTCCTCTCCTGTCAGGGAGTTGTGCAGAGCCACAAGGTCCCTCTGAACCTCCTTTTCTCCAGGCTGAGCCCTTCCAGCCCCATCAGCTGCCTGTCACAGGGGTTACCCTCCAGTCTCTTCTAGACCCAGAAGAATGGAATTGTTTTTCTAAGCCTGTTTAGATATTCTGTGCCATGAGGTTACCATCTCTTGCTTCTTGGCTCTTTCTATAATCTCATTCCAACCTGAGATCTATTGCATATCTTATTCTATAAATTAAACATCTCTCATTTCACTAATCCAGACCTTTAATGGGCTTAACAGAAAATACTAAATATCTTCTTCAAAACAAAATAATGACAGGAGAGGATGGGTTTTGTTTAACACTTGAACCAACAGCCAGCAAAGAAGCTGAGCATTTTACAAGTCCTCTTGACTTATCAGTCTTTATTAGCACTTATTTGTTCATCTGCTGTGGAGAGAAGGCTCCTTAACTTCATGTACCAATATAGAACCTGAGCGAGCTGCAGCGAGAAAGGACAGGCTGTTCTGTCCATTGCAACCATCAGCTCTCCCCCAGTATCATGCACATGCTCCCACATCACCAGGACAGAACAGAAGATCTGTGTGTCTGGAAAGGAATGAAAAGCCCTAAGACATTTCACACATTCAGCAGCTTTTACCCTGCTCAAGCAGAAACTCCTCACAGAAATTATATTCCTTAACAAGCGCATCAAATCTGTTGCTATATATATACATATATAAATATATAATTTGATCTCCCCGACATTTTCAGTAAAATGATCTGACTGCCACTGGCTTTTCACTCTGTTTCTTCCCTCTTAAGGTTATTTGGAGTACTTCCATCTTTCACATATTTGAAGATGTGAGGACAGCATTTGCAGATGTGAACACCTGATGCTGAACTTTAGCCATTGAGACAAACTGCTAAGTACCCTCCAAGGCTGCTCTGCAAATCTTTAGGGCAGTTGGCCATAAAAGTTTTACTTAGGGGCCTAAATCTAGGCTTCAAGTGTTTGAAGCTTTACTGTTCTGATAGCTCAAGGCTATTTTCAATGAAATCTCACTTCAGAGGCAATGCCTCTCTCATTGCTTATTAATACATCTGAGACATTTGTGACAGTGTTTAAGTAGACTGAGGCAAACCATAGCTGGGAGCAAAATACCACACAAGAAACAACATGCCACATTTAAACATTTCAAATCTGTGTCAGCTGCATTCAGCACATGAGGCAACAGCTTAATTCCAGCCAAAAGGGCAAACACCAATTTTACTCTAAAAATAAAAAGCCTATTGTAGTGCTCTCATATTTACTGTATTCATAGTAGGGGATGTGTGTGTGCAGCTCATTCAAACATTTATGGTTTCAGATATTTTTGTCAATGTATTTCCAGACATCCTAGTGCATGTTCCAGTGTGCCTTTGCATTATCTCATTCTGGTGTCTGTTGTAGGAAGCTCTTTGTCCTGGTACTTGCTTTATATGAACTCTAAAAGACCCCAAAAGAATTTAAGTGGGTTTTTTTGTGGTTGTTGTTTTTGGGTTTTTTTTAACTTAGTATCCAAAATTCTAGCTGGGGAATCTCTGTCTGCTAACAGACAGACCGTAACATTGAAATGGTAACAAATTCCAGAGGTTATCCAATCAAAGTTGCATTTAGCAAAGGGATTAGAAACAGAAAGACACAAGAAGTCCTTCAAAACAGGGTCAAGTGGACCTGGAGAGAGTGATGCCCTTGGTGCTGGTCTTTAGCTGGAGGAGTATAAACCAAAACTCATGGTGCAGTAGGGCAGCAGCCAGTACATCCAGGGAAAACCCCTGGCACAGCCAGAAGCAGGCAATGTCAGTGCCCTCAATGGTTTAAAAATTCCTGATCACAAGAACCTGTGGGAAACACGGCTGGATTATGGCTACAAAGTCCCAGCAGGGTCCAGATGAAACAGGGCCTCAGGGTTTTTGTGGGGGTTTTGAGATGATGAGATCATTCCCGTTATAACTTTGGGGCATTACAGCGTTGCTGGTCTCTTTTCAGTTATTTACAAGGAAATTGTTCATTATTTGCATGCAGACTGGTTTTGGGCTGCTTCTGGTTTCTAGGAGGTTAAGTTTTACAGGGAAAGATTTCAGCCTGGGCATAGTCCTGAACAGAAACAGACTCAAAGTGGTTTTTAGGATCTAGCAGCAGCCTAATTGCCTGTGATTTATTGGCAGGGTTTAAGTGCTGGGCTTGCTGGAGCTGTACTCCTCCAATATAAGGTGCTCAAAGTCATATTGTTCTGAGACCTGATTGGGAATTTCATTGAAATAACTCTACCTGGAACCCTCCTGCATCACTTCTTTATGTACACACTTTCTCTTTCTTCTTTCAAAAACTCACCTCTCCTTTTAACATCATGGTTCTGGAATTCCAGCATTTTCACTTCCCATGTTGCTTAGGCAATCTACTCCCCAGGGTACAGACCTGTATTTTCAGCCTTATTTTTCCAGAGTTGAGACAAGTCTGTGTAGAGTCCAGCACCTGTGCCTTGCCTGGCACTTCCAAGCAATTAGCACCAGTGGAATACATCTGCTCCTTCTGATGACGTGGCAGAAGGATACAAGGGTGTGTGGCATTGTCCTTGGGACAGCTGGAGTCATTACAGATAATGGGATGGGCTTGACCAAAATAACCCAAGCTGTGTATTTATAGCACGCTCACAGTTGTTATTTCATTTACAGTTTTGTTTGGTATGAAGAAGCAATTCCTTGAATAGGTTGTGGGAGCAATGAGGTAGATATATATAACTGTCATCAAAGGCTCTCTTGATGGAGCCAGGCACTAAATACCAAGCTGCTTTGAGATGCCCTTTACAAGAATCCTGGCTGGTCTTTTAAAAGAATAAATTCTACAGAATAAATAAATAATAAAAAATAGAGAAAACCCCCACAAACAAGCTATAAAAATTAATACCATTCAAGTAAAAGTGTGTGAAAGCAGAGCTCTGAGGTTAAATGGCATCTTCTGTCCTCTGTTGGTTCTATGTGGGGACAGGGTTTTGACTGAGCCAGTCTAGATGCAACAGAATCACACAAAGGAAAAAACCCACACCCTATAATTAATACTGATAACTTCCTACTAACCAATCTTTAGTTCATGGTTTGTGCAAAGGGTGTTTAATGCCCTGGAGTTCCTTCCTGCCCAAGGAAAGAACAAAGATGGATCTATTGCTGGGCACCAATGGAATAGGACAGGTGGGGTACAGACCATCAGTTCTCTGACTGTCATGTCATAAGAACATGTAAATAACTTGTAAATAATGGAAAGCCAGGGCTGTGTTTCTATGGAAGGAAGCAGATGAAATGGGTTTGTCCATTTGTCATCTTTAGCAGGTGTGTGACCTGCAAGTGATGGTATTTTCAGGTGAAGAGCTGGAAGCTCTGGTGCAACAACCACTGCATCAGCTTTGGAAGAAGAAATTCCTTGTGCCGCCAGAGATAGAACTGTTGTGATGTGAAGTGAAAGCATCAGGGAAATAGGAATAGAGCTCCCAGTGCACAGAGCTCCTTTCCATATCTGGGATCCTGGGCAAATGCTACCATGGAAAATTATCTCTCAAGGTGAGGGCTGCAGCATGTAGAACTGCTCAGGACAAGAGTTTTCTTTTGGAGTCTTCTCTGCTCTCTTTTTTTTCCAATGTATTCTTTTTCTACTTCCTCCCTTATCCTGATCTGATATTCCATCCCATCACTCCAGCACAGCAGTATTTTAAATGCTGCCAGCTGAGAATTTCTTTTGCAGTTGGACAGAAATTTTAATCGGTAAAGTTGCTTATGGTCACCTGTGCCCCCTTTCTTTTGAGGAGCTTGACTCACATGCTCTGAAAACAGCAGTTCTCAGGAAGTCTCAACCCCTGTTAGATTGATTTCTTTCACAGAAACACAGTTGTACAGAAACCTGTTTTTTCTTGTGCTTGCTACAAGTGAAATGTAATTTGTGTAGGCGCCGTATTTACTTGGTGCAGGTTTTCCTGCCAAAATGCTGCAGTGACCTTTTCCTATTAGCAAGGAATTTCCTCTTCAAATGAATTTGCAGTATGTTGCACTCATGCAACTGCTTTGATTACTATCAGGATTACATTTATTTACTAAAAAGTTCTTTACTTTTAAAAATCTGATTTAAAAGACACAGGCCTTGAAATTCCAGCCTATGGCTTTTCAGTCATCCCTCATTTCTCACGATTTTGAGCAGGGAAGGATATCCATCTGTCCCCCATTTTGCTTACTCTGATGAATGCCTGGAGCTGCTACTTCCAAGTCTTACTGAACTGAAAACATGGTTTGGTGGCCAGCTCTCAGTTGTTTCAGCAGGAAGGTTTGCAGAGGGAGCTCAGTCAGAGGCTGGAGAGGGCAGGTTTGCATCTCCTCAGTCTCTGTGTGCTCAGGTGCTCCAGGGCATCAGCTCGTGCAGAAGACAGGAACATTGCAGGGTCAGATTTCCAGATGTCTCAGAAGATGTTTGAAACCATGTAGCTGCTTTCTTTTCCAGGTCAGTTCCTGGAGGTTTCACAGATCTCCAGAGCAAGTTGTGCTTGTTCATCAACTGCTCTGCAGGGTCAGTGCACCCTGGGTCAGGAAAACCAGTGTGGGTTTGGGCAGCAGCTGGCACTGCTGGGCAGCTCTCAGGACATCCCCAGTCAGGTCCCAGAGGAGCATGAGAAAGGGAAATCCACAGAACTTCAGGGAAATATGATACAGGATGGTTCTTAGGGATCAAAATTTAATACAATCGTCATTACAAGGTCAACTAGGTCAGGCTGATAATTGGTTCCGCAGTGGAATTAACTAAAACTCCTTCTCAAATCAACACAACAGCTGGGCTGGGCTGGATCCAGAGGATCAGTCAGGGCAGTACCATTAACCCCAGGAGCCCGGGTTTAACAATAAAACATCACATGCCACAGCAATCCAGCCACAGGAAAACCAGGATTCACAAATAGAGGGAATCTTATCATCACCACTCCTTGTTTAAAGTGACATCACGGTTCTGTGGCAGAGCTGTGGGATGGAAATGCCATGTACTCTGTGTGCACACAGCCAGGCAGAGCCCAAACCAGGGACAACACCCGGGGATCATCAGTGGAGAGGAAGTGGATCAAGTAACTCAGCACCAGTTCTCATGTCATTAACACACAATTCTTACGTTTCCCCTTTACATTCATGTCCTTAATAGTGAGACAAAAGCTGCCTTGCCAGCAGCTCTACATTAATTCACTTCAGTATTTGTTCCATTCTAGCCCTGGTAATAGCCTCTCCTCATGTTCCCCCGTGGTGAATGAAGAGGGAGCTGGGCATATGCAGTGAACTGTGTGCTTTTACTGTCCAGGATCCAACTGTATCCTCACCATTTCTTAAATCTGGGGAGTTTTGCTTTCTCTATAAAGAACCCAGCTCTCGGCATTCTCCAGTAATGCAGGAAGGAACAATATCTGTCAGTCTGCATGGCCTCAGGACAGCCAGAGAGAAAAGGTGGAAGCAGGACACAGACAAACAAGCATCCATTAAACCCAAACTGTTTTTTGACCAGAAAAAAACCCTCCAGTTTGGAGCTACACAAAAAAAGTAATGTAGAAGGGTGTGGAGGGGACTTAGGTATCCCTCTTACCCTGGTTTGGAGTCAGAGTTTGTGTGCAGATGGAGTAGTTGGGAGTCACTTTCAGGTCTGCAGGTTTAGATGCACCCAGGGTTCAACATTCACTTTTTTAATTCCTCCAAATCATGGTCCTAGCTCACACCTGGAAGGCTGAAAGTGAAATAACTTAATTTACAGGAGATGCCCAAAGGGGCTATGTAATGGCTTTTGGATAGTGACAGGTTTTGTTCCATTTTTCCCTGAATATAGCACGAGTTTCTAAACCTGGAATTAACCCTAAGACATTTCTTCAGCCATTCAATCTCTGACCCAGAACAACAGAAGAATTCATCAATAGTCTGTTGATTTGTTCCCCTTTCCTCTTCCTTGCAGGTCTCCATGAAATCCAGTGCTCCCTGCCCGTGGAGAACAGAAGGATCTTTCTGAACGAGTTATCTGAGGTCAGCTTTAGTGAATGCAAATTCAGTTTGTCATTGACAGACCTTTTTATCATCATCTTCTCTGGAGTCGCTGTGTCCATTGCTGCAATTCTCTCCAGCTTCTTCCTGGCCACCCTGGTGCACTGCTTCCAGAGATGTGCTCCCAGCAAGGATGATGATGATGATGAAGACGACAGTGAGGACTGAACTTAGTCGAAATCCTTAAGTTTCCTTGGTTTAACAGTTACGAGATCATCAGCCAAAGTCTATGAGGAAAAAAAAAGTAGAGCAAAAGCTTTAAAGATGACTTAAACTCACAATGTATAAGGATCTCTTCTAGCCACTAAAGGTCACAGGCAGGAATGGCAGAGACTGTCACCTCTGCTTGCACATGTGCCCTGCTGCAATCAGACCGGGTTGATTTCCGTGGTCCTTAATCAAACACTGCATTTAAACTTGAAGATTGAAGGAAAAAGGAGGGCGAAGCCAAAACAAAGTTCCAGTGTTTTAAAAGCTGAGTTTCCAGATTGTCCCGATGAGATGTAGATTCTTATAAGTGCTTGAAGCTTGTTCTAGATAGACTTTGAACAGGACTGGATAAATGGAGATGTTTCAGGTTGAAAATACAGAAGCAATTCAAAATAGTAATCCTTCCTAGATCTAACTACTAGGAGATTCTATTAAAACTCACACAAAATGCAATTAAAATTATTCTTAGAATTGCAGAAAGCACGAGAGGAAGGTTGGCATTTTCCCCCTACAAAAGTTCTCCAGAAACATTCATCCTCCATTTAATGACAGCAATTGCAGGCACCATTCAGCAAAAGAAAAAAAATTTCTGTAAGTGAATATGATTTTGAGTCTGAGTCATCCACTGCAGATGCCTGGCATTCTTTGGTCAATGGCACAAATACTAAATATAACATCTTTTTGCATTTTTAGATGCAGTGAAGTAAAGGATTTCCCTCCCTGTAATGCTCAGCACCAGTAACTGTTGCAGCATCCAGTCCATTTAGCTATTTTAAAGCACTAAGGGCTATATTCTGCTCCTGGTTATACTGGAATAACCCAAATGAGATTAACACCGTGATCCAAATTGGCAACTGTATAAACAAAAGTGAAATCTGGCCCAACATATTTCTGACTGTATTATAGATTTGTCAAAACTCGAGCTCTTCTATATGATGGTAGATATTTTTGTTAAAACTTAAAAAGACATTTATTACCAGAGATTTTTGGAATAGTGCTGGACAGCTTTTTAGGATAAGTATATTTTTAAAATATTTGTAATGGAAATATTTTTTTAAAGCTCTGTGTATTTAAATTGTTATCTAGAATAGCTGTGAGGGCTTAAAGTAACAAACAACATAGTAATAAGCAAGCTAAGGGCCGTATGCTATTATAAAGTAATTAGAGCTGATAAAAAGTAGCATTTGTTTGACAACTGTAAATGCTATTATTTCTTTTTAAAAGCACTATTTGGTTAACAATACTGCCTTGCTCAGTAGGAGGGCATCCCCCTGTGTGGTGGGGGGCGAGAGGGTCCAGCAGACACCTTCCATCAGCAGCCCCTGTGACCCCACCCAGCAGGGATCAGCTGGAAAACCTCCAGCAAACCACGGTCTGCCCGTGCCTCAGCTCCAGGACCTGCAGCGCGGCCACCACGCCGAGTTTGTCCCTCCCAAGTGCTTTGGGGCTGCCGGGGAGGGCTGTGCCCCGGGCTGTCCCCGGGGATCAGCCCTGGCCGGCTGTAACCCTGGATCTGCCCCCTTGGCTGTCGGGGCTTGCTGGGTGTGCTGAGGTCACAGCCAGGAGGAGAGCGTTTATTTCTGTATTCAATGCACTCACTGCTTCCACTGTTAGGGTTATTACTTCTGAAAACACGCTGAGACAGAATTAAGCAGGACAGTGAGAGGCTATTCTGTATCAATACAGTCTTATTCTATTGCAATTCCTTCAAGAAAAATGAAATGACATGATTTTCACTGTGTAGTGCCATGATTATAAACAACACAAATATATTTATAATTTCAACCTGGGTTTTGATGTTTATTTGTATGTGGGAATGAAAAAGGACAAAACTCGTGCCTGATTCACCTTTTATAAGGGGGGTTTTGTGGGGTGGCTGGAAACATGCTGCCCAGTGCAGCTCCTGAGGCACCTCCCTTTCCCACAAATACGGATCTGTTATCAACAGTTTTATATTTAGAGCTGTGCAAATTGTTCAGTCATGGAATAGGAAACTGGGTCACACTTTTTATGGACTCAAAACTTGCGACCCGTTAGCAATATTTGATTTGTCCTACCAAACTTCCCAGGGAGTCACCAGTGGATATTTCAGCACACATCTGTCCTGCCCGTGGTAAGGAATTCATGGCTGTGTCATTAGCCTGGAAGGCTCAGTAATTTTGCAGAGGTCACTGTACCAAACTCAACTATTTTGGCTGGGCTCTGCTCTCACTTGCAGGTTCACCCCACTGTGGTGCCTCAGAAAGAAGATGTGGATTTGTTTATAGTTTGTAGCTTTTTGTTCAAGCCAATGCAAAGCCCTGAAAGCTCTGGTTCTATTTGGAACATAGCAGCCTCAGAACAGTGAGGAGCACACCAAGCTGACACCCACAAAGCACAGCAGAAGCTGGAGAGCAAGGCTTGGCAAAGCTTTTTTTGGGAAGCTGCTATTCTGGATACTCCACAGCACTAAAGCGATTTTGCAATGTAGGGTTTTTTTTCTGGATCAGAAACCTTAATGATATTTTTAAATTCTATTTTTCCCCATAAGTAATGCACATTTCAGAACTACTGAATATCTCCAGTCAGTAACATTGATTCATTGTAAGCACTGGCAATAGCCAACTATTAATATTGATTTTACATAATTCTAATTGCTAGTGAGACAAAACTTGCATTTAGTTCTAGCTGGGATTTTTTTAATTTTATGGAATCTTGAGAGCAAAACACTCTCCTGTTGGAATATTGCCAGAACTACTGATCACCATAACCATCCCCTGCAAAACTTTGAAAGCCAACTTCATCACCAACAGGGAGTAGCCTGAGGGCTGCATTACTATTGCAGTTGTAGCTCCACAAGGGTGTAACACAGAGCTAATCCCCTCTCCAGGTATTTGGGCATGGGGAGTGCTCCTGTGCAGGGATATTTCCGTGGCTGGGATGTGGTGAGCCTGCACAAGCTGCAGTGACCCACATTAGGATCAGAGGAGTTACAGTGGAGCCAAGTGAGAGCTGAATTTAGCCTCCCTTCACTCCAGCAGCACTGACTGTAGGTGATTAGAAATGTTCTGTGCAAAGCTCTTTGTTTACAATTTCCCTTCTAAAATAGCTTCACTTTTGTGGTGCTCTCTCTCGCCGTCAGAACTGAGCAGACATTTTACCTGCTTCAAGGGGAAGGAAAGATACTCTGCATGACCCAAATAAAGCCTTGCAGGCTCCAGGAGCCAGGAAGCAGCTGCCACATTGCCTGCAGATATGTCTCCCTGATGAAATGCTAGAGCTTGGTACGTGTGAGGATCCAAAAACCGTGCAAAAAAAGCAAATCTGCATGATGTCATTGAGACAGTCTGACTTTTAGAAGTGTGCACATGGGTTTTAAAAAGCCCTAACCCACAACATAATAAAATAAAGATCACCTAAAGCAACTGTCCAAACCCAGTATTTCATCCCCATCTTTCTGAGGCAGTTCCTGCTGTGTCTCTTGCTCAGACATGAACATTAATAGGTCAGGTTTTACAGCAGCATAAAAACACACTGGGATACCTCAAAGGGGTGGTTCTGGAAGCTCCTACAGAGAACTGATGCCTTAAGGTTCAGCTTTCATGTTTTTCAGGTTCTGTGCTGCCCAGGGGTGTAGCTCTGAGCCTCACATTAAGTGCTGGTGAACTCTTTTCACACAGCAAGGAGACAAAACAAGTCCTTTTCCTACTGGAGACCAAGGACAATTTTCAGGCCCAAAAGCACAAAAAACAATGGATCAAAGAGAGAAACAAGAAGGATGAGACCTCACAGCCTGAAGCTATAACTGGACAATTAAACCCCAATATGCAAATGGACCAAAACTTATAAAAGTGTGAGACCTCTTGATGGGTCATCCATTTTTTGTGACCATTTTTAGTCCACCTTGGGTGTAGCCCTGGTCAGGCTCTTGTCCTGCCCAAGGTGTACCCTAAGGGCCTCACAGCTACTTTATTCTCTAGCTCTGTGCAGTCTCTGTTTCAGGTCAGCCTTCCCAAGGCATCAGAACCACAGTGCTTGCCTACCTTAGACAAGGAGCAGAGAGTGACCCATTGCACCCTGGCAGCTGAAATTCAGCTTGGCACACATGGAAATGACAAGAGCTGGGCTTGTCTTTCAGCTGTGAGAAGAACTGTGTGCCCTCACCTGTGTGGGCAGACCCCAGCCCAGGTCCCTCCATGCTGGCTGCAGATCCAGGGCAGGACCTGATTCTGGCCCAGCACTTGCTGCCAACCTGCTCCATGAGTAAATCACTTTGTTTCCAGGGCTGGCATGTCTAAGGTCAGCTCACATTCCCCCAAAATAAAGGAGTAGGGCTTTGATAGTGTCCAAATCCAACCATTCCTCTGAGAGGGCCAGGTTTGATCACCTGTGGTTTAACCTGTTTCACTGACCTCCTGTGGCACTGGGATGCTTGACTGTGGAGGAAAGTCCTTGTGATTCATCGTGCTGAAGGTGATGGTGGAATGCTGAAACCTTGTGTAGTCTTTCCAAGAAGAAACCAGAAATATACATCAGGAAATTAAATTTCTTGGAGAGTAAGATCTACCAAGGGTTCTGAGTGTCGGGCAGCCTGTGACACACAAGCCACTAGGACCTTTTATTATTTCATGTCCTCCCTCTCACCATTGAAACAATACAGCCTTGTCATAGAACTGTAAAAAACTGTGGAAAACCCCATACACATTATTAGTGATACGTGAGGCTTTGTCACAAAAATAGCTGGTTTCACACATATGAGATTCACACTCTCATATTGACATCATCTTCCCCTTAATGTGTTGGTTTCTGTATCTTCATATCACAATTGTATCTAAAATAACATCCCAGTTTGGTGCTTCCTCTGAACAGCACAGCAACACAAATCACCACAGAAATAACCAAACCAGGAAAGCCACAGGTCCAACTATCCACCCAATTACTATTGTAGAGTCTGAATTTTGAGCTGACAGAGAGAGAGACAGCAACAGCAGCCCCTCTGTCACAAAGCAGGACTTGAATTATGCTGTGTCTCTCCAGTTCCCCACAGCTCTCACACCCCACCCACAGCTCCTTGAAGCCATGTGAAATTGTGTAACTCTGGGTTAACAGCACACAGTGTTTTTGGAGGCTTGTCAAAACCCCTACCAGTAAATACTTGGGAGCAGGCTTCTCCTGTTGGTTTTGTGGGATGTGAAAGGCTTGCAGGGAGGTGGGCAGCAAGGAAGGAGTGAACCAGTTTGGGCCAGGGTTGTTCAGCAGAGCCAAGTTTGCTTCAAAGCTGCTTTGTTTTCATCTCAGAGCTGCTTGTCCACCAGTTTCTGGGATCAGTGGTGAGCTCTGAAGGTTGGCCAGGTCACACCCAGGTCGGTAGTATTGTCTGTTTCCAGCAGAAATTCATCTCAGGTGAATTTTCAAAGTTTAGTGCTCCCAACCAAAGCTCTCATTTGAATGTGAAATGTGAGATGTCACTTAGAAGTCTGTACAAAAATCTCTTATCAGCTCAGAAATGAGAAAGTCAAAAAAGTCCACCCAGACAATGGTCCTGGCACGTTTTGCTTCAGCACTTCCAGAGTGTAAGGTCATTCCTCCAAGCTGAATCATCATCACTGGAATATCAGTGATCAGGTTTGGATTCCTCCTTTTTTCTTCTCCTGGTAATGCTTTTCCCCAGTTAGCATCACTCTTTAGTATTTGAAAACGTGGCTTCAAAGGTGAATTTGGATCAAGGGAGGAAACAACCAGAATGTGACCTGGAGGTCACTTGGTCAGTTTGGCAAATGCACTGAGATGCCCTTTTTATCTCTATGAACTGTACACATGAAAATGGGAAAACACTTCCCTGAGCTCCAAAAGATTCCATATAAGCACAGCATTTGATGGCTTTAAAAATACAGGGGAAACCAGAAGGATGAGAGAGATGTATAGGAAATATCATTAAAAAGGAAAATGAGGCATAATTAGATTAACTTGTGTATTCATAGAATAACATTATTTTTGGGTTGCTTTGTTTGAGTACTTAGCTAATTTACCCAGGGTGATGATAAAATCTACAGTCTGGCAGGGAAGTGTGGAATACTGGCTATAAAATAACACAGATTGTGAGTTTAGACTTGCAATGTCTTGACCAATAACCTGCAACAGCTGCCTGTCCAAAATAATTCAGTTGTCTTATGATTGTGTGACTTAAAAACGAAACAACCACCAAAATAAACAAGCGAACAAAAAAACCCAAACCCCCCTAGTGTCCATCTTCATGAGAAAATGGAATGTTCTGTAAGTGGTTTCACTGATTTCTTCCTATGGCAATTCCTAAATGTCATTTACTGGCCTCAGGAGTTTAGTAAAAGGTGACAGGAAAGTGTTACAGAAATATATTATCATGTATTTCTTTCCAACTTGAGGTAGGAAATCCTCGAAATCCAATTCTAAATTATGTTTCTGAGAACAGGATCCTGTTGTGAGTGAAAATTGTTCCCAAAGTAAAAAAAAACAAATTCTCTTTTTTTTTAAAAAAAAAAAATTCTCTTTTTTAAAAAAAAATGGAAGAAAAAAACTGCTTTAGGGATTTTTCAGTCAAGAATGGCTTTTTTTAAACAATCAAAATAAAATAAACCCCACAATGCAGGCTTTTAAATGAAAGCAGAAAGTATTTGAACCATAAATTCATGAATATTACACTGTATGGCAGGGAAGTGACTACAGACCTAATATTTAATTTATATTATTCCTTGCGGGAACAGAAGTCATTAGGCTGAGAAACTGGTTATTGTTTTCGAGGAAAGTATCCCACACAGGCTGATTCCTTCAGGTCTGGGGTTGGGATGCAGATTATCCACCACAGCACACTGGGGGGGTTGTGAGACTGTGAATGCATCAAAGTAGGCAACTACTTTCTGTTTGACCTGAGTATGTTGTGACAAAAGGAATTGCACTTGGCCTCGATCCTGATTTCGCTGTTAAATGATTTTGGATCCCATCTGGTAAAGAGTGGTGCAGCTCCAGCCCCTTCACTGCTGTGGTACCCTGCTTTACCTGAGGAGGAAACTGCCTGGGCAGTGGGAGCTCTGCAGCTGAGGGTGTGGGGGGGTTTATTCTCTGCATTCTCATACAAAAAGAAGGAAAATAACTCTGTGTGGGCCCTTTGTCCTGGTGATCTGAGTGCATGGGAGTTACCTGGGTTTGTGGTGTCTGCACTGCGGGGTGAATCCGAATTTTATTTAGAGTGGCAGGCAGCATTATTTGGGACTTGCAGAAGCCAGACAGCTTTTCCAGCTGTGCTCTGGATCCAGGGCTCTCTGGTCTGTGAAAGAATCTGATCCACTCCCCAAAACTCAACTGTAGCCCTGTGTGGCACAGAAGGTGTCACTGTCTGGTAATCACTGTCCATCGCTGGCCTAGTTTGATGATGGATTTATAATGAACATCTTTAACCTCAGCCTAGCCCAGCCATCTGCTCTGGGAAGCAAGCTGGCACTCCATTTTCTGCTTCAAGGTGTCTCCTTGTAGCCTTACAGAACCGTGAGTCATCTCCTCCCACCAGGCTGCAGCAGGATTGTAACCCAGCTCAGTGAGTGAAGTCCCTCACGCTGCTGGCTCGAGCTGTGTGTGACTGAGCACAGGCACCAAACTGAAGCATTTTTGCTTCCCAGCTGAATCAGAGAGGGATGACACAGTAGTCTCCTGAGGGATGTGAATGGGGTGAAGGCTCTGGCCCACATCCACAGGCAACAGGGAAAACCCCGCACTTAGCCAACCTCCCCAAGCTTTCCTTTGCAGTTCCTGATGAAATTCTCTCCCTGCCTGTTCTGTGTGCCCATCATCTTAAATTCCCGAGTCTTCCTTCTTAAACTTTCATGGGAGCTGTCCATTTTTCTATTTAACAGGATGGCTCAGAAAGGGGAAGTGTCAGTGAGGGCACTCACTTCATTAATGGAAATACTTTCTGGGTTATGAAATTGCTCTCCACCTGCCTTCTGTTAGCAAAAAGGAGCCTTTGTCAAGTCTCCAGGATTTTGGTCTGCCTTCTACTGCAGCACTAGAAAATTAGGGACATCCAATCTTAAATGGAAAAGTTTAAGAAGCTTTGTCTCATAAAGTGACGTCTAAGACTTGTCTGTCTTTTATTTCATGTTCTTTACTAGATGATCCCCCCTGCTGCCACCTTCAAACGAAGCGATTTAAAATGGATCGGATATTAAAGCTCTAAGATCGGATTTTAAAATAAATGAAATGCTATCAGGACTGTAATAGCAACAGCTGCTGTGCCTGCCAGCTGGACTGTAGACTTAATCACCCCATCAAATCCCACTTCCCACAGTCCTGCGCTTGTTTTCTGCGCCTTGCTGCCCTCCCACCAAACTCCCACGGAGGGATGCTCCCCGCGGGTCACAGCCAGAGCCCTGCAGGGAGGGATCTCTCCCTCTGTGCTGTCAGCACTGCACGGACCCTGCACTCAGCCTGCCTTGCCTGGAATGTGCTTCCTGAAGGCCCAAAAGCAGGAAGGAACAAGAGCTCAGGCTTTAACATCTGTAGAAGCTTTTGTTTCCAGTCTGCAGCCGTCTCTGCCCCTCCCAGCTCCCCAGCAGGGCATTGGGAGACCGATGTTGGAGAAACCTGGACACTACTCTCAAGGCAGAGGTCCTGTCTGCTGAGCTGCTGCTTGTCTTCAGAAGAAAGAGGAACTTCTGTCTCACTGTGGATTGAATATGAACCATGTCAAATGTAGTTCATGAATGCTGTCACCTTGAAGAAGAACTTGTCCCTGCTCACTCACAGTTCAGCACTGTGTTTCAAAGCACTGCCAGGTACCAACCACTGAAACAAATTATTTCCAACTGAGTCACCTCAGAAAACAACTTGTGGTTTCCAAGTGTCACATATCTCTCCGACCTTGGCTTTACATAAAGTTTACCAAAAGAGTTCAATATGATTTCCTTTTACATGAAATTGAATTTTTTTGGCTGACCAAAGTTTATGTCTCTCATTTGTCAAAAGAGCCACTAGAAGAAAATTATTTTTAGTGAAACTGAAAAGACCATTTCTCTGATTTGTGCATCAGCTGCCCAATCAAGAACTGATGATTTATTTAGGTCTGGGCTCTCACTGCCAGCAGTGCAGGTAATGCAGTGAGCAACCACGGACACAGCAGTTAACCTCTCTATTGTGTGTTTAACCATCTGTAAAATGGATATGATCCTATTTACCTGCCTGACACAGCTGGACAGAGGCTTAATTTTTAATCAAGCTCTGTTAAAACACTTGGAGCTCATTGTATAAAAGATGCACCAGGAAGAAAAATAGTTTTATTAGGGTATAAATGCTTGCATAGCTTATATTATGTTCCAAGAGTGATACCTAGTGAATTATACCCATGTTCTAGAAATAACATAAAAAAAGGAAAGTAAGTATCAAGAAGCAAAAGAGATGTACTGGGCTGGAGAACAGACTTCGTGACAGTCTAGGGTTCCTTCGTCCCAATTAATTATATATGTGGAGCAACTTGTTAATGCATTTCTAAAGACATGTTGGCACAGGCTCAGCCCCCTCTCCTGGCCACAGGCTTTTGAATAAATCTACCCCCAGGAGCAGAAGATCTGGACAACGTAGTTGAAGGCATTTCTATAACAACCAAAGTGGACCAGTGGTGACACAACAGATTTCCTGGGTCTGAGACAGGCAGTAATGATACACCTGTGTGGGAGCTGGGTATGAATAATTTCTGCACAGGGCCCTGGAGTTACATTTCAGGCTGATTGTCTGTGGAATATGACCAGGTATTATTCTCCATGTTATTTCTCTACCCCCTGTGCCCTCCAGCACTTCCAAAAACAGTGATAAAAATACTAGCTTTTACTGATGAAGTCCTTCAGTCCTTCAGGAGTTATGTTAATGGTAAAATATAACTGCTTATATTTAACAGCCAATGGAAATGGTAACCAACAATTAATTATATTTCAACAGATTGCCTAAGATATGCTACACTATTCAAATCTTACCTAAAGTTTTTAAGCAAATTTGATACTCTGTGTGCTTTGCAGACACCACCCCCACCCTGCAAATTACCAGAAATTACCTGTAATTACTCTTCATTTCTGCAGTACCGGAGGGGGAGTGTCTGACAGGCAGTTTGACTGCAACTTAGTTGTTTTAGGAGGTTTCTTTATCACAGAGTCATGGGCTGGTTTGGGCTGGGAGGGACCTAAAAGCTCATCTCACCCCACCCCACACATTTCACTGTACCAGGCTGCTCCAGGCCCCATCCAACCTGGACACTGCCAGGGAGGGGGCAATGGGATGGCTTCTTCTCTGTGCCATCCCAGACCCTCAAACTACACCTGTGCTCTTTCCAAAACAGTGGGGAACAGCTTGGGACTTCCAGGGACCAAACTGTGATGATATTTCAGTCCGCAAATAAAAAAGGTAATAATAATAAATAATTAGGTCTATAAATAATAAGGTACACCTCAATGTGCTGTGCAGCTATTCCAGGAGATGCAGTCATTAGCTCACGTGATCTTTATTGTCTCTTTTTCAGAGTCACTCTAGGAAATCAGAACTTTTCAGATAAAAGCCTGGAGAGGCTTAAATTAAGCAAAAAAGTATTTATTACTCATTACTGGACGAGGCATCCCCATTGAGTGTCAAAACCATGACATTAATTTGATAATTTTAAATTGCTGATTCAGTCACAGGGAAGTGCCCTCAAAGCATCGGTGTCTCAGACAATTTAAAAAATCAATTTTTAAAACAACCAAAAGACTTAAGCAATGACACATTCTGAGTGTGCAGCCAGAGGCATCCTGAAGAAAGGGACCTGAACATGCTGAGTTCAGCAAAAAATGGAGGCACCCAAATACCTTCAGTATGTTCAGAAATCCTAAATCTTAAATTTAACATTACCTCTTGACCTGAAGGCCAGATCTCATGTACAATATGAGTTCCTGTGGAGAAAAGAGTTTAAAAACATAACCAGAGTCATTATACCATTGCCAATATAATGGCTTTGGATTGTGTTGGTTTAGTGAGTCCTTTTTCCTCTTCCTTTCCCTCCCCATGCTGTGCAGAAATATCTTGAAATATGAGGATTAAAGCTTTATCCACCAAGATTTATCCTCTTCAGGCCCAATGCATCTAATCCAGAGTCCAAGCAATCCTGCAGTTTTGAACTGGTAGTTTATGCTTATTGCTGGAATTTATGGAATGACCAGACTAATTTTTTTTTCTCTCTTCAATCAATAAAAATTGGCTTCTGGACAATCTTTAAGATCAATCCCATCAGTAAGGCATACATGTCACTGTAAAAATTCACTCATGTTTCTATCATTCAAGTTGCTTTGGTCAATCTAAGCTACAAGATGTTTCTTTTTTTCCTGATTTCACTGGCACAACCACTGGAATGACTGAAAGGTTTGCTGAGTGACTTTACAAGAGAAAGTTTTGAGAACAGCACAGTTCCAGCTGTGTGAGTAAGGTGACAACTTCTTTTAAAGAATGTTACCTATTGCTTCTTTAATAAAGGAAGAAAATTCTGTTTCGGAATTCCAAATCTCTAACACTTCTAACAGGAAAAGCTTAAGAAACTTGAAAAATATCTGTGAAACAGTAAAAAAAAAAAAAAAGGAAATATATATTTTTAAACCTGAATAATCAGTCAACATCTGCTAACAGCCTGTGGGCACTGGTAAAAATGTCTGTCTTGTGGTGTTAGAAATCAGTAGTTACCACATTCTGTAGAATGAGAGACTGATGCCTTAAATTTAACTTTCATGTTTTTCAGATTTTGGGCTGCCCAGGGGTGCAGTTCTGAGCCTCACATTAAGTGCTGGTGAGCTCTCTTCGAAGAGTAGGGACACAAACCAAATTTCCTGCTGGAGACAAAAGACAACTTTCAGGCCCAAAACCACAAACAACAGTGGCTGAAGGGAGGAACAAGGATGAGAGCTCACAACCTGAAGCTGCAAGTGGAAAATTAAACCCCAATATGCAAATGTACCACAACTTATAAAAGTGTGAGACCTCATGACCTGGGGCCCATTTTTGTGACCATTCTTAGTCCACCCTGGGTGTAGCCCTGGTCAGGCCCTCTCCTGCCCAAGGTGTATCCTGGAGGCCTTTCAATAAATACCCACTTTATTCTCTTAGCTCTGTCCAGTCTCTGTTTTGGGTCAGCCTTCCCAAGGCATCAAGACAACAGGAGCAGATTTTCAGAGATCTCAGGCAAACTGGAAAAAAAATGCAACCACTTTACCCAGCCAACATTACCAATGTTTAAGGAGGTACCCACAACACAGACAGGTGCTCTCTGCTCCTGTCTTCAGCCAGAGGCTGAGTACTGGACTTAAAGGAGTTAATGTTCTCTTCCTCTTCCCTTTCCTCCCCTCTTCCCTCTTCCTCCTTCCCTGCTCCAGCACTGGCTCTCATCTGAAGGGCACAGACACTCAGTGAGGTTCACATGATACCACTGACAGCAGCATGATAAGCCTATTTCTGACAGTGTGGCAAATTACTATTATGAAATCCCAGAACATTTGATTGCAGAGTGACTTTCAGAGGGGATCTCACTCAGCAAGGTTATGAAGGGCTCACTGTTTACTGCAGTAATGCTGACTTATTGGAAAAGAATATCAAGAGCTCTTTAAATAAAAAAGTTGGGAGATTCCCAATTCAGAAAACATTTGGCTGAGTATATCCAACTGGGCATTATGTTTCTCTAAAATGAAAGGGAAAAAATGATCAGCAGGAATTCTTAGGTTGGTTTTTTTTCTTGTTGATGAATGACTCAGTGAAATGTGTTTGCTAGAGGTTCACTCAAAAGGGATCATGAACTTGAGGCTGTCCTTCCTCTCCAGCACATCTCCCTTCAGGAGGTTCCAGGTATTCTCTCTCCCAGGCTGCCTCCCCATTCCAGCCAAAGGCCAGCAGCTCCATACAGTGCCCAGGTTAAAAGGACAGCAAGATTCAAACAAAAAATCAAGACAAAAGCAGAAGTAGGAGGAGAAATAGGGAGTCTCTGGTCTCAGAAAGCGTGGAGTTTGCCAATAAAAGAAGTATATCTGCAAAACACAAAAAACCACTGACTCACCTGCTGAATTATCATCAGCACCCAAGGGGGTGTTACAATATGGACATAAACTGTCCCCATATACCTTCCTTTCTTCCTTTAAAACTTATTCGTGGGGTGATTCAAGCAGCAAAATCAAAAAGAGCAGGCATAAAAGGCCCTTGTTTACAGCAGGAATTTTATCACATCTGTGGACAGCAAGGAATTTTCATGGTGAAATAAGTCTTATTCCATTATCTACTGAATAAATATGACTATTCCTTTGTTCTTCTAGAGTTTGATAATAAAATTATTGGTAATGGTAACACAGGTAAAGCTCTATTTTATTTTCTTGGGTTTATTAATTATAATACCAGCAAGCTGCCTTTGCTCAGGCAAATATTGTTGCCCTGGCAGGTAAAATTAAGTGTGTGGCAGATTCAGATTTCTTTCTTTCTTTCTCCTTCCTTTTTCCTCCCTAACTGAGGAACAACTTTAATATTGGTTGAAAAACATCTGTTTGCTGTAAGTGTGGGTACAAACTCCAAAACCCCTGAAGTTTAGGCAGAAGGCCTTTGGCTTGTATGAGGTTTGTGAACACCAACAATGTAAAAAAGCCCCCAAACACCTGCAATTTCCTAATCTTAGCACATTTTCAAGTTAGGGCAGAACATGTCTATCAATTGATCATTATAAAAAAGATTCCCTTTCCTAATTATCTCCATTTTCTTGGCCAAGTGGAGCATTCAGATGATCTTTATTTTGGGACACGCACAATACAACCTCATCTACTGGCTGGAATGAGACTGTTCCAGTCTCCTTTGGGGACTTTTCCCAGATGAGTTAGTGAACTGATCCCTAACTGCCTTAAGTGGAGACCTGCAGGTTTTTCTGTATTCTGCCTCCCCTGTGACATGAATATATTTGGGTGACCACGAAAACAGCTGCCACAAGTAGGTGGCTGGAGCCTGTCACAGTTTAAGCTGCCTGACCAAATGTCTGGGGGTGGGTGTGGAGCATCCACAGCTGTCTTTCCATAAAGGCTGTATTTTCATGGCATGTGTTTCTGGAATTGGTTTCCTAGGTGGCACAAGTGTTCAAATAACCTCTGCAAACATGGATTTTGCACTTCGCTTTAAGGCCCAAAGGTGATTGTCCCTAAAATCAAACTCCTGATGGCAAAAGCTTTGTTGTAACCCTAAATGGATAGATAGGTGTGTACCCTAAATGGATAGTTACTGCCTTTCCCTGTCTGTGAAAGGGGAAGAAATGACAAACTGGGGATTTTTTTGCACCTCTAGCAGATTTGGATAAATGTGACCTTTACTTCCCTGGGGTGAGGGTGTCACCTGTGAGCTTTGGAGGGAGAGGTGCTGATGCTGAAGTGGGAAATGCTTCTCTGCTGCGTGGGAGCTGGCAGGGTGGGCATTGTTCCTACTTCCAACACCCAGACATGAGGCTGTGGGAGCTGAGACATCCTGGAGGCACAGAAACCCTCTAATTGCAGCTGACCAGTCTGCAAAATACACCAAATGGGTTGAGCACCGTGCTCTCTAGCAGGGAATTGAGCCCTTGATTTAGGAAGTGGTGACTTTTAATTTTTTTTTTTTTTTTTTGTAAAAATCTCCTTAAAAGTGACTGTGTTCCTAATGCTGAGCTCATATCAGTGACCTGTCTGCAGAGCCACCCGTGTCCCCCTCGCAGCCAGCACATACTTTTGGGGGATATTTAAACACAGTTGATATCTTTTGATAAAACATGTTGTGATTATTTACAGGAAGGAGGAGAAGAGGGCACAGAGAACATCCAGCTTTCAACAAGGGGCCTCTTCCTCTGAAACCAAAGGAAAAACACTGGGTGGTGCTACACAGAGATCTGCCACCAAAATCTACTGATGACAGGTCTTGGTTTCGAGGTTGGGATGGGAGAATTGGGCAGAGTGGGATTTAATCCACATAGAAAAAGTTGAGGTGATAGGGGAGTCTGCTCCCCAAAACTTTGAAGCACCAGTGAAGAAGTGAATACAAGAAAAAATTTCTTGGGAATCATCATGGTCTAAAAATAGAATTATTTTTATCTTCAGGAGTTCCAGTTCTAAGAACAGTGTGGTAACAGCCTGACCATAAGTTTTACAGCCAGTTGAAAGATTTCCACTGTTTTCAATTGACTTGGGACAATATTGTATGCAATTCATCTCATGATGTAGAATTCCTGATTTGCCCCTGGAAATAACCCTGCTGTGTTGTATATTTTATTATGCTATTTCTAGCAAAGTATAGACAATGACAAATGCTGATTTCAGAGGAAATCTTTGCTCAGGTATTTCAGCTTAGTCATGCCCTGGCTGGTTCTACAGTAAATCTGCATGCCAATATTTATCTTATATAGGCCATCTGCTGTACTCCTGACACAGGAATTCCAAAGGATATGGGGAAATAAATAAATAATTTCTGCAGAATTCTAAAAAAAGAAAACGATTATCAACAGTGGGTCTCCTCAGAATAGGCCTGGAAGTTTGCTATGACTCAATGTGTTTTAAGGAAAGAAAAATGTTATTTTAACGATGAAGCCAGCAAATTCTACCCTTTAGATTCCACAGCAGTAATGTCTGTAAAACCCATGATTTAAAAGCTGCTATTTCTCACCATCTGAAGCTAAGTACACTTTTTTATTCTATCAAATCTGAATAAAATTAGAGCTCTCTGCATAAATTCTCCCTGCCTCTGCGCCTGCTGTCTTAGCTCGAGGCAGAAGCAGATGCCTGTGATTTCTGAGACTGTCAAACCAGCACCATAAGCCAAAGTTACGTTCACCTTAAAAAACCAAGAAATTTATTCCAGCTTGGTAACAAGCTGGTCCATTATTTCAGGTTTTTGGTGCCCGTGTTCTGCTTTTTAAAGGCCATCTGAAACCTCACAGGCATTTTTGACATTTTCCCATTAACGGGGTTGATATTTGGGGTATTGAGACTGCTTTGTGTTCAGATTTAAACTCATAATGCCTAAGATCTGTCACCAGTTCACTGGAAGATGCTATTTTTATTTTCCTCATTATCAGTTCTTAAAAAAAAAGGGGGGGGGAGGAATTTAACACATTGCTCATTTAATATTAATTGGAACATATTTTTCCCTGTAGCAGTTTGCTGATTATGAATTTCAATGCCACAGAGGTGGCATGGCAAATAGTGACTATAAATAGAAAATAAGCCTTTGCTGTGAAATGCCCAGCCAGAGCAAAGAGTCATTAATCAGTGAACAGGTAGAGCCCAAGAGCCCAGTCCCACTCTGCTCATGGAAACACAGGCTGACAGAGCTGTCTGAACAATCAACCACAGCACTTTGCTCTGTGCACAGGGAGAAAGTTTAGTCAAGTGTTTAAAATATGGAAATAGGAGTGAAAATGCCTGTGTTGTTTCTCCTGCTGACTGGCTGCAGGCATATCCCCTCCCTGTGATTTAATCACTGAGGAAGAGCCAGCACATGGAAACTGCAGGCAGCATTGCTCAGAGAGGGAAAAACAGTAAAAAAATTACATCAGGGAGTGTGAAAGGTGGAGGTGGCCAGTGTGTAAGTCACAGGGATTTGTGTGACAATTAAACAATTCATGTCAAAGCCTAGCAGGTCATTTTGGGCTGGCTGCATCCTTGGGTTTTCTTCCATGTATCCTGTAGTGAGGGCATCAAGTATAGCCAGAGAAAAATTATTCATAGAGGCCAGCAAGTCCTCCTGCTCCCTTGTTTGTCAGCCATGAACCAGTGAACACTGAGGGGTACTGCACAGAAATCTGCCACCCAAATCTCATCAGGACAGCTCTTGGTTTCCAGGTTGAGGCTGGCTAATTGGGCAGGGTGTGGTTTAATCTGTAAAGAAATGAGATGCTTCTGTGATGGTTGCATAAAATCAAGCCCAGTTTACTTTCGACCCTGCTTTGACCTAATTTCTGTTCTTAATAGAAAAAGGAATAGTAACAATGGCACCTTTCACCCCCAGGGATTTCAAAACATTGGAAAAGTTGCATCCTCTGAGCAGAGATGTGGCAGGGTTTGAAGGAATAAGTAGAAATTCCTTCTCCTTAAGAGGGGAAGTCTGACATCAGAGAGGGGCTTGGCCCACTAAAGACCTTTGCAGAGCCTGAGCTGACCTCGCTGGCCAGCAATGGTCAGGGGGGCACCGGGCACGGGCCAGCGGCATCTCCCCAGCACTGTCAGAGTCCAGGGATCAGGAGCACTCAACAAGATCCAATTCTGCCACCTGCTGCTGCCCTCCACGCCTACAGCGCCCGTACGGTCACTGCACCCAGCCCTGGGCTGCTCCAACCTGGCTGGGATTTTACTGAAGTTGTGTTACCAGCGGGGTTGTTGCCTTTAAACCTTAAAAAAATACCCGAGGAGCTCAGTTAAGAGCTCTGCTTTCAGTATTTATACTAACAGCAGGAATGCAAACTGTCCCTGCAGCATGTAGCGATAAAGGGGATGAAGAACATCCACACCTGCCTCACAAAAACAGAGCCCAGGATTGTGCTAAGTACATATTTTCAAGGAAAATCACTAACCATACAAAGGACAGAGGCTGGGCTGGTCAGTGAGAGCAGTGACCAAAGGTTGTGACTGCCATAACTAAAGGTACTTTCAAAGCTCAAGTATTTGAGGGAACAGAAGAAAAATGCAGGTTTGTCTGTACAAACCAGTGGGGCTTCCCACTACCCCTCTAGATATCTCTGAGGGAGAAGATTAAATTAGAAAGCTGGCTCCATGGGCAGTTACCAGCAACCAGTATGTGCAAAGCCATGGCTTCTGTATCACTGTAGGAACTCAAAACTGCTTTACTTTTAACTCTGAAAGTCCAAGACTTTCTCCTTACATACTGCTAGGCTGAGGCACTCAAGCAGCTGAGGCAGTGCCTGGCCCTCAAGATGCTTCTCCATGAGCACTTTCCTGTTGGTTGTGAGTGTTCCCACCTTGAGGTGAGCTGGGATGACAAGGCTCTCACCTTCCATGGCAGCAGAACCTGCAAGTGCTGATATCAAGGATGTTCAGGTTGCCACAGGAGATTGGAGTTGTTTGGGACTTAAAGGAGTCTGTGGCTCATTTCTTCCTCATGGACTGTGAACTTCCTCTCAGGCCAACCACTGTCAAGGATAAGGGCTCCCATCAGTGAGCACTTCATATATAGTGCTAACTAAATTTAGTGTCAAATCTGCTGTGAAAATTTACAGCTTGTAATAGTTACCTGACAGGCATCCAGACCCTCCTGTCCAAATACACAGTTCCTTAAATTAGACACAAAGTGTGTCATGAGACAGCAGCCTAAATTACATATTTACAGCACTGGAGCAGGTAAGTACATATTTACACAGCCAATGCTGGGTTCTTATTTTAAAGAAGTTGACTGGCTTGTTCAGGGTGTTTTTAAAAGTGCTGATGGAATATTGAAGAGCTGGGAGGTTTGGGAGCTCTCTGGGCCAGGGGCTCTCTGTGTGTTCACAGCAAGTTCTGCTCAATGAGCTTCCACCTGGAGCCACATTTCTGGGATCTATTTATTGGATTCAGCCCCCAGGAGTTCTTGCAATTGAAAGAATAAGAGTATGTTATAAAAAAGAGCAACTCCCTCTAAAATGACTGTGCCCGGAGATTTTTCCCTTCTTAAACATTATTGCTCCCAAACAACTACTTTTGTATTTATGTAACAATTTCCTTATGGGTCATTGTTAAATAGAACTTGGGTCCTTCTCTACCCAGAGCCAATGTCCCCATCACTGCAACTACAAAATCATGTCCCTGTCAGGGCAGTTCTTCTCTGCACCAACAAGCTTAAGAGTTACATCACAGTTGCATATAAAAAAATGTAATTCTAGTCTGCACCACTTCTTCAGTATTCCAAACTTATTCCTTTGTGAAGTAAATTTCCTTTTGAACTCATGTAAGTTTTAAATCATAAGAAGGCAAGAAGAAAGGAAAGAACTGAGAGAATGTCTTCATCAGAGTCTGTTCGTAGCACAAACCAGGCTCAGGATGTGCTGGTACAATTTTGTTGCTTTCAGCTGCTCTTGGAGATAAGTGGCTCCTTTGAAATATGACTATGATGTATAAATTAGATGTTTCTGCAAAGAATGTGTCACTGTGGGGAAGATGATCCATTCTTTGCCCAGGTGAATAAGCAGGGCCTTACTCTGTGTAATGGTTAACTTGGTCTCACAGGGATCAGTGGACCTGGTCCTCTGTGCCCCTGTCCAGAGCTGGGTGATGCAGCTCTTGTTCCAGGTATTTGCTGTTTGATGAAATTCCTCATAGAAGCTGCAGCTCCATGGGTGATGGTATTCCTACGAGGAAAGCCACACTGTCTAGAACAGAAGGAGCAAATATGAATTATTTTGAGAAGCTATTAAATTATTTTTTCCCCTGAAGTATTTCAATCCCACATGGCAGTGAGATTGTCATCACAGGGGTGTGGCAAGTGAAATCTGCTTGGCCTCCCTTATGCAGGACACCATGGGAGAGAACCTTTACTTTCAGCTTAAGCAGGGAAACTCTGTGGTAGATTCTTCCAGAACAAAGCCTGGGGGTTTCCCTGAGGGGTTCAAGGGTTTCCACACCACAGGGCATCCAAAGCTCCCAACTACTGTAGCCCTTGCCAGCCACAATCAGTGTTCCTGATGGAGCCCCAGCCTCGACTGAGGAGCTCAGTCCAAAGAATCTGTTCTCTTGTTTACACAGCTCATCCAGGCTGACACTCGTCTCCTTCGAGGCAAGAAATATGCTGGCTTTGAGAGACGTGCTTCACTTCCAGCCACCCTGCTTCCTCTTTAATGTCACACGCATCCAAACACAAGGCTGATCTCCTGCAATCAAGACTGTCTGGAACATTTTCATAGCAGAGAGTTGTATCCAAACATCTATTTGTTCCACAAAAGAAAAAAATTAAGAGCCTGGTGCTCTCTTGCTTTTGAGACACGAGTGACCACAAGACCCTGAGACCAAAATTTCTCAAAACAAGCTTGGATAAATCTGACACATCCTCAAAACATCACTCTTTGCATATTGTAAGGATTCTCAGGAGCTGTGTTTTTTTGTATGTTAACAATTTTACTACAGCATCAGAGTGGGCCTGAATAAACATGACCATTTACTAGTCTTAGAGAAACATATTAAGTTCCAAACTTGATCCACATTTCAGAGGTCTCCAAGTTCGAGATTTTATCACCAGGTGTTTGTGTCAAATTGTCTCTTTCCTTTATAAGGTTATGCTATTTTCTAAATAAATAACTTCTCTTCCTGAAAAATGAACATATTAGTAGAGCCCAGAATTTCTGTTGTATATTTTCATGACTTGGCTGAATTTTTTATTTACTAATAAATGGACTTCTGAGTTATTGCAGACTTGCAATGATGAAATCTCAGATTTTCTCACCTCTTTTCTGTGGCAGCTGTGAACATCTTAATTCTTTCAGATTTATGTGTTCTTGAAGCGCAGGCAAAATTACCTCTATTTCAGTGGGTTTATTGTGAATAAAAGTCCTTGTAATTTCTGAAGATTAGAGTGAGTTGGGAAATGTTATGTTAGACACAACAAGGGTATTTATTATTTAGGGAACCTCTAGCACAGCATTCTTGTCACTGATTAAACAGCACTGTTTTCCTCAGCAAGAATTAGTGTCTCTAAGCCACAGGTGTAGGAATCTTTCAGTTTTATCTGCCATTCCTACCTCAACTGACTTCTGCCAAATGCAGTGCAGAACTTGGGAAGAATCATGTCCATATTTACTTCTGCCTATGGGCACAAACCAGACATGCAGGCCCAGAACCTGGGATTGTGACCCATTCACAATGGTCAGAAAGGAAATATAAATGAGATATTCTTGATGCAGTTGTGTTTGCAGCATTGCTTTCAGCTATAGCTCAGGGTGTTTGGGGGGGGGTTGTGTGGAATAATTTACATCAGCTACATTTTGTAGGAAAAATAAAGGGGTAAACTTTAATTATTAGAGATATTCTGTCTGAAATTTTGTCATACATTCAGGTTTTGTTTTGGGCTGGCTGGTGTTTTGTTCCACCATCACTGAGCTCAGCCTGGACTCATTCTGCCAGTTCAGCTGGAGCTGGGCTCACCACAAAGCTGGTTGGGCACCTGTAAGGAAGGTCTAAATTTCCAGGTGAAAACAGCTGATCAGTTAAACAGATCAAAGGAGATATTTTGGTACTGGGTATCACTAATTCCCTCTGACCTGTCTGGTGGAGCTGTGCATCCTCCTGTTTAAGAAGCTCTCCACCAGAACACATTTCACCAGGTTACCTTGGGCTCCCCTGGGTGTTGTGGTTGTATATTTAATTGTAAATGGCTCAATGAAAACAGATCAGACTCGTGGCTGGGGAGCTCTCAGATTTTGGAATTAACCTTTTCATACAAATTTCATAGGTGGTTTTTCCATATATGAGCTGTGCTTGTAAAAGCGCAGTACATTATAAACATAAATGTTTCATTTGTTATAAATATTTAATAATTACGAATAATTGATGAGCAGATTTTAAAGCAAGCTGATTAGAGTTGTGTGAAATTAAGGCTACCTTTGTATAATTTTCTAAGCTGGGTTCTAGACATTATCTGGGCTCTGTTGTGCTATAGAGGTGCATGCCTGATTGGTACTGTCACAAAAAATATCAGCAGATGGGAACAAACAGAAAAATACACTTTTATTAGCTATATGGGCAATAAAATTAATATGGAGGATACAAGAATTTCTGCATCCACCAATTTTCATTCCATTGTAATTCATTCTTTATGGATTATCTTAGAGCTCTTTTTTCAAGAGAACGTGTTTAATAGCACAGCACTAATAGCTAGCTGTGATTCAGTGACTTTCACCTATTTTGCTTTCATTTTTTTCTAATTGCCTTTGATCTCCCTGGGGCTTTGAAGCCTAAAAAAACCCATATAATGCTTATCTAATTACCAGGGCTCTTGCATCTCTGAAAGATTTCATCAAGGACGCTGCTTCCTGCTTCCTGCATTCAGCTGAGGGGCTGTCCCCGGATGGTTTTGGGAGTATCACAGAGCCACAGTCCCTTTGCCAATAGGTGCCACTGTTGCTCTGCATATCTGAGTCATCAATGTCCTTCACTTGAAAACCCAACCTTGAAATCTGCAAATCTAAATCACGGTGACTAAAATGTTGCAGAAGTAAAGCTCCATCCAGACCATGGCCAGGGGCTTGCCAATGCCAAGACTACGGTATATGCTTTATCTGTTCCTAAAAATAATTACAATATTGCTAATCTTGAGCAAAAAATGAATTTCATTAAATTAATTCCAGATATATTGAATGTAAGCCATCAACGTGGTGCAGGTTTATTGTTGAGCCTCAGACCAAGAGCAGCTGAGCTTTGCAGATCTCTGCTTTGGGCCAAATGTGATTTAAATGCAGAAGTTGCATACTGGAGCAATAAGAACTTGGACTTGTACCAGCACTTCTTACATAGGAGCAAAGCCTTAGGGTGGCCTATCCAGCAGTGGAAAGGCCCCCCCAGAGCTATTTCTTCCAGATTTGCTCTCTGCTAATGCAAGGTCAGCTAATGTAGTTTGCTTTGCAGCTTATCTGCTGTTAAGTGCTTTCCCTACATAAAGCCAAGGGTAATCAAGGTTTGCCTGCTTCCTGTGCTGGGAGGAACCTTGCTTCACTTTGTCCTTGGACCTGCAACTGCCTCCTATGTTTGCTTTACTCTTAGATGTTTCAGACATACTATGGAATAACACAAGGTTCTTTTCTGCTCTTTCTTCAAAGCAATTAAGAGCAATTTTATGTCCTTTCAAGTTCTATCCCACTTGTTTTGTGTTTTGGCTTGGTTGTTTTTTTCACTGCAACTATTTATTGACTAAAAACCAAGAGATGAAAATTTGTTTGCAGTGATTTAATATCTTCTGAAATAGTCCTGCCCACCTGCAGGTCAGGATGTAACCCAGCAACTTGCTCTAAACTGGTCTAAAGCTGTGTGCCTGTATAAGCTAATTCTCATTCCTCCTGCATGGAGCAGCTCCCACCAGCAGCAAGCTATATTAAGCAGTGCTTAAGATCACCCTAAGCAGTTTACACAGGGGCATCCCCGGCTTCTCTGGCTCTCACCAGTTGTCTGATGGTTTGCAGATATAGCCCAGGATTCTGCCAACATTTTGGGGAAGATGTTCCCTGGTCTGGGAGGTCATGAGTTTTAGGTGGTTGTGTCAGCTGACAAGTAGCAAAAGCTGAAATTGTTGTGCCTTCACAGGAAATGGGGCAGATACTGGACGTCACTCAACTTCTTTCTAGTGCAGTTTTTCATCAGGTCTTCAAGATGGACATAGAGAGTGGGTTATTCTGAGACAAGATTAAACAATAGAAATTATATAATTAAATTTTTGGTCCGGGTGTTTTTACTCCACAGTTGTCATAGGGAATGTTTGGACTATTTTGACAGCAGATTAAGGATAAAATGGATCTTTTTGTTTCCAGGACATTCGTGTCCACTCTCTGACTGGAAGAGAAAATCACTGTTAGATTCTGACAGATGCAGCCATGTTATCAATCAGGAGTCCTGATTCTTCAGAGCCCCTCTGATAGATATTTGAAAAGTTAGCCCAGCTAATCTTTTACTTAAAAATTCAGAAAGATAATAATACTCTGTGAATTCTCTTAATAATACTCTGTGAATTCTCTTGCTAATTGTATCCCACAGCTCTCCTTGTTTTCAACTGATATTGGACAGGGAAATCTGTTCATTGACACTCTCCTTCCGTGCTTCCTGTGGTGAATAAGGATTGTTGTATGAATAACATTTCCACTTTATTAATCCAAAAAATAAGGTACTGGTAAGAAAGTAGCCAAAAGTCACCACAAGATCCATTTCCAGAACTTAAACAAAGGAGGATCCTGTCTCTAAATCTATATATTGACCAGTGCACCATGTTCCATTTCATTGAATTAACAATGCCAAGAACTACCAAGAATGGGGAATTTCTGAGGAATCCAGGCCAACTTGCACTCCAGCTGCAGAGGGGAGGCAGCACAGGTTGTAGCCACGTCCATTGGAGTTCTGAGCACACTCTGACACTAAATTTTGGCTTCTTGCTTCCTTGTGATGGATGAAAAGTGCTGTGGTGGCAGGCCCCAAAATGAGAGGCACATGATGCTGTTGTGCACAGCATTCAGATGGCTTAGTGTGGTTTTGAGTCAGACTGTATTTTTCCCACTGATATCACACACCTTTGTCAGTCTCTGTGTTACTTATAATTTAATCCCTGAAAATAAGGGCATTTGCATTTCAAGTGAATTTCCACTTCACTTAAGCAACTGCATCTGTATGTCATGAGATCCGATCAGCCTGATTTCAACACTTGCATCATGGATTTGCAGACACATTTAAGAAGGCTGAAAATGAAAAGCTGATTGCCCTGTGCTGCTTAAGAGCTTCATGAAGCAACATTGCATATCCAGCCTTCCAGCTGCCAGTCTAGGGAGAATGATAACAATACTTGGGGGTGGAGAAGTACCTTGGTGGAAGGAACATTCCAGCAGATGACGCTTGTGGGAAAAGTATTGTAAAAGATCTGGGCCTTATTTAAGTGCAGTTTGTTTATATGAATTGGAGGTGTGCTGATTAAAATAATCCTATTTTACCAGCAAGCTGCTATTAGACCCCAGGGGACGCCCTGAAGACACAATACCCAGTCCCAGGTGGGAGTAACACACTGGTTTTCTTCATGTGCCCTGGTCACCCCCAAGGCACAGACTGGAAAACATCCAGGGAGTCCCAAGCAGTGTGTGCTGGTTGCCTGCCTCAGGAAGGATTCCCACTGGAATCCAACCTACAGGGGAGCTTTGAATGGCCACAGAGCGACAGTGCCTTCCTTTACACATACAGTTGTTTAAGGATATATAAAATAGGATTTAAGTATTAGTCACAGATCATCGCTGCCTGGAATGTTGGCACACACAGTCCCACACTGGAATTTTTTGTTCCTTAACTCAGATTTCCCCATCATGGTTTTTCTTAGTGTTTGGTCTGTGAGCTGGGAAGCAGATGAGGCTGTTCTGTATGAGATGCTGCCGAGTTTAAAAATGTGAGAGATACACAACACCCATCATTGCTGAGACAGCCCAGTAATCACAGCATCTCTGTTCCAGTGCTCCTTTCTGTGTCTACACAAGTGCTTTTTGGGGAAGAAGTCTATGTTCTTTGCCTTAGCTGGTAAAGTCAACTGGTAAAATCAGCCACCATAAAATTTTGGATTGGTTTCTTAGTGTAAATAAAAAACCACTGTATTGCACTTGAAAAATTATCTGTGCTTTGGTTAGCTTGGTTAAATACCTTCACCTGCCATGGGAACCAGCATCTGAAAAGGATGAATGAACCATTTCTCCCCCCTATTTGTTCCACTTCTGCTGCAGCAGACTGTAACACAGTCTGGGCATTTGGTTCCAGGAAAAAAATCTAAAGGAAGCAATTTTAGCAGAGTCAGGAGGATCTGCCTGAACAGCTCTAATATTGAACCTAACTAGCATATTTTGACAAAGTTAAAAGTCTAATGACAAAATTTTGCAGAGCTGTTAAGCAGGGCATAAAATCTATCAAGCAGCGCTGCAAGCAAAGATGCTCATGTTTCTACAAGCAAATGAGACCAATATCCAGATTATTAAAGATCCTCCAAGTCATAACTATTAAATTCTGGAAGGATTAGTGAAGTCTCTCTTGCATGATGTTGGTAAATGTTATTGCCTATATTGCTGTGTTGTTGTGTATAAGTGGTACAGCAGCCTCAAGTGACTGCCCTAAGTGCCATTTTTAATTGGCCAATATTATATCCAGTGTGAACCCCTCAGTGCAACCTGTGCTTGGGCATTGCTTCTGCCCTGGCTTAAGGAGAGGAAGGGCAGGTCATAAACAGAATGAATTAATAGAGGCCAAGAAAGATGCTTGTCCTTCTCCCTCTTATTACTCTTGTGAGCTGAGGCTGGAGTCCAGCTGACAGCTACAGCCCTGTACTACCCCCATAGCACAGACCTGCTCTGTTCCTGCCCTCACCTTCCAGATCTTCCCCTTCTTTCTCACCTCATCTTTCCCTTGTCCTCTTCTCCAGCCAGTTTCCAATGACAGCTGCAGTAGAGTATTTGGGTCAATTTTCCACCAATCCTGCCCAATTTTTTGTGATGCAATCATATTTGTTTGTCCCACCAGCACTCCCCTCCCTGGTTGATGGAACTGTCCTTCCAGTTACGTGGGTGAAACATTACCCAGTAGTCCAGTGCTAAAACTGGGGTAGAAAGAGGCTCCAGTCCTGCTTGTATGCTGATAAACACAGGTGATGTTGGTCATGGAACCATTTGTTTGTTGTGCCCACAGTGACAGAGACCACGTTTGACACAGCATCATATTTCCTTATTTTCATCATATTTATTTTATTGTCAGTGGCTCATAACCCACTAATGTCCGCTTGGTTTTATTCTCACACCACACACACCTGCTAACACACAGTTTCTCTTCACACAGCTATATTTTATTTTATTTTAAACAACTGGAACAAACCAGGATGTCCATTCAAAGAGCTGTACTTTACTAACAGAGATAAAGACAAGGGCTTGCAGCATGGTACAAGCTTGTAGAAGGTTTGCATATGCCATGTTCCAACAAACAGCTGGAATTAGGTTCTGATGAGCTTTGTTTATCATCGTTAATGGCTGCCCCTGATTCACTACCCATAACCTGATATTAAATATCCTAAAAAGATATTTTCCTAGGTTGAGGTATGAACAGACTCATGGAATCTAAGATATTTACTATAAGCTTTTTAGGAAGTTAACAACACTGTCCAATCCCCTTTTCCCAGATGGAAATGACACACCACAATAATCATATAGGCTTATGATTCCATGGAATCCATCTTCAAGGTGGTACCAGGTCACTGGAACCCCGTTGTCCTCCAGCCTCTTCTTGTACAACAAGCCATCGTCCCGCAGCACGTCGTACTCGCAGGTCAGGATGAAAGATTCTGGCAGCTGGTGAACAACAGAGTCTTCAGCCAGCAGTGGGCACAGGTTGGGCTCACAGAATCTCTTCACTGTCTCGTAAACTTCAGCTATAAAATCAGTGGGCCTAAGTGGCGTCACACCTCTGACCTTAAATTCCTCAGGGATGTTGTCTGGACTCACCCACTTCCTATACTTCAGCCTCATGTCTGGAGGAATATGAGAGCCCTCCAAGACCTCTTGCATGTGCAGTGCATCCCCATTGAGATACAACAAAGCAAAGAAAGCAGCACGCTCCCGGAATAGCAGAGGAACTCCCCGGTTTTGTTGGTAGGATGGTAAATTGAAGTCCAGTGCCTGCAGGCCTGGGTAGATGAGGATCTGAGCACGCAGTCTGGGCAGGTCTGACCTGCCTGCCAGGGTCTGGCTCACAGCAGCTGCCAGGTTGCCCCCAGCACTGTCCCCGCAGACAGTGACCCGGGCAGGATCCACGGCGTAGTGCTGCAGGTGCTGCAGGAAGTGCTGCGTGGCGCTCAGACAGTCTTCGTACGCAGCGGGGTATTTGTGCTCAGGGGCCAAACGGTACCTGGGACACGGAGACAAGAGGAAGGAAATGTCAGCAGTAACCAGGAAATGGTCTCCCATGCTATATGGCCTATCATATTGGGGTGCTTTGGCTCTAGGTTAGGATCTTCAGTGCCTCCAAACAGCTGCTGCTCCATTTGGGATTGCAGATAAGCTGTAAATGGTGACTTCAGTCACAAGGATTCACTGAAGTATGATTGTCTCTGATTAATGATCTGAACAAGGAATTGTACAGTCCTTAGTGATGGTGAAAACTCCCTCTGTACTTCTGACAAGATTACTTAATAATTTTGTGCCTCTGCTTCCTATGTGTAAAATGAGAGTATTTTAGTGTGATTATTTTCTTTTCCCATAGCTCCCAGTTGCTTGGAGCATCTTACTACATGTCCATATGTTCAGCACAAGGAAGACTTTTTTCACCTAAGTTTTTAACTGGCTTTTATAGACTTCCTTATTGCTCCAAATATTTCCATTTGTATCTTTTAGGAGTGTTCTGGGCATGAACAATTAAGGGCTGTGAAATCTCTGTTATCACTATTTTTCTCTTCATGGACTTGACTGAACGCCATAGAAATTCCTGTGCCAAAAAAGAAAACATCTCCAACACCAGCTCAGCTCTGCTGTGGTCCCACAGCAACAATCTCCCAACTACAGAACTGGGTAGTGTTCACTTACTGCACAGACACTACTACCGAGTCACTCTCCCTGGAGAGGTAGCGACACACCTTTTCATAGGTATCTGCAAAAGAAATATTGTTGTTAGTGCTTCACCATTGCCCTCAGCTTTGAGACAGCCTAAGGAATGTCCATCCCAGAAAGGCTTCAGACTTCATCCCAAATCACATGCTGAAACCACAGCTTATTTCAATCTTCTAAAAAGATGAGAATATTCTTTCTACACTATTACAGTTCCTCCAGGAAAGTATCTTACCAAGGCTTCCGAATACCCAGCCTCCTCCATGAAAGAAGAGGATGCCTCGCCTTGGTCCATCCGAGGTAGCTTTAGGCTGATAAACCCTCACAGGTACTTTGTTAAACTGCAGATCCTGGATAAAGAGTTTTGGATCCAACCCTAGTTTCCGTCCCTGTCGCACGTATCGGCCAAAAGTGATTTGGCTGCAAAGCCCAGTCTTCTCCAAAATCCTTCCCTGTTGAAGGTAAAAGACATTAAGGTATCTTTAAAAGTCTGGAGTTAGCCAGGGTATAAAAACTCTGCATTGTACTTACACCAAACTTATTTTGGGGAAATTTTAAAGAAACGCAGAACTCTGATTTGGAAATGAATAATTTTTCCCAAGTTCTCACATCCTGCAGTCGGTAGAAAAATTTACTTGCACTACTCAAACCCAATGTCACATAATAAATTTTATAAAGATCAGCCAAACTGGTTGTCTTGGAGTACATATTTTAACCATCAGCATTATCCTGCACACATTTGTGGTCATTCTTGTTTCATTTATACTTGATAACAACAACGAAATACCATATGTAGAAACAATTCTCCATTGCTGAAACTAATATTCATGAATTAGACTCAGTGAATTTGCAAATCTAAGGTGCCGAGCTGTGTTGTACAAGTTAGTTTGCTTTTTATTCACACCACAGATCTACTGAGCAAAATGAAGTTGCTTCCCTTCCCAATGCTCTTGCAAGCTAGAATATAAATCTGATGTAGTAAGTGAGCAAAGAAGAAGCTGGGAATCAAACAGTAAACATTCACTGGCTGAACAACATCCTTCTTTTTAATGCCCACTGAGTCTGCCTTGTCACCTGCTAGCGGAGTTCAGAATTGCTGGGCAGCTTTGTCAGTAAATTTAATTTAAAGAGGATGTAAATGGTTTAAGAATCTGTATGGAGGAAAATAAAGTCTGTGCGATAGTAGAGGTAATGTTTGTGGCTCAAGAAGTGACAAAATGGAAGATTTTAAGAAATTCAAAGACAGCAAGTAACAGAGGCAGAGCTGAGGAGGGCTCTAATACCGTTTATGCAACACCGCCAAAGGGGGTCCAGGGATTAAGTAAAGCAGCCCTAAACGGATTGTGTGCCATAAATGTCAGCCGTGACAGGAGCAGCTGAAGGGCTGCAGCTTTCCTCGTTCAAGGTGATTTCGCCTGAAGGTGCGGGCAGAGCACCAGCCCAGCCCCGAACTCGGGACTGCCATCAGCCGGTCGCAATCTCCGCTAACACGCCCCAGCACGTTCCTGAACCGGGATCGGGGTTTGCCCGCGACCTGGGCAGCGCTCCCCGGCCGGGGGTGACCGGGACAGTGTCCGCACCAGAGTGTCCGGGACAGCATCCTCGACCAGGGGGTGCCCGGGGTAGCATTCTCGACCGGGGGGTGCCCGGGGTAGTGTTTGTGCCGGCAGCGCCCGGGGCAACATCCTCGACCAGAGGATATCGGGGGCAGTGTCCGGGTCGGGGGGTACCCCGGGGCACAACCCGATCGGGGGTGCTCCCCGCATCCCCTCCCCGTCATGCAGCACCGCCAGCATCCCATGGGGACAGCGGGGACACGCGGATCCTGCCCCCGGCTCCCCGCGTTTGTGCAACCGCTGCCCCCCGTCCCCAGCCCGCGGCTCCCCTCGAACGCCCCTCGCCCCCCGCTCCGCCACTCACCAGCGCGGCGGTGCCGAGCAGCACGGTCAGCACCAGGCGCAGCTTGGCCGGCTGGTTCACCCCGGGCGGGATGTCGTAGCCGGGCAGGCCGAGCAGCACCGCGGCCGCCGCCAGCGCCGCCAGGGGCAGGAGCAGCAGCAGCAGCGCGGGCAGCAGCGCCATGGCCCGGCCGCG
>VYXD01011010.1:402368-446803 GCA_013397195.1 Hylia prasina
GATAATACTAAATACTAAATAAATACTAAATAAATACTAAATACTAAAAAGACTAAAGAGGCTAGAATACCAAATTATGAAAGAGAATTAAGCAATTTAGAACCAATGGGCATTAATCTGTTTGCTAAAAAAGTATGTAAACAGGTGAAAAAGTTTTGCATCAGCGTCTGTGTGTAGAGACGGAATTCTGCCCGGCCACACACACACACACACACATACACACACACACAGAGGGATGGCCGNGGGAAACTGATGAGGGGTAAGTGGTGAAGGGGCAATTGACGAGGGGCAGCTGGTAAAAGGTACTAGGAGAAGGGCAACTGACGAGGGGCAATTGACGAGGGGAAACTGATGAGGGGAAACTGGTGAAGGGGCAGCTGGTGAGGGGGCACCTGGAGAAGGGCAATTGGCGAGGGGCAAATGGCAAGGGGTAACTGGTGAGGGGGCACCTGGAGAAGGGCACCCGGTGAGGGGCACTCACTGAAGGGGCACCTGGTGAGGGGCAGTTGTTGAGAGGGTTCCTGGTGAGTGAAGGGCAATTGGTAAAGGGGCAGCTGGTGAGGGAGGCCTTGCCAGTGCTCCCAAGTGTCTCTTATCCCTCTAAGGTTTCTGGGGTTTCTGGTTTTGTCTTTTTAAAAATCATTCGGTCCCCCGTTACTGGTACTTCCATTACCCAGCCTTCCATGTTATAGAAAGCCCCAAGAGTGGCCTAAAAACATCACGTGTGCTCAGCTAAAGTGGAAATCAAAGCAATCTCACTTTTTATAAATATTTAATTTTAAATTTAATTAGGGAAGCTCAGCTGATAAAGCTTGGGCTCTTATGGTTGACTTAATCCTTATGTAATAGGGAAAATCTGACTGAGGTCTAACAGAAATGAATTTCCAAAAACTGTCCTTTTAAGTCAGCCACCAGAAAAGAAAAGCCATCATTTAAGCCTTGATGGAGCTGGCAAGGTTCTGGTACTTACACATACAACAAAATTAACATCTAACAATGTTTCTGGCAGAAGTCTCAGCAGTGTTACTCACCAGAGTAGATACAACAATCAAACCAGCAACAATAAGTCGAAGTTTTCCAGGATTGCTCACTCCAGGAGGAATGCTGCAACTGGCATACTCAGTTTGAATTGTTCTTATGATTGCTGATATGAATGAAGAAACAAAAATCACCAGCAGTATCACTGGCAGTAGATAAAAAAGCGCCATTTTGCATATCCAGAGGTGATGTGTCTTCACGCCTATCTGTGATTTGACTATTTCAGGTAACAGTAAGGCCTGAAGCAGTCCCGGTTGCAAGAGATCTCTCAGGTGTTGCTCACTTTAAAGTCTGGGAAATATTGTGCAATGTGCCAGCAGTTGTCACATTGGAGAAGAGTCAATGTGTTTAATTTCCTGTTTATCTTTATGGTAATTGTGGGACTGATAAAGGGGCTGGTATTGAATATGGAATTCTTGGATTGTGGATGATACAAGTGAGTGCTCAGAGACTGAAGCTGAGTCCTGAATGAAGTTCTAGTCTATGACGGAGAGCCAGCAAATGTGGAGATTAAATTATCCCTTGCCATGGATCTTCAGCCAGGACATTAGCTTCCTGCATTGTGGGCATGCTTTATGGAGTTTGGAATGCAGAGATTTTACAAGGACATATAGAAAAGGAAATGGGAACAAGGGAGGGGGGCAAAAGGTAAATAACATGCTCTGCAAAAGTAAATGCATGAGTCCTGTTTTGTTGTTAGATTATTTGGGGCTTGAAGAAACCTGGGCTAGACCAGGTGTCCCTGCCCATGGCAGGGCATTGGAATGAGATGAGCTTTAATGTTCTTTCCAACCCAAACCATTCTGTGATTCTAGGACTCTGTTCAAGCACAAGAACAAGTTTTTCAGCGTGCCTGTATGTTTGATAAACATAAGAAAGTACTTAAAGTATTTTCCCCATTGTAATTTAAACAAAGCTGTCAATGGAGTATTTCTGTTGGGTACCGCTGCAGTTCTAATAGTCAAGTTAACTAATGTGAGTTCCTTTTTTTGAGTATAAAATACTGGTTACCTTGCCAACAGACATCTTCTTCAAACTGGGAATCTTAAACTCAGGTGCTACATGTAGCAGAGAGTACAGGCTGTGCATTATAGCACTGTAGTGTCAGTGTCTTTCTCCTTTGCCAAACCACAAACTTCTAGGAAGAATGAAATTGTTGACTGTAATTGAATAAAACAGGTCAGACCAGATGTTGGCTTAAAATTTTACTGCACCTTTTATATATACTGGGAGAGCAGCACTTGTACTGGGCAAGTGTCTAGTCCAAACAGATGATTAAAATAGCCAGACTGTGCATGGACTACTTCAAACAGCACTAAAAGAAACTATTCTTAAAATGTCTTTTATGGTGATCACACTGGCAAAATTGCTTATTAACAAATTGTTCTATATGAACTTCTTATATGGAATTTATAAGCCTAAAAGACCACAGAAATTTTTTTCTGTAAGAACAAAAGAAAAATGTTGCTATAAGCTTCTTAGGAAATTCACAATATTATCAAGGCCTCTTTTTCCAGCTGGAAATGACAACCAGTTACTATTAAAGGAGGTTATGATTCCATGGAATCCATCTCCAAGGTGGCACCAGGTCACTGGAACCCCGTTGTCCTCCAGCCTCTTCTTGTACAACAAGCCATCGTCCCGCAGCACGTCGTACTCGCAGGTCAGGATGAAAGATTCTGGCAGCTGCTGAATAATTGTGTCTTCAGCCAGCAGTGGGCACAGGTTGGGCTCACAGAATCTCTTCACTGTCTCGTAAACTTCAGTTGTACAGTCAAGTAGCACATGTGGTTTGTAGCCTCTGACCTTAAATTCCTCAGGGATGTTGTCTGGACTCACCCATTTTCTATACTTTAATTTGATATCTACAGGAATATGGGAGCCTTCCAAGACCTCTTCCAGTTTTATTGCATTTCCATTTAGATACTGCAACATGTAGAAAGCAGCCCGTTCCCGGAATAGCAGAGGGACTGCCCGGTTTTGTTGGTAGGATGGTAAATTGAAGTCCAGTGCCTGCAGGCCTGGGTAGATGAGGATCTGAGCACGCAGTCTGGGCAGGTCTGACCTGCCTGCCAGGGTCTGGCTCACAGCAGCTGCCAGGTTGCCCCCAGCACTGTCCCCGCAGACAGTGACCCGGGCAGGATCCACGGCGTAGTGCTGCAGGTGCTGCAGGAAGTGCTGCGTGGCGCTCAGACAGTCTTCGTACGCAGCGGGGTATTTGTGCTCTGGGGCTAAACGGTACCTGGGACACGGAGACAAGTGTGAGAGAAGGAAATATGAGTTTTAAATATATTGCTGAAGTCCTGGTTCCTGCAACCAGGAACGTCCTGATTTCTGCAAAACTTTCGTTGTCTCTGTAAGATTACCATCAATAAGGTGTAGGTGGTGCAGATTATTTTGTTATGATATCATCTGTTTATGATGTCTCTTAGGTCTTTAACAATACACAAATACTCAGCTGCCAAATATATGTAGGTTTTCTCGACAATTATTTAGTTACTTTTGCTTCAGTTTTTCATGGGTTGGACACAAATGTCAGTACTTCTGGTTTATATCTAAAAGTTATGTTACATATCCTCGTAATCTGAACCATTGTGCCAGTATTTTGATAATGTATTTGCTTGTCATTCACACGTCTTCTCTAAGCATCAAGCAGGCTTTCCCTGAATAAATGTTAAGGAGATCATACAGTTTACCATCAGTTTACAATCAGTTTTGAGTTTGGAATTTGAAAATATTGATTTAAAACTTCATTTTCGAACTAGATATCCCAAAGTGTAATTTGTGATGTAATCAGATAGTGAAAACAGCCAAAGTGTCTCCAAGCAACAGTAGAATGAAGCTGTAAATCACATACTTGAGAAGTCCCACAGAGACATTTCTCTGAGGAAGATTGTTGTTATGACTGGGGGGAACAGGAGGTGATATTTACACTATAGGAAATCTCTCAAAATCAGCATGAGCAAAGACTCACCCCACAGATACAACCACAGATTCACTTTCTCTGGCAATAAAGCGGCACAGCTCTTCATGAGTCTCTGAAAGAGATTTGGTGGGGTTTGGGTTTAGGTTGGGGTAAATTTTTTCTCCAGAGATGTTATCTATTGGAGAAGTCAAAGAATTGCAAGAAGGAAATGCTCTCTGCTTTTCTCTGCTGCTTCCTACAAAGCTCCTCAGTTCTTTTGTCCCTCCTCATCTTCCTATTTCAGTGTCCTGTTAGAAAAACCATGTGATCCACAGAAGATGCCTTCTTCTGGTAACAAGAATTATGAGATTGAACCTGTGGTTATACTCAAAGTTTGCAACTGCTACAGAACAAGAAACAAGCATCTTTACTATTTATGAAGTATGTAATTCTTTAACTGAACTATTTCTGTTATATATCTTACCAAGACTTCCAAATACCCATCCTCCTCCATGAAAAAACACAACTCCTCTCCTTTGGCTGGCAGATGGAGTCTTAGGCTGATAAATCCTTACAGGCACTTCATCAAACCACAGATCCTTGATGAAGAGCTTCGGGTCCACCCCCAGAGTCTTTCTTCCTTGCACGTACCGCACAAAGCTCACCTGCCTGCAGATGCCAACATTTTCCAAAATCTTTCCCTGTTCAAAGGCAAAGAGAACAGAGAACTTGCTCAAGAGATCGTGTGTTTTCCAAAGGAAAGGAACTGTGTGGACAGTAAACGGACAGTAAACTCACATCCTTTAAGTCATGTATTTTTAGGTAAGTAATAAAGTAAGAGAGTAATTGTACAGATATAGGAGACAGCTGAACAAGTAACAGCAGCATCAGGAGAGGTTATGAGAGAATTACATGAACCAAAGAACAGAACCCCAAACAATGCAACATTAACAGACTGATGAAATGGACCCCTCTGCTTCCTCAGCGGTCCTTTACCGAACATTGAAAGCAAGTTTGGGTTTTCACTGGTTCTCACTGATATTCTATCCTTCCCCCAGAAGATGTGAAAACATAGCCAAAGATGATCATTCTGGTGTTGATTTTCATGGTACAGACACTTGCCCAAAGTAGAGTTGACTAAGTTATGTTTGATAATTGCTTTTTGATCCATCTCCTAAGTCTCACTGATGTGTGCCATGCACTGACAAGGAGATCCTGACATATTTAGTAGGAATGAACTTCTGTTCATTCTCTGTGCCATAGGGATATTCATTCCAGGCACCAGAAAATGAATACAAATCAGAGCTAGTGCTCCTGTGTAACTCTGCATAAATAAAAGGCATAGCTTCTGTTTGGAAATGCATTGTTCAGCCATGCCAGTCAGTACTTTGGTCCTCAGGAATATTTGAATCAAGTTCCTAATACTCAGGATTCTGTTAGGAATATTTCTTATTAGACAGCCACATTTGCATGGATTGTCAGTAGTGTCATGACTCTCAATATATTTATTTACAAAATGCCTTTTTTTTCAGTGATTTCAGCTATTTATAATATTCCCCATTCTTTCCAAGATCTTGAGGAAAGATTTCTTGAAGAAACTAAGACATTTTGCATTATACTGATTTTAATTTTTTACAGAAACTAGTCTTAGTGTCTCCAGTTGTATACAAACATGATAGAATGACTTATTCTTTTGTATTTGCTATTTTCTGAGCAGGAATGGAACAATACCAAGAATATTTTAACTTTTACATTCCCCTTGTTTGTTTTCTTTCACCCTATGTTGTTTACATTGCAGCATACAGTGCTGGTTTATGGTGGGCAGTGGATTGATGATTAAGAGAACTGGCCTTTCCAGCTGCTTAAGTGATGTAATCTCTTTCTAATTACAACTTCTGTGCAGCCAAAGCATGAGAATATATATCTAGAATTCTATACTATGGTTGACCACAATCTAGAATATTTCTGACAGAGAATTTTTTTCCCTTTGTTTTCCTTTTTAAATTTTAAATAGCTTGTATCTCTTTGCAGATATTCCATTAAATGAATTTAGTCAATATATGCACAACCTCTATTATCTCCTACCTAAAGCCATGTCTCATCAGAGCCTCTCTACACCTATCATTACACAGAAATACCCGTGATTCAGTGAGCTCCTCTGTCAGCAGAGCTCACAGATGCTGAGTGCTGCTCCTGGAGACTGATTACCTTTCCATGCTTTTAGAAGCTGCTTTGCCTGGAGAAGTTGGGCTGGCCAGAGCCCCTCATTCCCATCAGACAGTGCTGCTTAGTTGCTGCAGGATTTACATAAATGTGCTTGGGGCAGAAGAATTCCTTCAGCTCCTCTTGGGCAACATTACCTAATTTTGTCATTTGCGTGACAGAAGCTCACCCTTCCCAAGGCCAACTCTAAAATATTCAACTTCTCACTTTATATTCAAAATAAATACAGAATTCTCATCCCTGTGCCCAAGAAAAGCTTGAAAGCACGGCCCTGAGAGATCTGGTATAGTCTGAACAAAGAATGGAAATACAAACGATCCAACATGGATAAACATTATAAATCAAATCATTGCTAGGACAGCTTGAGTCAGGACGGAAGCACAGTCAGACTTTCACACACTTGTGTGAGGGCAGCATTTATGAACTGCCTAAGACAGAGCTGGGCAGGACTGGATTAGAGCAGCGCAGTGTCAGAAGTCTGGCAAAAGTTTCTTTAGCAGCACTCAGCTCAATAAAACATGCAGCCTGACAGCAATGCCCCGGTCTCCTCTCTGGAACATAATTCCCTGCAGGCTTCTAGAATGGAAATAAGTTTAAAATCTACAGGTTCACTGTTCTTCCCCCAAAAATCACACCAGGTTCACTTACCAGCACAGCTGTGCATATTAAAATTATATGAATGATTCGGAGCTTTGCAGGCTGATTCACTCCAGGAGGAATTTCTGAGTTGGTAAGATCAAAATTAATTGCCCCTATGACCAATAATATAAATCCAGCAAGAAAACCAGCTAAGAATAACACCAGTACTGTGAGTACAACTGCCATTATGCTGAACTGCAGTGATGTGTCTTTGATTTGACTTTCCAATATATATTTGTCTTGTTACTTCCTGATTCTTTGTTAATCTTCCTGTTCTTTATTTGCTCCAGTAAAAACCTCTCTCCTCCCTTTTACAAATACATTAGCAGGTATCTTTCCCTCTCCCACTTTCTTTCCCCACCATTGTGTTATTTCACAAAGGATAAGCTGGTCAAAGTCCTTGATTTGTTAACAGATCTATACCAGCAGCATTTGGGAATTTTTGCAAGAAACCAGTGCTTAGCTGGGAGTGTTAGGAATGAACTGCATTAGTATTAAATTAGTTGGAGATGGGAAGTGGACAGACGGCATTTGTGTGCTTTGAGTTTGTGGCACAAAGCCACAAAACACCCACTGAAGAGTTTGTTCAGGCATGGGAACCTGAATGGGCTGATTGTCAGTCAGAAGGGCCAAAAGGATTGTCACAGTGCTCTTTGGAAAGGTGCACTTAGAAAATTCTGTCATTACCCAAATCTCAGTTCTTTTTAGTGTTTGTGTTTTCTTCTAACAGAAGAACATTTTAAAATGTGGCTATAAAAAGCCCCAGGAGGCTGACTTTAGATTCATGACCTTGTTGCAGGTAACTTTCAACAACTCTGCAGTGCAACAAGTACAGCTGAGAATGACTTTAGATAACCAGTGATTAAGGAGTTTCAATTCACTCTGCTTTATCTTGTTCTTGCTGAGGAGTAGGATTGTGCTAATGTAGAGAAGGTGTACTTTAAATGATGCAAATGAATTAATTGTGAATCTAAGTCTGCAACTCTTCAAACAACGAGGATGCCAGAAGATTCAAATTGTAAATTCATGGGGAAAGAAACAAGGTAAAAATCTCACCTTATTAGGCAGCAATGGGAGGGGGTTGTTTGGTTTTTTTTGTTTGATGTTTCTTTTTGTTGTTGTTATTTAAAGTCAAATTATAAATGATGAGGAGAAAGTACCATGTCATTTTAGTTACAAAACTTTATAAAAAATTAATTTCATATTGTTTCTCTAGTGAGAAGTGGAATGTTTTTAGTAGGGCACATGGTCATCATAAAATATTCTGCAGTAGAAGAAATCTTGTTTCAAAAATCAGCAAAAGCTCAGTTTTGAAAAAAAATAGTCCATCCAGTAGTGTCTGTGGACTTTCAGTTTGTGTTGTGTTTTCACAGTTATGTGGTCATAGCCACTTGTTTGGTAGGTTAATTACTCACCACAGCACAGATGTGACCAGGTAGAAGTAGCAGGATTGTGGTCTCTGCTTGCCTGTGTTGTGTTGTTCCTTTCACCAGGGGGGTTCAGTTGGGTTTATCAGTCAGTATGTGTTTAGCAAAAGTACCTCTCACTCTTATAACACAAATATTTGCACTGCTGGTTTTTATTTTTTATTGTTGAAAGCATCACAGAATGACCATAGCATTACAATGATAACGTAGATAAAATTGTGCTTCTCTGCCTTCTTAACATGATTTTCAGAACTTTTTCAACACAGCAGAACAGGTAGCCTTGAGCATAAGATAATCTTGAAAGAAAAAAGGGGTTATGGAAAAGTGTCACCTCTGCAGTTCTCTGACATCCACGCACTAACTGAAGTTCCGGGATTCCAGTTTGAAAATGAAGTTCCAAAATGAAACATCATTTCTCAGATCCCAAGCAAAATCAAACCCACACTAATTCCAATTTCATATTTAATAATTTAGGATTTCTGCTCCAGACAGGAGCCTTCTTTTTGATTTCTCTATTTCTGGAGCAGTGTAGTCTTTGTACAGACTAACCCTGGAAACTAAATTCATGGCTGCAATTTCAGTGTCTGCTATAAGAGACTTCACAGAAGCTGAGTTCTCCCTCTGATACCACCAACACCTCCTGTCTGTCACAAGGGCCAAAGCAGATTTTAGTTGTTGTCTTCAGCATTTCTGGGCTGTTGAAGAACCTTCAGGGAGATTCTTGTCTCTTGCCTTCAGTGTGTGCCAGCAATGCAAAGATACTGAAATTGTTATTGTTTTAGTGAAACAGGATATGCTAGGTGCCTTGCCTTTTTCATGTCAGTCTTATTGGTGTGTTTTTCCAAGAATATTTTCTAGAATGGTGGCATTTCAAATAATCTTAACATTTGTTTGAGAGTCACTACAGAAGCAGAAATCAGAAACTAAAAAATGCAGTCAAAATCCAAACCATAAATCAAAGTGTTTATATTCCTTGCCAAGTTAAAATTCATCAAAGATACTGTATGACTTACATCTTTCTTCTGCAAAATACTTCTATAAGCTGTTTATATAATTCACAATACTGTCCATTATCTTATTTGCAGATAAAAAGGAAAAAATCCCGTAGCCAAAAAAGGCTAAAATTCCATGGAAGCCATTCTTGCAATGATACCAGGTCACTTGAACACCATTGTCCTCTAGTCTCTTCTTGTATAACAGACCATCATCCCTCAACACATCAAACTCACAGGTCACAATGTAGGACTCAGGGAGCTGACAAATAATGGAATCTTCAGCTAAAAGTGGGGAAAATGTTGCTGCTAAAATTTCTTTGACAGCTTCATGGACTTCAGGTTTATATGATGTGGGTTTTGGTGGTATGTAGCCTCTGATCTTAAATTCATCAGGAATAAGGTCAGCACTTACCCATTTTTTATACTGGTGTCTCATGCTCTCAGGAACATGGCAGCTTTGTAGAACATCTTTCCAAACTGTGGGTTTTCTGTTAAGGTAACGAAAACAGAAGTAGATGATCATCTTCCGGGGCAACATGGGGACGAAAGCGTTCTGCTGGTAGGAGGGCAACTGGAAATCCAGCCCCTGGAGTCCTGGGTAGAGTAGGACTTGAGCACGTGCTTTTGGCAGATCTCTATAATTCAGCAGTATTTGGCAAATAACTGTAGCAAAATTAGCTCCACAGCTGTCACCACTGATGATGATGAGACCAGGATCCACATGATACTCTTCTAAATTCCTCATGAAGTATAAGGTGGCATTGAGACAGTCAAAATATTGCCCTGGGTAGGGGTGTTCAGGAGCCAGACGGTACCTGAAATGTCAGAGACTGTGGTTATTGTCAGTGGAGTTATATACATTGTTTGTGTTGTTTGCAGCAGCTGTGGTAGTTTTTCTTAATTTTAAAGATTGTATTTGGGTTTAACTAGTGTAGATTGGAAGGCCAAACTAATGATGCTATAGCTATTATAGAATACTTTGACTATAAATGAAAGGTTTAAGTGAAAAATAGGGATGCAATCTAAAACAGTAAATATTTTCAGCATGTTTTTCGTAAGAGTTTGAACTGAGAGCTGTATTCCCATAAATACTTCTATGGCAAAATAGCACTTACCCAACAGATACAACCACTGAGTTGCATTTTTTGGCCATATAGCGGCATACTCTTTCAAAGGCTCCTAGAGAGAAAGTTTATCAGAAATGATGATTTGAAAAATCAAATATCCTTTTGAAATGCAAATATAGATCCCTAAACATATGCTATGTGGAGGGCACTGCAACACGAGACTGATAAGGAACTCGTACTATGGAATGTGGTCTTTACACATTAACACATATTCTGTTAGCCAGTGGCTCTCAGGGCATCACACAAGCATGTAAAAATAGTGATACTGGGGAAAGCCAGAAATCTGTCTGGGGTGGTCTCACATCTCACCTGGAAGTCAACAAAAGGTGTCTAAGGAGAGTGTAAGCTGAGGACAAACAGGAATAAGGAGCATACAGGAAATAGAGGTTCAGGGTGCTCCTTTGAGACAGAAGCTGTCCTTATACCTAATGCCCTTGATTAGCATTTCTTCTGTGAATTACCCAAACCACTTCTTAAGCCCATGATTTTAACCTTAACTGTAACAGCTTTGTGCAAGGAGGAGTTCTCTCACTTGCTTATAAAGGTGTGAAGAGCCATTTCCAGTTGCTTCTTTCATACCGGGCATTTACTACTTCCACATGGTGACACTGATGCTTGTACTGTAAGAAATGGTGGATAAATCCTTCTCCATTTAACTTCTCTTGCTTCTCATGATTTTGTAGTCACTTAGTGTATCTGTCTTTATGCATCTTTTGCAGCCTAAAGAGTCATAGTTTGTTCACATATTCTCTGCACAGAGGAACTTTTCTCACCTAGGCAGTCTTTCCATTACTGCTTTATCTTTTTTGAGGAGTGGGAAACAGAACTATAAGCACTATACTATATTTAGATACACCGTGGATTTATTATAGAGGCATTAAAAAGTTTTTTGTTTAGTCTTTCCTTTCCTGCTAATAGTTGCTAGCATTTTATTTGCTTTTTGACTGCTACTGTGCACTATGTCATCATTTTCAGGCAACTTCCTGCTATAATCCCAAGACCTCCTTCCTGCAAGATCTTCCTGCTCCTGCTTGGAGTCCATTGCTTCATTTATAAGGTCAGAATTCTCTGTTCATCTGTTTGACTTCTCTACATGCCATTTCACCTGTTCTTTTATTGTCTGATCCTCTGCTGTCATAAAGATATTCTGCAGTTTTTCAGCCATCTATTTGTGATCCTCAGAGGATTTAATACCATATCACCTTGCACCATCTTTTCTGTGTTTGAATAAATTGATTAGCACTGCTCCCAGTATGGATGTCTTTAAGGGAATCTTGCATGAGCTTCCCTTAGCCTGTCTTTTTCTGACTTTCAATCAGCAGTAATCCAAATGAAAGACCTTCCCTCTTGTATCATGGGTGTGTAGCCTGTTTAGGAGATTCTTCTGGAAATCAAAGTGGGTTTTAGCAAATCAGTCTCCTTTATTCATGTATTTGCTGGCTTAAAAAATTTGAATTGATCAAAGATAAAGGAATGGGTTTAGATTAGATATTAGGAATAAATTCTTCCCTGTGAGGGTTGTGAGGCCCTGGTACAGGATGTCCAGAGTAGCTGTGACTGCCCCAGCCCTGGAAATGTCCAGGGCCAGGTTGGACAGGGCTTGGAGCACCCTGGAATAGCGGAAGGTGCCCCTGCCCATGGTGGGGACTTGGAATGAAAATGAGACTTAAGGTCCCTTCCACCCAAACTATTCAATGATTCTAGGATTTGTCAAGTATGACATCCATTTGAGGAATAAGTCATAGTTATCTGTCCACTGATTCTCTTCAGTGTGGCATCTGCTTATTTGCTGGTTGCAGACTTCAGGCTTCCTAGGCTGGAGATTCCCAAAGGCCTTCTGAAAGCTTGTCATTATGTTGATTTCCTGTTATCAATCACCAAAAGGAATTGAAGCCAAAGGTCAGGTCCCACTCTCTGTGTACAGGTATGGCTGTCACATCAAACCATGCCATGTGAACATTCATCTGTCACTTATATCACAGAGTGCCTGCCATCCCTGAGTTCTCACTTCCACCCAGACTAGCTCTAGACATAAGCTGACACTCCACCCAGACTCCTGTGCTCTGAGTACAGCAGGGTAGGTTATCTGTGCCCCAGGGCAGAGGGGCACAAGAGTTATGTCGTGATGCCTGCATGGGGCTGAAGGGAGCCAGGCACCTCAACTCTGCCCAGTATAGTGCAGACCTACCCTTTGAAACAGTAAAGAATTCAAACCCCTCAAATTGCACTGCCTGACCCCTGGAACGAAGTCCAGATTTCCATGTTAGGGGCCTTGGCTTGCAGAGAAAGCACTCAGAGCCTTGACTGCTCAGAAGGAGGTCTGGAGCACTCAAGAAGCTGAACTCCCAGCTGCTGAGACAAGGGTTGTCTCCCTTTCTGGAAAAGAAATCAAGTATCCTATGCCATGTTGCCACAAGAATCAAACTTCCCCAAATTACTCCTTCATTATTTATATTTTCCTTCATTTGGATTCCTTGTTTGCATGAATGGGAATTTATTTACTGATTTCCTTTTGTAAAGTATTTAAATTCTTCCTTGGACCCATATTATAACTTTTATGTAAGATAGGGTAGTCTTAGTATAGCAGCATCCCTCACTGAGAGCTGAGAGCAGGGTGAGGGATTTCTGGATCACAGGTCTCTTGCCCAAAGGAAGCAGAGATGTGACTCCCTTTAATATGAGACTATTCATTCCAGTTTGTGCTGAGCAAAGACTGATGACACTGAGAAGGATAGGGTAGACATTGACTGACACATGCCTGAAGGCAAAAATATAAAGTTGGGATTTGACTTGAAAAATAAAACTTGCCCATTTCTTACTAATGCTCCCAAATGTGCCAGCACCTCCATGAAAATACAGAATTCCTCTTCTTTTTCCAGTGGGTGGGCTTTTGGGCTGATAAATCCTCAAGGGTACCTCATCTACTGTGAGATCTTTGATAAGCAGTTTGGAATCTCTCCATGGGGGTATCCCATCGAGCGCTACTCGCAGTATGGTTAAATCATTGCAGATCCCCAGCTTCTCCAAAATCTTTCCCTGTTGAAAAGAAAGAATTTGGAAGAAGAGGAGTGATGTTGGTTTGTTCCTGAAGAGACAGCATTATTCTATGTACATGCAGTTCAATATGTACAGGATACATCTGGATATTTTTTTAAAATTTTCACGTGAAGCAGTTTCCCAGCAATGACTGCAGTTTGACTGAAAATTCTAAAGAAACTTTTAAGATTAGTCATACTAATTTTATTAGTTAATTTAACATGTTTTGGGTTCATATATCAATGCTTACAGGCTTCAGGAGCATGAATCACTTTTTCTTTTTTTTTTCCCCCTTAAGCCATTTTCCTCCAGCTCCCAAATATCCTACCTAAGCAAAAATCAAATCCTCAGGTTAAGAAATTTAACTTACCGCGACCATGGTTGTAATCATCAAGGAGTGGAAAAAACGAAGCTTTAGAGGTTGCTCAATTCCAGGTGGCAGTTCTAAGTTGAAAAAATCATATAATACAACCCCCCAAAACAGTGCTGGTATTAAAACAGGAGAAATAAAAAACATTCCTATAATTGCTAAAGTTGTATAAACAGATGCCATTTCACTTCAACAGGAGTGAATGCTATAAAACCAATACTGGGTTAAGCCTTGTTTTCAAGTGCATCTAAGGTGTCTTCACAGGAGACTGAGTGCTCAGTTCATATGCAGAAATTAAATGTTTATTAATGTTGCAATGCAATGTAATGCAATTTTCTCCGCCCTTCTTTTGCTAATGATATTGTTGGCAACACTTGTTTGCATTCTTTGTACCCTTTACAACAAGTGGGATTCAAATTATATGGAAGTGATCAATACAATGAGCTGTTCACTAGCAAGCAGAAATTATTATTCAGAGGGGCCCTGATTTGAAGATGGTGTTTTTGGTTTGTAGTGGATTCATTTTGGATGGACATTCCTGTTACAGTGTTACATTTCAGTGATGTGGGGCAACTTGTATTTGTCATCAAAGCGTATATACACTTCTCTGAGAAGAAAAATACTCAAATTCACATTTTTTTATAAACTCTGTCTCATGGGGGAATGCACTGACACATTCATGCTTTAATTTTTGTTTAAGTAGGAGTACATTTGCTCAGTGTTTAAAATCAGTGCAAGCCTTAACGTACAGGAAGGTCTCTCCAGACACTTGAGGATATGTTTGTACATTGAAGCCACTGTTGTTTCTGGTACAAGCTTTTTAGTAATTAACCCTCAGAGTTTCATATTAATTGTAATTCCTGTTTGCAGTTCAGTGTAGAGGCATTATGAATACATGTGTATTGGTGAGGGATTGGTAACAGTTGGTGGCAGTTGTTTGGTGAAGTAATTTTTCTGGTTTGTGTTCTTCTTACTAGAATTCCGTCTTCTACACAATTTAAAATTTACAGCTCCCAAACATTTTGTGCCTCGGCTTTTAAAGTGGAATTCCAGTCTGAAACTGAATTAGCCTTTAGTTTCATTAGCACAATATTTAAATCAAAGCAACACTGACAGCTGATTTGCTCAACATTGGCTTGTGAAGGTAAGGATGTGTGGGATGAAGCAACATCATAAATTTGTGCCAAGGTTTGTGAAATAGGGAGATCATTAGGGCCTTTTCTGTGCTGAGATTGGCTGATTTGGAGCCTTTCCCTCCCACAGAGAACAAATTTAGGATATAAGTAGTTAAAATGTTAGACTGTAGAGAATTGAAGCCAAACCCAGATGCCCATGGCCAGTGCTCAGCTTGTCCTAAGCTTATCAGATGTTCTCCACAAATGTTTCCTTGTAGTGTGATACTATAACACAGCCTGTGGGGATTTGGCTTTTTTTTTGCCATACATTCCTGTAAGAACAGCCTAGTTTTGCTAAGTGCTTCTTTCTGATGTCTGTGCCATCAGTCAAAATATCCTGAAATAAATTTCCACATGAATATCAGCTCTGAATATTATATTTCAGCATTCCTGTAGAATTCTTAGATTTGAATCCTCAGAGCAGGCAATTTCTGTGCTTTCTAAAGAACCTTTAATCAAGAATAAAAAATTCCTAAAGGTACTTAGTACTTCAGTGGCAGTAATGAAACTTTTAAAGGTAACCAAAGGCAATTAAACACCTGCTATTTGTATGATCAGATTATGAAAGCCTTACACCAAAGAGCACATGTCTATCTGCTGTTAGCTCTGTGAGCTCTTGTTGACAACCATTTTGACAGAAGATTTCTTCTCCTATTCAGTGAGTCAATAATTAATCAGCTTTAATCAAACCCAAAACACCCCACGCATGCCGCCTCTGTTTTGAAACCTTGATGGACCTGATAGAGTGGAAGAAAAATTAATTTACTGTCTTTTTATTTAAAAGTAAATTTACAAAGGGACAGTTTGGGGGGTTTGTTCATTTGCTTTTCATTGTTACGGTCCTGGCAGTTGTCTGCAGAATCTGTTGTACAGTCATGACAATCTGAACAAAAATCTTTCAGTTCCGCACTATAGCCTTTCTGTTCTTAAAGAAATGGTGGTGAATTAATGTTTCAAAATAATATCCTAATGTTTTAATCTCTTAATATGTTACTCTTAGAGTATACTCATCATGTGGACTTAGAGCTTGTTCTACATCTGTGCTGTTTGCACCTCAGTCCTCCTTGTCCTGTTAACACAATGTCCATGTTTTTCCAGAATCAAGCAAATCCCATGGTCTGAGAGCTGCTTGGTCCTACTGAGGATGCTTATATTGAAAACTGTGTGATGATGCTTGGTGCCTTATATTCATATATTTCAGCTATTTCCAGTCTGGCCAGCCATTCCTGTACCCACAGGATGGCTAGGAATATCTATGGTCACTGTCAGATTCTCAAGTTGTTACAAAACTGTCAGTGAGGTTTTCAGTGGGGTTTTTTTCCCAGTTGTTTTTGAGGTGCTAAATTGTCAAAAGAATGTTTTTCTTCATTTGATTCCACTGCATGGAAGGAGTACCTTGTATCTTTGCAAACAAAAAGGCTTCTTCTCTATCTGGCAGTAGAGAGATAGTTCTTTAAATGGTGGATGTTTAATGTGTTTTGCTATAGCCTTTTTTTTTTTTTTTCAGCAAACCCCAACTTCCACAAAATCTTTACCTATTGATGAGAACAGCCTGGCACTAACTAAATGTTGATGAGATTCCACTAAACCAGAGAAAATGAACACAGTCTAGAGTTTGACATTGTAATGAGAATTATGGGCCTCATGTGGTTCTTTATTGTTATAAAACAGCTACTCAGGGTTCACAGATTGATTCTTTATTCACTGAACTTGGTGTTGCTGGAGTTTAATATTGGTTAATGTAGTGCTTGATGAATACAGAATTGACAATAGTTGGGTAAATTCTTCCCATTTTTTCATCAGCAACCTTCCATTTATGCGTTCTAAAATTAATTATCTTCTTGGTTTTTCAGCATATTCCTGATAGTTATAGTAATGATGGGAAGGGGGAATACAATAATTATACCTATCTGAAGAAACGTGGTCTTTGCAGGTTGTCCCAAGACTCAGCCTTATGGATTTTCTAAAGCTGTAGCTGTGGAATCACACATAGCTTTGTAGGCTGAGAATGTGTAAAACTCATCAAGTTCCCCTTAATTATTAGTGGAAGAGGCAGGAGCTGACAAACCCAACACTGTGCAGGAGGGTCAGGGGAGTTGGTGCTAATGAATTCTGTGATTGTCATGAGTTAGTGGTTTTCTTGTGAAATCTTTCTCTAAAACATTGCAACACATTTCACTTGTGATTGCAGGCTGTTTCCATCACAGTTAACCTGGAGTCAGTTGACTATTGCAGAGCTACTCTGTAACACAGGAAATCCTATGATGAGTAACTAAAGAATGGTAAAGCAGTCAGCTGTGATGACTGAGGTACTGAGTCCAGCAGCTATAGCCAGGAAACAAAAACCAGGAAAAAATAACGTGTTACAAAGAAAATTTAAACCCAGAAATAATAGCTTCTGATAGAGTTCTTTCTTTATTTTTTTAATGTTCATTTCAAAATGAAACACTCTGGTAAATACAATTTGCCTTGCTTTTAAAAATTCTTCTTCTTTTCTCTAGGTAATTTAGCAGAAGAATTAGAATCTGTAATTTAATTGACTTGGTTTTTATCACATAGAGCATGGGAAGAACTTGCCATACTTCAGTTCACATTTCTTCATTTTATGTAAACAACTGACTGAAAGCATCTCAGAGCTCTTCATACCTGTAAGCCCGAGTCTTCTGATCTGTGAGATGGATTTAATATGGCCTTTACAGTGCCAATAAGAAGCTTTAAGAAATTACAGCTTAGTACATGCTCTACCATGCTGGTTTTTAAAGGTGCTGTGTATTTGCTTCATCTGCATGTAGGCTGCCTCCTACTTACCTTTCAGTGTCCTCCCTTTTCTTTATCTCCATCTCTCCACCCAAATAAGTAGCTGCTTCCTGTATGCTTTGCTCTTATGACAGAAAACAGAAAACCTTGCACTTAGTCTGGCATAAATCTTTATTGTAGCCTTTTCTTTCTTCCTTCTCTTCTTTGAAGTCTGTCCCTCCCAAATAACTCCTAGGCTAAACATCTTAAACAGCTGCTAACAAATTCTGAAGTAAAAAGTTCTACTGTATTAAAAAAAAAGAAAAATTTTATGTATTAGTATTCAGTGATGGAAATTCAGATCTTGTGTCGTGCAGTTCAGGGCAGGAACATTTTTGAAACGCGTATTCAACTGGAAGGTTTTGTAGAGTAGCATTGGGCAATGTGGATGGATTGTTGGGTGTCTGTCTCTGTGCAGTTCTGTTCCTCAGAATGAATGAATTCTGCTCCATACATATGGATTCCAAAAAGCTGCTCTGGAGCATCCACTTGGGATTTCATGGCAGGTCATTACATCAAAATGAATCTTATTAGATCAGAAGTTGCTTGAAGGTAAAGCAACTTGTTGTGAAGTTGTAAAACTTGTACAACTGTCCTTATTTTGCCATAGCCAGGTTTGTCTGAGTCTCAGTATTCTAAATATTCAGGTTAGCAGGGTCTGCACTCTCACAGGAATCAGCAAACACAGTGAATAACTGAGGCAAGGAAGACAGCAATAAAAAGAGCCAGAGTTTGCAGGATTATGCCTGAGCAGTACAGAGAATGGGCATCATAGGCAGAGAACAGTGTTAAGTGCTTTTAATAATAAATAACATTATTTATAAATAATAGAGCTAGTAAATTTGGAGTGTTTTCTAATTGCCTGTTTACTTTAAAAACACTGTGGTGTGTGATTGTAATTGGCATGGTATAAAGAGGTGATGTGAAGACAACAATAATTGCAGCAGAGGATAATTGAAGTTGTAAACTTCTGTAATACACCACTCCAAACTTGATTGGTTAGAGCAGGTAATCTAAACTTAGGGCTCAAAATGTGCTCTGTTATTAAACAGACAGCTTCAGGCTATGAAGGCATAAGAACAGGTTCAGTAAAACATTGAAATCAAACCACAGTCTGACCTTTGGTAATGTGTTTCAGGTACTCACATTGTGTGCCCAGAGCACAAAAGGGTTTTCCAGGTTATTACAGACTCAGCTGGTGCTAGCATCTGGTGATTGAACGATGCAGGGCAGTTTGCTTTCCCTTCCTTCATTTCCTTCAACATCTTCCTGTCACACAGAGCAACTCCAAGAGTGTCAGGCCCTCCCAGCTGCACTGAGCTTCCCAGCATCTCACTGGTTTTCAGGTTTTGACAGTGTTCCTTCCGATCTGCTCCTGGATCCTTTTATTTGTGCTATAGTGCCCTTGGGCAAACTCTGGAGACTGGCTAAAGAAATGTGGCTCATGCCCAAATTTTCTGGGGTTAACACCTCTGGATGGAATGGCCTTGTCCACACCCTATTCCTGTCTGGAGGGACATGGCTTGGGCTGTTGCTTCACTCAGGGTGCAAACTCTGGAGGGAATTACCACCTCAGGCACCTCACCTTTCCTTGTGGAAGGAACTAGTTGTTTTTGTCAAGATGGGAAGGAACTGCCCCAGCTAAGGAAACTTACTTGTCAACATTGTATTTTCCTAAGTTCTTCATAGGCAAAACCTCACCAATAACCCAAGAGCTCTCTGGGTTTGTTTGTTTGTTTTGTTTTGTTTTAAATCTGTACTATCTTCATCATATGGTCTTTGGGGTGTAATACCCATGAGAGGTTTGAGAGCTGTCAGCCTTTGTGTTAGTCTGATTCACATATTTTAGTGTCAGGAATGTATCTCTCTATCACTCTATGGACAAACTGCCACTGATGTCACCTCAGCATTCATGGCATGGGTTGCCCATGTGAAAAACAGGCAGCACTCGACAGTGTCAGTGGAAGTGTGTGCCTAGAAATCAGGAAAACACTGGAGAAGATTTTCTGGGCTCTATGCTTATTCACACTGTATTCATTCAGAGATGCCAAATGGAAGTTCTCTATAAAATTTCCCCTTTTTCCTGACTGCTATGTGAGTGTAACTAAATGAAATTCATATTGTTCTGGCAGACTTTCTTTGCTCATCTGTTGAATGTAAATAGCCATGCAGAGCATTGTAGGTAAGCCCTTCCCTTGGTTGTAGGATGTCTTCTGTGGGATCATTTGTCTTACGTAACTGTCCAGAGCATCCTTGCTTTTGGTTATAGTTTAAATGAGCCAGCAGGGGGCAGAAAACACCTACAGTAATAGCAGATACTTGAAAACTATCGAGGTAGAGATTTCCCTGACAAGAATGGTGGTAATTGTAGTGTGAGTCGTGTTCCAGGTGTTAATTTAAGCAAAGACGGTCAGAAGTTTTGACTGTCTGTAAAACTGCATCTTCACCCTGTTTTTGTTTCCTCATGGGAACGAATCCTGCCTCCAAGTAGAACTTACTGAAGAATTTATAAGAATAGAAAAATGAGTTATTTTAATATTATAACAAAACATGAAACAATTACACTGTTCTACAGTTATACATTCACCTCAGAATGGTGTCATTAAAATATTTATTGACATTTCTGACAATACTTGAGTTCATTTCTGAGAAAAGAGCTTTACACTTTTGTTATGCCATTTTATTTTGCATTGGTTTCCTTGATCATTCATCTTTTGTTGTAAACAGTTTAAATTGACCTGAACTTTGATTTTTTTAAAACTTTTTTTTATATCTTCTCATTCATTCTCCCTTCTCTCCAATGGCATTTGATGCTGTCCCTCAAAGGGAGATGCTGTCCCTGCATCAGGCAGTGCAGGCCTACACTTTGTAAAAGAACTGATATTCCTTTATATTCCCATGTATCTATTATCTATATATAAAATGTATATGCATTTTTTCTAATAGATGTTGTTTTCCTTAACCAATACTTGTTATAACATCTGTAGTTCCAGGCCTGCCCTTTCCCTCTCTTCTCCCTCTCTTCCCTTTCTTTCATTTCTGTTTATGTTCACATTTTTTCTGCTACATTCATTTCTCTTTAAGCTTGTCTCAAATTCAGCTCTCACCAGATACAGGCTTTCCTAAGTCTTTGACCATACTCTTTATAAACCAGTCCTGTAGATTCACACCTTCTTACCTGCCCCAGGTTGTTTTCAAATCTGGTTTGTGTTCTGATAGTACCAGAAATTACTGAACCAGACCACATTGAAAAGGATGTGATCTTTATATGTGATCTCATCTATAAGGATGAGATCTTTAATGGCTGCAAGAGAAAACTGAAGAGCTGGTAGAAGAAAGAAATGTAAATTCACCTGATTTTGCCTCTCCTGAGAGAAAATTAAGCAAAGGCCATCATGCAATCAACTTAGTGGGTAAAAAGAAGATGCAATGCAGAAAATTAGGTGATGATTTAAGGAAAGGAAAATCGAGGATTTTGAAAAATAAGTTTGTTAGCAAAAAGAGACAGGAATCAGGAAAAGAAAGCAAGAAATGGAATTTTACATCAGTTTTAGAAAATTTACTATCTTTTCCAGGCCTTTAGTTCCAGACCGGAATCTTAAAACCCTACCAAAAACTGCTAAGAACACTGTTCCATGGAATCCCTCTTGCAGATGGCACCAGGTCACTTTTATACCATGGTCCTCTAATCGTTTCTTGTACAGCAGTCCATCATCTCTAAGCACATCAAATTCACAAGTCAAAATGAAAGTCTCAGGAAGCTGAGCAATAACACTGTCTTCAGCCAACAGTGGTGAAAAAACAGGGTCAAACATGGACTCGGCCAGCTCACACATTTCTTTTGAGGGTAGACATGTTGGACTTGGTTTGTAACCTCTTGTTTTAAACTCATGAGGGATGTAGTGAGGACTCACCCATTTCTCATATTTCAGTCTCCGATCTTCTGAAACGTGGCAGCCTTTAAATAATTCTTTCGTGAGGCCCAAGTCCATATTAATATACTTCAAGCCAAGAACAAGGGTCCGTTCCTTTAGCAAAATGGGGACTCTCTCATTCTGCTGATAAGAGGGCAGATTAAAGTCCACACACTGCAGAAAAGGATATATTAGGATTTGTGCTCTCAGCTTTGGGAGATCTCTTCTGTTCACCAGTGCCTGGGCAACAGCAGCAGTGAGTGTCCCTCCACTGCTGTCTCCACAGATGACAATGCGGGAAGGGTCGACTCCATGGTCTTGTGCAGTCTTCAGAAAGTGGATGGCAGCAGTGAGACAGTCCTCAAACTGGGCTGGGAATGGGTGCTCAGGAGCTAAACGATACCTAAATAGGAGTGAAAGTGTTTTAGCACAGTCATTTCTAGTGAATGGGCCCGATGGAATCTTGTCATTCATTTATTTCTTTCAAAACACAGGAGAATACTCTGTGATTATAATTCCAGCAATAGCATTGATCCAAATTAGTACTTTTGATGTATTATTTGCTACTGTTCGTATTTGGGAGAGTCAGTACACTGTTCTGTCTTTGCAAAATACTTCTTTACATATCTTGTAAGTGATTGAAGGCACATGAGAGTTGTTTTGGAATTAGCTGGCGAGGCAGGTGTGTCAATCAGTTATCATTAATTCCAGTTAGAAAATGAACATTTAACAACAAATTGTTAGAGAATATGAGCATGGAAAATATGAGCATAGAAAATTGATAATGAAAACCTGAAGAGTTTTCAGCGTTCTGGAAGCTGGATTTTTTAAACAGAATCAATGGGTTACTGGTTCTTCAAGTATGTTAGGATATAAACAGCAATTAGTGCAACTGTAATCAACTCTTTGCCTGAACTTTTAGACATTGTTTCTTTTTAAAAAGCATTACAGCTCATCAGAGAAATATTTTTAATGGTCATCTCAGGTTGACTACAAGTTAAGTGTGGATTTCCTGATCCCATTTCTTCATGGAAATGCATCATGCCTGCAAGTGTAATTTACTGAAGGATTTAAGACAATAGAGTCAAGTGTATAGATTTCTTTTGAGGTAGGATATGTTGAACTTGGTTTTTAACCTCTTGTTTTAAACCCCTGAGGTTCTTGTATTTTTCAGAGCTTCTAAAATGAGTATTTGGTGCTCTGGACAACTGTGCTTTCAAGATAAACAGTTACACTTCAGGCTTTCAGCCTAAGGTGGTTTGAATATGGCTCTAGAAAACAAAAACATCCTCATGTCTTAGTGGTAGCTACAAATTATAAAATTACTGTAATGGATTTCATTTGAAAATAAACACTTGGGGATTAGGTGACTAATTCCTCCCGAGAGAAATTAGTGCTGGTGAAAGGCATGGGATCATTAAGTATAGGTACTGAATGTATTTTACAAGGAGCTTGAGTGCAGTAAAGACTTGCAAACGTAGGGTCAGAGTGTCTGGGCTGGCTCCACTTACCCAACAGACACCACCACTGAATTGGTTTTCCTGCAGAAATAGCGGCACTTCCTTTCATAGGCCCCTAGAAAACAGAATAGTTCACTGGAATTACTGGAAATGAAAATACTCTGAAATTCTTATCTCTCTTGCGTGGCTAATGCTACACAAGATGTGTAGCATGTGGCATGGCCTGATCTGGGCACTGCTCACCATTTCCCTACAGCTGTGAGAACCTTCTGGCCAGTAAGAAACCCAGAATTTAAACCAATGCATTGTTTTGGTGCCCTCTTTGAAAAGTTACAGACAGCACCACTGCTGCCACTTTTAAAGTAATTTTGAAGGGGAGAAGTTGTTTAAAAAAAACCAAACAAAACCCTGCTAAATCCAGTACAAGAATTTTTCTTGTGCATGAGGCACTATCTCATCTCTTTCCCATTCAGATTCCAAACTGTGTTTTGTCCTTGTTTTTCCACTATAAAGACACACAGCGTGATAAGCACATACAAGCTTGCACACACTTGTGGACAAAGAATGTGTGCTTTAATTAAGAAATAAAATCCTAATGAGATTTTCAACTTTTCTCATAAGCATGAAGAGGAGGGAAGAAAATAGGTATTAAAAATGATCAGAGACTATTCTAGATACACAATCTATATAAAGACAATTCAACATGATGCCTAGTGCATGTAAGTAAATTGATTTTGCTGTCCTGAAATTATTTTTTTTATTTATAATGTTAAACCTACTAACTCTTGTAATTTGAGATATACCATATCCGATCAGAAACTGCAGTGTGTGGTTGTGGAGTGTCCCTCACTGGGGATATTCCAGAGCTGTCTGGTCACAATCCCATGCCCTGTGCTGTGGGATGGCCCTGCTGGAGGAAAGGGTGGGACCAGATTACCCATTGTGGTCCCTTCCCTGACCCACTCTGGGTGATACATGTAGTTGTAGCTCATATTATTTACATTACTTACGGATGCTTCCAAGCCAGCCAACTCCTCCATGCAAATAAAGGATTCCCCTTCTTTGGCTATTGTTTGATGTTTTTGGCTGGTAAATTCTCACTTTAACCCTTTCAAACCTTAAGTCCTTGATAAGAAGACGTGTATCCTTTAATGGTGGTATTGTCTCCATTATAACTCTGAGGAGATGGACCTCTGAGATGATGCCTACTTTGTCCAAAAATGCTGCCTAGTGATAAAAGAAACAACAAATTAGTGCAAATTTCTACCTAACCTGGAGATTGATAATGAAAAATTTTAAACTCCGTGGTCAATTCAGTAGGAAAACAATCAAACTGTAACAGTAGATAAAAGGTGTCAAATACTTCACCTTGTCAGGTGTTTCAGTAGCCATGTGCCTGAACAAAATAAGGAGAGAGTAATTACAGTATTTTAAACTTTAGCTTTGGATGAAGAAACATAGCCAATACTTTTGTTTCCCAAAATCATGCTGCTTTTAAACTTGCAGGAAAAAAAATCCATAGCATCTACCACAGCTGTCCTCCTGACCAAGAATAGCTTTGAACCCAGGCTTGATCGTCTCACAGCTCACTGATTCTTACTTAAATATTCGGGCTAAAGTTCTGTTATGTCAACCCATAACAGGTTCTTACGTCACTCTGGGCTCATCTACTCCATTGCATCTGCTTGACTTTAAGTTGTTTCACTTGTAGCCTGCTCTAGTCTATTCCTGCTCAAGGTGAAAAATACGAGGCAGTATCACTGTATTTCCACTATATTGGATTCAGTTTTGCACTCCTTCCACAGCAGAGAAGCTGCTTCTCTAATGGGTAATTCAATCTGTTGTGCTGCTGTTATTCATGCATATGCATTTCAAGGATTATACATATAAAGGTCTGCACTGCATAGATCTTAAAAACCTGCCCTTGTAGTTTTCACCTCATATTTCACAGACCTCATGTGGCTCAGTCTTGGGTTTCTTTTGGGTTGAAATGACCCCCGACATATTAGAAAAAGTCTTTTCCCAAGCCCTGCGACCAAAGAAGAAGTCGAGATTCATTGGCTCTGTTTTCCAAGGTTGTTTATTCTTTCTTATCTAATACATTCTTTCTTTTGCCCTGCTTGGGTTCTTGCAGCTGCTCAGATCTCTGCCGACTCCCCGACCTTGGGGCGGTGTTAAGTCTTTATACTAAGAGCTACGTGTGCCATATTTACAATAAAATACCAATAACTATCACCTTTGTTAGACAGTCTGTTTCTACTCTAAACCAATCCAAAAGTGCCACCATCACAGCAGACGATGGAGGACAAGAAGAAGGAGCAGAAGGACAGGGACATGCCCAGATTCCTCCATTTTGCCTTCTTGAGCCCCCATTCTAAAATCCCAAAATTCTACTTTTGCACCCTGTGATAAATTAACTCTCATTCTAATCAAACTCTTGTGGCTTGTAAATCTTCACACAAAGTTGGTAATTTTTCCCAAGGACTAGAATCAAAGTCACTGGTGTTTTTGACTTCGTGCCAAGGTCCCTGAGCCCCTTGCCAGGGTCTCAGACCACCCAGGGCAGCCAGAGGAATGTCCTGGGTCCTGACAGCACAGTAATATGATCCTGTTAAATTTGGTGTAGGTATTCTATTTTAGGCTGTCTGAAGAGCTGATCCTATACACTGGAAGGACTATCCTGTGGAAAAGTTATAGTCTCTTATTAATTCCTTCTATAGAACTCCTGGTCCATGTCCGTGAGAAAATAACTTTACTTATTTATTCTTCAAGTTCCCTCTGGTACTTTCTTTCCTCACCCTGATACTTTTGTAACAGTAAAGGTTAAACCTGCAATTAGCTATATTGGAATGGAATATGGAGATCACCTTTGTCTTGAAAATACAAAAAGGAGTCCTTGGAGACCTTACCAACCACGGTGTTTCGTGTTGCCTTTTGTCCCAGCTGAACACTGGATATACTTGTAAACTTTAATTTTCCATGCAATTTTGACTTCATAGATTGTTAGCCTTTGAAAGAATTTGGCATAAGTAATTTGCCCAACAGCCATAGCAGAGTTGCTACATGACTTGAACTCCCCTTGCATTTAAACTTTGGTTTAACCCTCCATTAATGTCCTTATCTTCTGCTCCTTTCAGGCAGTGTGTGACTGTGCTTGTGCTTGGCCTCTCACTGGCCAGCAGAAAGGATACAAAATTGTAAGATCAGAAGTTAAAAATTACATAAATCACCAGTAAATTTCTAAATTCTGCAGTTTCTCTTTTAACAAATTAATTACACAAAAATAAAAATTTGATGGATAAAGAGTAATTACATAGTGTTTAGAAAACATGGATGTTTATACACAGTGTAAGACTTGTAAGAAAATTAACTTTGACCTCAATTCCTATCCTATTTTATTGGTTTGCTGTCAAAGCAGTGTTGAGGCCTGGGTGTGGCACCACAGGCATAGTGAGTCACCTTTTTTTGGAACTCACTAACTTCAGACAAAATTTAGTAAGCAACGGGGCATGGAAAGAAAGGAAGAATTAACAACATTAGAACATAGAATTGAAGAGAAATATAATGGTTAAGCCAAAGAGACTGAACAGGATTTTTTTATAATTTAAACAACTAAAAGAAACTTAGTTTAGGTATCACAGAAGGGTTTTTAAAATGACTGGGGCATCAATTAATTCAGGACAGGATGTTTGATGAAACAGACAAGTGCATGTCATGTTTTAGTTTTGAAAAGAAACAAGGATGAAAAGCAAGGAAGGATCAAAAATGTGCCAAGAACAATGACACAGAAAGTCACTTTAGATATTACGTGTACTGTCTCAAAAAAGAAAGTTGTTCAGGCATATTGAAAGGCAAATGATGATGAATGTGGCAGCTGTCTTCAGATGGCTCAGGAGGAGAGTGACAGGGCTGCAGGAGAGAGCTGAGATCACAGACATCATTTAGCTGCTCACTCTGTAAGCAAGCACGCTGCTACACAGAGCAGAAATTCCACTTACATAGGGCGAGTTACCTTCCAAGCCTTCCAGCACTGCCTTGAGGCAGCAGGCATGAAAAGCTAAAACATAGGCTGTCAGAAAAGAGCCTGGGAACTGCATAGTCTGCCCAATTTTATCATTCAAAAATATTGCCTTTGGTGCTGTATAGCAAACAGGAGAGTCTGTTATGTGCAGTACAGCTGAAGAAACCTGCTTCCATCACCTAATCAGTCCAGTTGCATATTTGCAATTTATTTAAACACTGATTCTAAAAAACATCACAAAATTGCTATCCATTTAACAGAAGTAGAACTAAAAACTCAAGCTTTAATTAAGTTTTACTTACCAGACCAAGACAAAAGTTCATGGAGTAATGAAGAGCATAAAGCTTTTGGCGCTCACTGATTCCGTAAGGAATTTCTGCTTTAGGGTGTTCATAATAGAAAGCAATTGCCACAATACCAGTCAAAACAGTGAGAAAAATGGCCAGGAGAAGTTCCATCTTGCTGTGTTGATAGGAGCCCAGGAAGGAACCAGCTGTGGCCTCCTCCACCTTTTTCAGACTTTTAGATTTTGGAAGGTAAAAGCACAGGATTAGCTGTTCTTGTCATAGCGCATAATCCAGCTTTTAAAAATGCCAAGAGGAAGATGAATACGTGTGGTAACTCAACCATACAATTAGACAGTAACATTTAATTGTGGGAGAGGCTTGCATAAGCGGTTTTCAAATTTGCAGGAACAAGGCTGTGCCCATCAGAGCAGAACCATGACTTGATGCATCATTTTTTGAGTTTACAAGAAGACAAAAATTTCTTGTTCTGTCTCTCTGGTTTTTGATTACAGGCAAGCCTTTATTATTTGTGAGTTCCTGCACAGCATTTCTTGGCAATTATCTTCCGAGCTGCTTAGATTCTTGCTTTGTTGTGCCCCCATGCCTTACTTTTCCAGACTTTCATTGAAATCAAGGCTCAGTGTCACAAACATGTTTCATCACCTGTGATGACAGATTTTGGGTGCTGCTGCCATTGCACCTTTGAGTCCAGTGGAGCCAGAGGCAGCTGCAGAGTGCTCTGAGAGTTGTTCTTGCCTCATCCACCTCAGTGGCTCTCCTCCTGCACCAGCTGCTGTGGTTCCTTGGATTTTGTTTGCTTTTTTATCTGCCTCTTTGTTGAGCCTGGCAGTGCTGCAGACTCTGTCTTCTGGGAAGATATTATGTACAGATGTCATTCCAGGTAGAAATATGATTCCAACTGGTGACAACTAGACTTCATGGTTTCAGGGCTAGTAGCACTGACTAGACATCAGCAGCCCACTTTTCTGTGGTGAACTTTAGGATCCTCCTCTGGAGCATATTTTTCCATACACAAATAATTAGTGATAAGATTTAACCTGAAGCAAAAAAAAAATCTGTAAAACACAGCTCATGTGATGTCACCTTTGAGAACAGTGTGTTTTTAGCAGTCTGCTCAAAATGTAAAGGCAACAGATTCTCTTTCTGAAAAATCACAGTGTTGGTAAAATAAATAGGTTAAATTTTTTTTTCTTAAGTAATAATAAAATAAGGGATGGGCTGACCTTGAATTGTATCATAAAATGAAACTAAAGAGAGAGAAGCCCAGGGTTCTCTGCATACATAGTCCATGACCTGCATAGGAAATGGCTCAGGGTTGATACCTGACTTCAGAAACTGTTTAGAATAAGCAGGATGGAGCTTCATTTTTGAGTCTGGTGTTACAGTTTCTAAAAAGCAGCTGATTCCATGTTCTGCTCTCTCTGCCCAAACTGTTTCTTCATTTAATCCAACCATTCTTTGTGGATTTTCATTTCCCAATGTCCCTGTGCCTCTCCCTCCCTTGCCAGAAGGTTATTCATATGATAAGTGTAAAATCAGATTCCCTTTTGTTTATTCGTCTGGATGATGGCATTTGATGCCCATGTCGATAAGGGATTTTGGTGAAAGGTGCATTGCCAGGGGATTGGGACACTCTTGGGAAATGGCAATGGTGAATTAATCAGGACAGAGGTGCACAGAGGGTTCAGCTTTCTTATAGCTCAGGTGAGAGCATTGGGAAATACTGTTGCACAAACCACGACTACAGCTCCCCTCTTCAGTGTTTAACAGTGAAAGTAATTAATTGGCATATACTAAACTCTGCTGTCTCAGTGGGTGAAGTGTGGTCTAAGTATACCTTCCAGATTTGGCCCCTCTGGGGACCTAAGAAGGCTCTTGACACCTCTGACAGATCCTTTCTGCTGCAGTTCTTAGCAACTATTGTCCTGTGTTCTTAATCTTTTTGGTGCCAATTCACCAACAGCTGGTAGGTCTTGGACTCGTTTGGGCATGTTGACAAAGTTTGGATATCACAGCACCCCCAGGGGCCCCACACAAAGACTGGATGTGCTGGAAGCTGTCCAAGAAACATACTAGTTGGTTTCTGAAGTGAAAATGTGGTTTTTTCCCTTTGAGCATTGCAGGTACAGAGTAGTACTTAATGCTTTGTAAGCTCAGTCTCAGCAATTCACAAGCTTGAGGCCCAGGATGGAGAAAACCATTCCCTAAATAATCTTTAAAATAAATGCTTGCTCTAGCTTCTGATAATTTTTTGACCTTGTCTCTGCTCCTGTGAGATGGAGCAGGGGATAGACCAGGCCAAAGCCCTATTTTCTCCTACATCAGGGACTCCCTTTCTTATTAATTTCCAGTGAAAATCTTAATGCCTGGGCCTGAAATCTTGTCATTCCTTGTTCTTTTTCTGTGATATGGGTGCACATGCAAGGAGAAAGACTGAGCCAGGTGTAACAGATGTAAAACATTCCCTGCCTCTGGATCATGGTGCAGATTAGCTGGCAGCAGAATTTGCTCTAAGTGGAAGCCTGTACTGGGGTACTGGGAAACGTTCCAGAGAAAGTGCTGCATGACCCAAGAAGCTCCTTTTGGGTTCTGCAGAGCATGAGAGCCACCTGGTGCTGGAAGCCTGAACTTGAACGGGAGCTGGGCTTGTCGGTCCTCACTCTCTGGCCACATAATTCCTTGAGAAATGACTTTGGTGTCCGTAATTCCGTAGGTGGCATTGACTCTCATGTTTTGTATTTGATTTTTTAAAAAAAATTTGTACTTGAAAATGCCATGCTTTGGGGGCTAAGAATGTCTTCAAACATTCTACCTTAGCAATGCAAGGCACATAGCAGATCTGTAATTAATTAAAATAATTGAAACAAAGTACAGGAAGTTCCATGGAGACAGATAGATCATGTGATTTCTTAAAGTTTAGAAAATCTGGGAGTCATAATAAAACAAAGAATACATTATTTTAGCACTTGCTGTTCTCTGCTTACCCATCTGCACTCAATGATTATAGCCCATGATTAAAACCTGTGTCCAAGAGAATTAATAATGCTGCTGACATATTATAAAGCTAAATTTGTTATTTTCTGTAGTAAATTAAAGACCAATGGATAAAGGACCATGGAAAAATCTCAGGAATAGATCAGTGTCAAGTTTGGACATTGACCCATAAATGAGGCATAATTCCAGAGACTGATAAAAGAGAGAAAACAAGTACTGGGTAGCTGAACTGACAAGGAGTATAATGCTGCATTGAACTGTGTGTATCATCTGTGACCATCTCTTAACTTACAAAATACAAGGTGGAATTGTACAGACCTCCTTAGTTCTGGCACTTGCCAAACTTCTCCAGTATCATTCAGCTTGTTGCAAGGCTTTTATCAGATACAGACTCTGCTGGCCCAGCTTCAGCTACCAGCATGTGAGATGGTAACCCAACCTTTATCTTCATAACCAAGGCAGATCCTGAAGTCCTCAAAGAGTGCACATTTGGAACTATCACATTTTTTATCCCTGGAAGCATTTCTTTGCTTGAAGAGCAAATTGCTATGCATGCAACAGGAAAAAATGAAACAAACTCTCTGTTGTGTCAACAGAGCATGAAGAAATGTAATTTCATTTTGCTGAGAGGGACTGGAGAATGAGAACCCTCAAGTAGTGACTTGTTGCAGAGATGTGAACCAGCTCACCTGTCACCAGCATTCATTAACATGGTGACATGGAACGTTCAGCCCACTGCCTTCTTCCTACTCACAGTTTGCCTGCCAGAGAGTAGCCATGTACTAACTCTCCAGAGTCTTTCCACAGTCATGTGTCCATGGATGTTACAAAGGCAAGGTGGTTGCACAACAATTAAACATCTTACAATTCCTAGGCGTTGCATGCCAGCTATTTTGCTATGCAGTGGCAATTATCTTTGGCATCTGTGTTTAATAAGAGTGGATCTCTCCTAATAAACAATACAACAATTACAGTAATGCAACTATTGAGCTCAGATTTTTCTTTAGCTTTGGATATCCCCAGAAATTATTTGGCAGGTTCCATGTTATTTACATCCTTTCTCCCCAAAAGCCAGGTAAGCTGAATATAATCAAATGCTACTCAGAAAGGAACTTATGGAATACAATATAGAGGATATTGAGATACTTTTGAGCAGTCCTCCCTCACTTTATCTCTGCTGCAGTCTCCAGTACCTCCTGGTACCCATCTCGTGCAGCATGTGAGCTGTACCAACCTACCTGTCCCCCACTTCCCTTTAAAATCAGGTTTGTAAGTACACCCAATTCCTTCCTTCAGCTTTTAAACATAAATGCAAAGCTATTATTTGTCTGTACAGACACTCTGATGGTGATAACTACTCATCCCTGAAATAGGGAAGGAGTCTCCACTCTCCATAGGTATTGCCATGCTGATTTTGGGGCCACTAGTTGGATGTGCATATGGCTAATTACTCACAGAGAGCGTGTGTTTTTTACTTACACATTTAGAATGTTTTTTGTTATGATGAGTTTTTATTCTTTAAATATGAAGAGAACAAAAATTCTCATAATGCAAGAACATCAAAGCAAGCTTATAAAAAACCTCTAAACATCATGTTCCTAAGTAATAGCAAGTAAAAATCAGAATTCAGCAGACCATGCTAATGGCCTAAATTCTTGCCTTGATTCTAATGGATAAATAGCTAGTAAATAGTTAATTGAATCATTTAATTCAATCACACTCTTTCTAAATACCAGTGCACTGTATGCAAGAAAATGATTTAATAGCCTTTTATAAAGTCTACAGCGTGGTTCATCACTGTACTTGATGAAGGGAAAGAGAAAATACCATATCCAAAGAATCCCAGTGCACTGTGAAAGCCTTTTTCCACGTGGTGCCAGGTCACACGTATGTTGTTGTGCTCTAAGCGTTTCTTGTACAGCAGCCCTTCATCTCTGAGCACATCATGCTCACAGGTGACAATACAGGTGTCAGGGAGGCCACAGATAACAGCATCCTCTGCCAGCAGCGGGGAGAACCAGGGCTCAAACAGTTCTGGCACTTCTTCATGGACTTGAGGTAAAAATAAAGCAGGGAGTGGTGGTTTATAGCCCAGTTTAAACACATCTGGAATAAGATCTGGATTTATCCATTTCCTGTATTTCAAATTTATATTCGCAGGAACATGAGAACCGGCCAGAATTGGTTCCTTCAGGGAGCAATCCTTATTCAGGTATTTGATAATAAAATGGACTGTGCGCTCCCGGGTCAGGAAGCCAACGGCAGCATTTTTCTGGTGAGAAGGAAGATTGAAGTTCAGTGCTTGGAGAAATGGATAGATCAGCACCTGGGCACAGATCTTTGGGATGTCTGTCCTTTGCCCTAGTTCTTGGCAAACAGTGGCAGCGAATGTGCCCCCTACACTGTCCCCACAAAGAATAATCCGAGCAGGATCCACTCCGTAGGTCTCTGCAGTCTTCAGGAAGTGCACGGTAGCAGTGAGACATTCCAGAGTTTGGGCTGGATACTTGTGCTCAGGTGCTAAATGATACCTGAGGGTTAGAAAAGACAGCTGCTGTTACACATTCTGACTGTCTCATCTGAAATACATGCAAAAACTCCCCCAAACCAAAATTAATTACATCATTAATGATATCTGGTTTAAAGTTTTTTCATGCTGAAGCAAACCAGAAGAACTTTTCCTCCCTTTCCTTCTCAAAACCAATTCCTCCCAATTTAATAAAATCCCTTAATAATGAAATTTGCATGGAAGAATTTGTTGGAAATTAAGATTGCTTTATACTATCACGTATTTCCCATAATTAAAATAGCTTTATAGGAAGCAGTGTTCCATGCTGGTTTTAAAAAGACTAAATTTTAGACCCATTATTTACTCTTTAAAATCACCCCGTGTGATTTTAAATCTTCCCCTCAAATATTAAAATCTGATATTTGGCTTATACTTTCTTATTATCAAACAAAGGTAATGATTTCTGTGGTGATAGTGATGTACAGTGAACAAACCTGTAACTCTAACCCTGGCTCAGGTATTTCCATTGCCATTCCATGGCACATGCTTGCTCCTACTTAACAGCATTGTGGGGAAGACTGCACCAGACTTCAGTTTCTTTTCTTATATTCAAAGAAATGTAAGCTCATGGGTGTGTGGGAAGCAGGGGAAAAGCAGCAGAGTTCTCTGATTCTGAGATTGGCACTGGTTGGATCTCACTTACCCAACAGACACAACCACTGAATCAGATTTTCTGGCTATGTACCGGCATGTTCTTTCATAACTTCCTGAAGAACAAATGTTGATGTAATTAATATCTTAGAAAACTTCAGTCGATATTGTCCCTTACATTTTTATGACATATTACCACAACAGCTTGTCAGCCCTTTGCCTATTTAGTGAGTACCCAAATTTTCTTTAGGATAAATATAGTCTAGACTTTTGGTCATCAGGACTTGCTGTGTAGTTCATGCATTTAGAGAAATCACTGATCTGTGTGGAAAAGAAGGAATTATGATTATTACTATTAGAAAATGGGCAGTGGTTTTAAACTGAGAGAGGATAGAATTTGTTTGCATGTAAGGAACACATTTTTATTATGAGGGTGGGGAGGCCCTGGCACAGGTTACCCGGAAAAACTGTGGCTGTCCCATCCCTGAAAGTGTTCAAGGCCAGGTGTGATGGGGTTTGAAGTAACCTGGGATAGAGGAAGGTGTCCCTGCACATAGCAAGGGGTGGAAGAAGATTGTATTTAAGGTCACTTCCACCCAAACCATTTTAAGATCCTAATGGTTCTATGATAAAGAGTGTTATATCCTGTAAAAAATAATTTAAATACTAAGTAAATGCAGATTAGACAGTTTAAAAAATTAAAAATTAGCACTAAGTGCTTTCTATCTCCAGTCTATCCAGCTAAGTCACTTCTTAGGGTCAGGAGTTTTTAAAACCAGGCAGTTAACAAAGCTAAATAGTCACATTTTCTCTTTCAGTTCCTTACTGATGCTTCCGAAAATGCCGCATCCTCCGTGGATGAAGATGACTCCTCTCCGTTTGCTTGCAGATGCTTCTCTTGGGAGGTAAATCCTTGTGGGTACCCCATCAAAGTGCAGATTCTTAATGAAGAGCTGGGAATCCCAGCATGCCGGGAGTCCATCCGTGATCAGCCTGATAAGTGTGTGCTCCCCCGTGATACACAAGTGGTTTAAGATCTTTGCCTAGATAGATAGAACAGGAAAAATCAGAAATTACTATAGGGAATACAAGTCTTCCCACTTTGTGAAGGCCACAAGCTACTTTTTCCCACGCTGTCTTTAGCATAGTTGGGTTGGTTATTTGCTAGCTTTTAGGATTCCCACAAATAACTGGCTTTGGGATTTCAGTTAAGAACATGAAAATGTACATCTTCGTGATTGTGAGAAGAACGTTGTAATACTTGTTCCATTAAATGTCTTATATAAATACATTCTAGTTCCTGTGATCTGGATTTACCACAAGTAACAACAGGCATTTGCTCAGGTGTGGAAGCTGGGAGGCCTGAGGCTCCTTTCCTAATGAGTGAATACAAAGAGGCATTTCTTGGGGATGGTTCCAATTCTGGGTGTGTTAAATCATGCTCTGGAGATGTCTGTTCATCTCCATGATAAACTGTACTTCAGATGCCTCAGTTAAAATATTTAAGGTTAAGTGAGGAGAAAATGTCCGTCTCATGACAGGATTATCATACTGGGGGAAAAAACCACATGCCAGTCTGTGGGCAAGTCTGGGTGGCTTAATGGTGTTGGGTCATCTCCCAGCCATGGGGTCAGTGAGAACAAGCTGTAAGAAAATCACTGTGTCTATAATCATTACTGTGGGACTGCTGGCCCAAGTGAGGAACTGATGAAAATTATTCTGAATCTTATCTCCTCCTTCATTAGTGAAACCACTGCTTTTTTCAAGATCTCACAGCTATTCATAAATGACTCTGCAGTCAGTTTTTACATCTAATCGGCAAAAAACCCAAATATTCTGAAGACAGAGAAGGTTTGTTAAATGGCCTTATCCAAGGCCAGTCAACTGCTGATAATTAAGACAGTCTAAAGATCACAGTGAAATCCTCCTTTGAACACGTTGTAATGGATGTATTTCCTGCTAGAACAACATTTCCCTTCCTATTACATGGTGACTTGAATGCCCTTCTGGACTACTGCAACTCATTCTTCTGGAATGATGATAGTCATCACAAGCCATTTGTAAATTGTATTGTTGTTCTTTTCTAAGCCACATAAGTCTCTGTATCAATTCCTTACAAACTGAAGATCAGCTCTGCTTGTGTAAATTGGTTTTTGGGTAACGAATTACCAGTGAAGAGAGCATATGCACTTATTCCATAACAGACACTTAAAAGCTGTGAAAATGGGTTAAAAGTATCACCTGAAAGAATCTTTTCACCCACCAAGTAGGGAAATCAGAGAATTTAACAACATTGTCCTATTATAATATTACTGTCATATTAAGTTTATATATATTAACTATATATATATAACTATATAGTTATAGAGAATCAGGGACAACCACTGGATTTGGTGAATGCTGCTGTGTGAGTTCAAGCAACCCACCTAAGTCTTTAGTATATTGTAATGGCCCAAACCATCTCTCAGGGTGTGGGCCCAAATTCCTGTGTTCTTTCTGGATAACTGGGGATTAGAGAATTGAGGTGAGCTTCATACAAACATCAAAGAAACCACTCTGATTTTCCTGCAGGCTTTCTTTTGACATGTTACATGCCAGACATGACAGGGCTTAGGCTGCTCCTACATACTCCTGTTGCCTAATTTGAAAGCTTTTTGGGTGAAAGCTGTTTTCTTTCTGGGATAGCAAAGCCCACAGCACAGTGAGTCTGGCTTACAGGTACTTAGATAATAAGCAACAACAGGCCTAAACCTGCTTTGGCAGGAGGTTCAATTGGATGACTTCTGGAGGTGTCTTTCAACCTACCTGATTCTATGATATTTAACTAGGACTCTGTAATTCAGTCACTGCAGAATAAGAACAGAAACAAGGGTAAGAAAATTCCTGCAAATAGCTCAGAATTTAGGAAATTGCCTTACATATATCAGAGTGCATTTAGACATAGAAATTTAAATTCATTTAAATTATATCCACAGCCCTCCAGTCATCCACAGGACCAGTAATTTCATTACAGAAATACACAACTGCAGCATAAGAACGGATATCTCAGTATTAAAAGAACTCACCTTATCCTGGCTGCTTTATATATGGTAATAGAAACCAAATCAACCTTTGGCCTTTAAATCTGTGTTACTGTGTGCTTCCCATTCCATGTAGTTGTGGTATTTAGATGCATATCTTCACACTGAAGTATTTCCTTTGCTGAAAATCCCAGTATCCCAGAGCATGATAAACTCACCAGAATTTCCATCAGAGTGTACATACGGTGATAAAAGCTGAGCTTTGCTGGCTGGTCAACATCAGGAGGAATCTCTCCCTTGAAGAAATTATGATCAATTGCAATTAAAACCAGCAATACAAAAGCAACTAAAATTCCTGCTATTAAAACCAGAATATAATAGGATTCCATTGTTCTTTGGTGAGAATAATTAGACACTGTTTGATATGATTCTGTCAGTATTTATATCCTCCAGACTGATTGCACAGAGAAGTCATTTGCATACCAAATTCCCCCTGCCCTTCTCCTTCAGGCAGGGCTGACAGGTGCTGGAAGCCTGCAAACATCCGGCTGTGACAACTGCCCTTGGCATGATTCAAGCTCATACATAGCGCATTCACCTGCAGGAAACGCCATTCTTTTGTATATTCCAAAATTGCAAATGGGCTTTACTTTTTATCTGCTTTATCGGTCTGAAAAGCTGTCTGGGATGTCTTGCAAGTGTACCAGTGAGTGTCTAAGAGCCTATGGAAGAGAGGCCCTGCTGGACTCCAGTCTCCATGGTCAGGAATTGTAGTGGTTCTGCTCTTGGAACAGGTCTGTAGGATGATTCCAAGGCTTTTTGCTTAGTGCTGATCTTTTCCCCTGCTCGCCTGCTGAGGCAGACAGCTGGCCAGAACAGTTAGAACAGGCATTCTGAACTCAGTCTGAAGGAATTTTGCTTTTGGAAATCCACATAGCCCTGTCAGTTATTTGCCAGCCTGAGTGTGCAGCGAGGGGTGAGGAGCTCACCAATGGTGAAGTGCTAGCACAAGAAACTTCTCCTTGACTTGGAGAATTTTGGCCCTAACTCCTGTGCTGATTCTTTCTAAAGAAAAGATTTTGATATCTTTACAACTCCATATTTTGCTCTGTTTTCCAAGACAGCTCTGTGTTATCCATGGTTGTAATTCAGGTGTTATCAGAGCATATGGTATCCAAATGTTTGCACCAAAGGAGTGATAACAGTGCAGGAGTGAGTCAGCAAGTGTAACTCTGTATTTCTGTCCACCTTGTGACTGGTCAAAACTTGTTTGGGTAACATTAAAAAGCAAACAAGCATTAGCTCAGCTTGACATAAGCAAGCTATGTCAAGCTATTTCATGCTTATCCTCTGAGCACTGAAATATTTCTTTGTCCCCATTAATCTCCCCAATACTACATTTAAAACCCTTATAAAAGCTTGTAATTGTGGCCATAGAAGAGAAGTACTTCTTCTCTTGAGCCACAGGATTCTGCATTTGGCTAACCAACCTGCAGTGTATTCCCTCAGAGAGATCTTCACTGAAAAAAGGTGAATCCTTTCTACATTTTCTTACACACTTTAAAAAAGCAGACTAAATATATCTGCTTAGAAAAATCCCATTTATAAAAAATATGCATTACAGCAAAGAGCAAGAAACTTCAATGTGAATTAGTCAGTAGGGTAAAAAAATATTTAGTTACGTGGACTGAGTAAACAAGATGAGTCATAAGAGATAAAGTACCGGATGATGAGTGACCAGACTGGATTCTTAAGAGAATAGATCTAATCCTTAACTTCAGTGGAGGTCAGCAAGTACAGATGATTGAATTATGTGGTTTAAAATTAAGATAGATAGATAGATAGATAGATAGATAGATAGATAGATAGATAGATAGATAGATAGATAGAAAAGGTGTTAAGGATATGAAGATCATTAAATCCATGTAAGTAATAACATGGAATTCCCAGCTTAACTCAGCAGGCCTGGACCTTGTCATTACAGTAATCTTTCCAATTCTGATGCAAATGAACTGACTAAGCTGGGGAATAACTGATCTCTTCCATCGATGACATGCAGGGCACTTCACTGAAGCCCTCCCAACCCTCCTCCATCTAGACCTGTGGGGGTGCACTAACTTGAATAATTTTAAAAAAACAAAACAACATAAACTAAAGCAAAAATTAAAGCTACTTTTATATTCTGAGAGGCAATGTCTAGGTTGGGGGTTATTGATTTCAGTGTGAGCTTACTTATCCTAGCCTCCCAGTCCAAAGTGTTTGCCTTTGACACCACCATTCTCTTCCTAACATTCCTCTTCTTTTTGACTTCCTTTGTAAAACTGTCAAGTTTGAAGAAACTTTGGACAGTCAGAGGCCCTGAATTATTTCACCTCAGTATGTATTAGTGAACCTCTCACTCTGAAAAGAAGCTATATCTGCATGTAAGGACTTATTTTTAAAAGACATTGTTAGAAGGAATTCAGGGAATATTTTATCCTGAGATTTCCTTCCTAAGCTAGTTTACAAGTTTCCAGTGCAAACTTGTTACAGGCATTAGCTTGCTCTTCAGTTTTTGTCAAAATCAATGTCACGTTGGTTTAGGAGGATTTCAGGACTTTTCCCTAATTTTAAGAGCCTTAAGACGTAATTCTTCTGTTTCCCCAGTTCCTTTTAAGTTTTGGCAGGACTGAGGAGTTAGTCAGAAGGAATGGGTAAATATTGACTGGCTTAAAAGTGAGTAAAGACACAAAAGAGAAGGTGAGTCAATCAGGTTAATAATCATGGTCACTCTATTCCTGTTCACATGTGGTATTTTTGCACTGTTCTCTCTTGAAGCAGCTTAAAGTATTGAAAGATCTGGCTTCTGATTACAGATAGGTCAAAAAAACCAAGGGCAGTTACTACAAATGACAAATTCTAACATGTATGAAAACAACTCAGCAAGTGGAAGAAGGACCACGTAGGTGATGTTGCATCCCTTTGAATTCCAGAGAGACCCTATGAGCACTGTGAAAACCTTTGCTTATAAAGACAATTATTTTTACACTTCTTAAATCTAGAAAGAGATGTCACCTAGAATTTAGAATTACTCAGTAAGACATTTTTACATCTTTACTCACAACACCGCTTTGTTGTAAGACCCTGGGAAAGCCCTAAGACCAAAAAGGAGGATTTTTGTAAAAGGCCTGACACAGTCATTGCTGTCAGGCTGGAACTTAACCAGAAACCTGGTTTGTTTGAGCTTAGACCATGGCAGAACTCCACTTAGAAGGCAACAGTATCAGACTCTTAATAGCATAGAGAAGGACAGTGTGAAATCACAGAACCACTGGGACATATTTCAAATGGAACACAAGGGAAGAATGAAATCAAGAAGCACAAAAAATTAGCTCTTGATTTATCCAAATCTGACAGCGGTACTTCATCTAACAAAAAACAGATCAGCTTGGCAAAAGGTTTTCCTTTTTTAAAGGAGATTTAAGTTTTATTCTGTGATCATGGTAGATTGACTATGATCAAGAACTCTGAACTGGTGTAAAAAAATGGTATTACTTGACACCGTAGTCACACAGCCTTTTCCATTGTGGAGCTGCTGCTGTGTGTTCCCAGGTTTGTACTGTATAGATTTGAGTGAGGGTTTTAAGTAGAAAACACAGAATTGTTAGCTCAAATGGCTTTCAGAGGTGCCTCAAGCATAGTTTTAATTTCCAGCTCATTTTCCTTTGAAAAGTTTTTGAAGTTTAGCAACCTCCTTTGTACAAATAGCCTTCCAAGGCTGGTAGGAACACATTTCTGCCTAGAAATACAGGTGGCACATGAACTGTGAGCTTTCCAACACTGCCTGAGCCTCATAGATCCAGGTAACATCATTCTGCAAACATGGAGCTCTGTAAGTGATGTGTATAGAGAGTGTATCAATGTGCTTTGGAGGTAAATGTGCTTTTCACTGCTGTTTTTTCCTTCAAGCCACCACAAGTCAGAAAAAATCGGTTTCTATGGCTCTTACTGAGAATATGAGTAAATCTACACTAAGTACAGTCCAAAAGCTGCAGAAATACAAACCCAGAAATCTAAACCAACAAATGGAAGCCAAACTGGCTTGAGTTACCACTGAAATACATAGAATAGTAGAATATCCCAAGTTGGAACACATCCATAAAAATCTTCAAAGTCCACTCCTGGCCCTGCACAGGACCACCTGAAGAATCCCACTGTGTGCCAGACAGCCTGACTACCTTCTTGCTCTTGTAAGTTGGAATAAAAGAGTTAAAAGTGCCATGAAAATGGCTTAAAAAAAGTTGTTGTGTTGGTTGTTTTTTCAGTTTATACTTTGTTGTGAGTGTCTGTTTAGGAAACAACTGCCGAAAATGCAAAATTAATTCTGAAGATGATGCAGTTTCACAGAATTAACAGGCCTGCTTATGGAATGTTTCAGGGCACTGGTTTAGGACTTCTGAGTGGAAACATGGATGGGATTCACTTTGGGACAACTTCAGACTGATAATTAGAGAGAACTACTATGATGTGACAGATCCTTGTTACCCTCACAAAGGTATGTGCTGTGTGCCCATTTGTACCTGCAGTATTGGAAACACTTTGGATAATCAGCCCCGTATGAAAATGTAGTTTAGGGAGTTTCACTAACAGAGAAGGACTTTGTGAATAAAAGTTCATGCTGGTTTTGTAAAGGTGACAGTTTGGAAAAAGACCTCTTCCCAAGAAAGAGTGCAGTGGTTGTTGTACAACAATCAGATGGAATTCCAGAATATTCCTTTTCTTTTTTCCTTTTCAGACTAGAACTGCAATTAAAAGGGACAATACCTCTAATGTTCTAATACTCACACATGTAGTATGTGTAGTATTTAAAGCTATTTGACTTTCTGGTTGAATTACATGAATTTTAAAATAACTCGCATATAGTTTTCATTTACTACATGCAAGATGCACTAACTTCAGTTTTACTATAAATTTGCTTTTCCTTCTTGTTTTTGTAGGTTTCTACAATGTAGCATCTACTAGTTTCCACTGCTTCAAGGTAAATCTAAAGCAATAAAGAAGTAAAATAGTTCATACTTTAATGAAATTTGAAGAGCAGTTTAGGAAAATATTATATATCTAGAACTGTCTTTTAACTCCCAATCCAAATTTAGTAGCAACTTTGTACATAGGTCAAAATCATAATGAATTAAAAAAATCACTTCAAACACTGATGATGATGATGATGATGATGATGATGATGATGATGATGATGATGATGATGATGATAAGCTGGAAAGAAATACATGAAATAAATGCTCACAAGATTATTCCATTCCCCTGACTTCAAAGGACCTACAAATGTTTTACATTAATAATGAATTTTCTTTTAAATCTAAACAAGTTAACTGTGCAATATTGATGAGTTTTCTGTTTTAAATGTCTGTGGTGCTTCAAGCATAAAGAGACAGAACTCAAGAATCAAAAAACCAAATATACTATATACTTTGGTGGAGTTCATATCCTTTCATTTTCAATACTGCTCCTTATTTCCATACCAAAAAGTTGTTATATTTGTTCCCAGTCCAGACATTGAGTCATTCCTGTTTAAGCCAGACACTGGGTTCTCTGGGTAATTTCCCCCTCCCCTCCAGAGCTGTTGGACTAAGAGGAAAATTGTAATGCCAGGTGCCTCCCAAGCTGCATTTCTAGAGGTATTACTGTAAAAACACACCAAGGTGCTAAATGCTGCCAACAGGCAGTGGAAATTCTCTGGTCGTTTCAGAGCAGCTGAGTTAGGGAACACTCACTGATTCTGACAGTATGTACAGACAGTTTCCAGTTAGGATGCTTCATCTTTCTCTTCAAAACCCTCTCTCCTGACACTGTAGGATTATGCAGTGACAAGTCATATGGCTTATTTCATATGAGGGAACCTGGCAGTTAAAGGTAAAAATTGTGCAAGTTTCTCAGTTTTACTTCCTTTTTTCTTTCCCTTAAAACTTTTGAGGAACTTTTAACAGAGCTGAAATTCAAGGATTTAGGTATTTTTCATATTTTTATTAAAAAATCTATGTGTGATATAGCTATTGAGTGGGGGGAGGCACCAGAAATTTGGCTGCCCTTCTTTTTGCCAACAAAAAAAACCCTGAACAGTCTGTTCCCACATGGCCACTTTGAATGCCTGCTTTCAAAAATACCTGTTTGATTCCAAAGGAGAAAAGTGAGTTAATTTTTATAGGGATTCAGCGTCCAAACTCACCTCTCTCTCTCACAGATGCTTAGATTCAAACGTCCATTAAGGTGGTATTTTAGCAACTAGAGGATGTGAAGAAGATTGAGAATGTTTTTAAGCGCAATTTCCCCTTAATTCCAATGTTTACCTCTAGATGGCTTCCCAGGATAGTGCATCTGGCTCCAGACCTGAGTGAACGTGTGGACTGGATTAATTTTGATAAATCCTAGTGATATCTGCAGATATAAAGCTGAATTTATTTCCAGTCCAGCTCTGAAGACAACACTGTGAGGTTTGGTATCCTTGAGATCTTTTGATATCCTCAAAGCTTTGCATTTTAGGTTATTTCTGATTGCTGCCACAGCTCCTGGCTGGGCATGAATGTGCAGCTACAGCCGCCTCAGAAAAGCTTAATCTGTACAACTGAAATCATAACTTACCTGTCTAATGCTTGACAGTGCCAACAGCTAGGAACCTGGGGGACCTGCTTTAATACACTTTGCCCTTTCCCCTATTACAACACAGCATGAAGTGCTGTGGAGACCTTCTGGGTATGCCCTTATCACCAGACAAACACATCTTGGAAGAAACCACCCTTTTTTGAAGGGTGAGTCTCCATCGGTCATTCAGAGCCTGCCTTTTTCATTGCCCACTGCTAAATCCCCAGTTCTGAGCAATGCAAGCGTCTTGCAGCATGGAAAATCCATGAGGTGTCATGTTATCCAGAAAAACACTGGTCCAGTGGTATTAGATATTGATGAGTATCAGCTTAGGCTGCGTTCAGCTGGCAGTCTAGGGCTGCAAGCAGCTTTACCCTCCACACACCAGCTGATCTTGGGCAAGCAGCTGTCAAAACTCCGTGTGGCAGAGATGGCTCCCTTGAACTCAGCCTTAGCCCTGATTCTTCCTGGACCTGCTTTTCCCTGGGCTCAGGTGAGACCAGGGTGCAAGCAGGTGAGGGAGGAGGCAGGGGCTGCCTGGCTTGGTGACAATGCACTTTGGTTCCTGCAGAGAGCCCAGTGTGGCACGAGCCCTGTGTGGCATGCAGTGAGCCCAGGGCGGTATAAGAGAGCTCAGGGCAACATGGAGCAAGCCCAGCATGGCACGAGCCCTGCGTGCCCACAGCAAGCCCAGTGTGCCAGCAGTCTGCCCCCCATGCCTGCAGGTAGCCCAGGGTACCTGCAGGATGCCCACCGTGCCTGCAGCGAGCCCACTGTGCTCACAGCATGCCCAGGGTGCCTCCAGCTAGCCCAGGGTCTCCACATCTGGCCCAGGGTGGCCAGAGCAAGCCCAAGGTGCCCGCAGGTGGCCAAGGGTGCCCGCAGCAAANCGGCCGGCGGGGGAGGGCAGAGCAGCAGCCACTCCCAGGAACAGTAGTGAAATCGCCCCGACACTTTAACTGTCAATCAGGATTAATGGGGTATAAAACCTCCCCAGCGCCGCGGCCCTGAGCGGCAGAGACAGCAATAGGCAGAAATGAGTAAGAGCCGGAGCTGAACTAGTGCACGGCGTAATTCCTGCTCTGTGATCAGACACTCCAAGTGAAAAAACCGGGAGAGGGGGCAGAGAGAGGCAGTGACCAGCTCAACCTTAGAAACCGGCTCAGGACAGGACGTCTATAGATATTTATAGAT
>VYXD01011010.1:447077-491667 GCA_013397195.1 Hylia prasina
GCTGGCCCACGGTCTCCACATCTGGCCCGGGGTGGCCAGAGCAAGCCCAGGGTGCCCGCAGGTGGCCCAGGGTGCCCGCAGGTGGCCCAGGGTGCCCGCAGCAAACCCGGGTGGCCCCAGGTAGCTCAGGGCGCCCGCAGCAAACTCAGGGTGGCCCCGGATGGCCCCAGGTGCCCGCAGCAAACCCGGAGCGCACGCAGGTGGCCTAAAGTACCCGCAGCAAGCTCCGGCTNACTCCAAGTGAAAAAACCGGGAGAGGGGGCAGAGAGAGGCAGTGACCAGCTCAACCTTTGAAACCGGCTCAGGACAGGACGTCTATAGATATTTATAGATACTAAAACAAAAACAACAACCTCACCCTGAATAGAGCCTTTCTTAAAAAGAAGGTCCTGGTAATTCTGTCTTATTTAAGCAATTTCCTGAGTCTAAGAATAGAAATGAGCTGCCTGGAAGGCACTGCAGGCTGAAATTTGGAGACATAGGCTGCTTTATTTTATTTTTCTAAATATAAAAACCTTTTGTTTGGATACTGGATTTTTATGTGGGTCTTTGCAGCGGAGGGATGTATGGTTACTTTTGATTCTAGTCCTTTTTTCCTCTCTTTTAATTAAAAAAGAAAAGCTGTCCAGTTAAAAAGCAAGGAAGCTGTTTTACCTGCGTGTGACAATCCCAGAGGACACCGATCAAGAAACGGGAGCGACTTGATCTTCTGCACTACTTTACTCCTACCCCCATTTTTTTTTTAGGGGGAGAGAAGGATTTTTCCAGTCCAAGAACCTCTTGCCCCCAAGTTTTGGAAGGGGGTTGAAGACTTGTCACCCATCTGGGGGTGCATGAAGGGTATTGCTTTTCTTTCTCTGTCACCGTGGTTTTGTGGAGGTTTGGAACAGAACTTTGCCTGGGAGAAGAGGATGATCTGGAAGTGGCTGGGCGCCCTGCTGCTGTTCCCGGTGCAGATGGTGTATCTGGTGGTGAAAGCTGCCGTGTGCCTGGTGCTGCCACCCAAGCTGCGAGACCTGTCCCGGGAGAACGTGCTGGTCACCGGCGGGGGCCGAGGCATCGGCCGGCACCTGGCCCGGGAATTCGCCAGGAGAGGAGTCAAGAAGGTGAGCAGGGAGGGGAGGGGGAGCACCCACCTGCTGCTCCGCCTGGGAGCCCTGTTCCCCCACCTCTAGATGGGATTGGTGGGATCTCTTGAGTAAGGTGAGAGAGGCTCTCATTTTGCAGAACTGAGTCATTACATCAGTTTCATTTCAGAACTTGCCCACTCCTCCTTCCGTGCATCCTGCCTTTCCCTGTCCCATCCGTGAAAATGTGATGGTGAGAAAGGTTCCCCTCGTGAATCGCCCTCTGCTGAAAAAAGAGAGGTTTTGGCCTCAGCCCAGGTTTCCTGTGGCAGGGGAAGGAGAGCTAAGCAATTGCTATGCATGGAACCAATGCTCACTTCCATTGCTGTTTCCTGGGCTGCTTTCTGGCACTGCTGGGCGTGGGGATCATGTACAGTGAGCCCTCATCTATCAGGATCATATCATATCACCCCAGAGCAGAGGGGAAGGTGGCTCTGGGTCAGTGGGGAGAAGTGTTCCCTTTCACCCGTGTGGATTTCCATTTGTGAAATTAATTTCCTGGGCTTCCTGAAGTCCCTTGCACTTCACTTTTGGACAGCCCAGAACTGTTCAAAGAGAAGATGAATGAGAACCCAGCAAGAAGAGCACACCTTGAGTGGAAGCTGTGGGATTATTTGCACATTTCCTTTAGGAGAGGCTGAGAGTGGCTGGTCTGCACAGCAGCCCAGAAGTGCCAGTGTAGCTGGTGGGTCCATTCTCTTGCTCAGGAACTGGTGGTTTACCTTGAAATATTGTGGTTTTGTAAGTACAGATACATCCCTATGTGTGAATCAGTCAGGGATACAGAAACACACATCCCTGAAATGAGTCTCAGGATGGAAAGTTTCATCTCCCCTTTTATTGGTAATTAAGGGGAGGACTGGGGAAATTAGACAGCTGCACAAATACTTCTCTGTGTGAGAGGATGAATGAGAGTAAATAGAGAAGAAAGAAGAGGAAAAATACAGAATGAGAGGCTATTTAAAGAAAAAAAAAATTGGATTTAGTTCAGGATAGTGTTTTGTCACTTCCTTACACATGCATTACAGTTTTCTCTGTGTGGTACAGAGCTATTCTGGCATGTAACTCCGAGGTGTAAAATATGTCAGCATTGAACTTTGATGTTTGTCTATGTTTGTGTTTAAACATCATGTTGAGATTTACACATTCTGGGAGTCAGAGCAAACAAGTTGACTGACCTTTGGACCCAAGAAATTTGCTGAAAGTGTATTTATATTATCTGTTGGAATACCATGCTTCATTATTTATTTATTTAGAGCGGCTGGTTGCTATGTTGAGCTCTGGCATTGAAGTGCTACCATTTCTACAGCACATTTAAGAGCTGTTTTGCTGCAGTTGAGCTAGGAGCTAAACAATGGCCCTGAGGAACCAGGGGACAGAGGCCAAAAGAAGACAGGGCTGTTTGAGAGAGAGCTGAGAATGGAATTACTGTAGACAGACACAGACTGTATTCTATCTATATATCTTATCTACAAAATCTTTACGTATTGTACCAAGAAAGAATACATGAGAATAACTATTGGGAACCATTGTACTCGTCTCATATGATGTTCTGAAATGCTCTGTGTTACTAGTTACTGGTTAGAACTTTGGGGTGTTTTGCCTTTTGGGATGTTTTCAAGTGTGTCACCAAGGTGTTTACGTCTTTGCATCGACTCAATTTGAATTAGATTTTCTTTTCAGTTATACCATGGTGTCCACTCAATCACATATGGCCCTCAGTAAGTTCTGATCCCCTGGTACTGGCACTGCCTGTTAGCCTGTGGTGAGAACACCAAACCTTTCTTATTCTCCTTAGCAGTTTTAATGCCAATTTTACCTACATGTGATAGTTTCTACTCCCTTTGTTCTGAGATTTCATTTCTTTCCTGCTTCTGTTCCCAACCCTAAATTTGTGAGTTTCATGCAGTCACCATGTACCATGCACAACTTTCTGCTTGGCAGTCCTCTTCAACTTCATGCTTTGCCTTTGACAATCAAAAAGAAGTGAAAAAGGCTTGCAGTGTCTAGCAAGTCATCTTTTGATAAGGCTTATGAAAATTGACTGGTTTTCTCTTTTTACACTGTTAGCTGTCTTACAATAATATGCAAAGCTTGAATTATTGATCATAATAAATAAGAACAGATTCTGGTTATCAGATAGTGTAGTCACCTTATTCCAAGTTTCGAAAAAGACTTCCAGCAAAGGCGTGGAATTCTGGGGCCAAGCCCAGTATGCCATGGAGGTGGTTGGCAGCAGTGCCACAGGTTCAGGTTCTGGTGGAGGGTGTGCAGCATATCCTGACCAAGTGCTCCCAGTGCCTGTGCACACAGACATAGTGGCGGGGTTTTGGAGGTAGGCGGCGATATATAACCATATTTTTGAGATTAGAATCTTCAGGAAGATAAGTTAGTTGGGACTGTGAGGATATGAAACTTCTCTGGTAATTAGACTGGATGGGATTTCATCTCACACTCAGCTTCAGAGGCTGGTTTTGTTGCTCACAAGTGAGATGCATCGGAGCCGTTTTCACACAAGGCGGCAAATGTTGTATTTTACAAGATTATGAATTGTCACATCTGCAACTCCTCTACTGTGAAATTTGATCTTGCATTTAAAGCTGTGAAGATGACAAGAAATAAATCCCCAGAGGTTTCATGCAAATAGAAATACAGTATCTTGTGCTTGATTGATGAGCATGGAGACTAAAATTCTCAACCTAATGGAATGGAAATCTCTTGGGCATGATCTTGTAAATCCATCCTAATTCCCATTCTTACCCCCATCGCTCTGCCATTGTGCCCTAAAGGTGACTTTGATAGATAAATGTCTAGGAGACATTTCCTTCTCAAGTGATGTTTCTTTTCTCACAGTTGTTTTGTTGGCCTCTCCAAAGAAATGGCCAATAAAGGCACAAAGCAGTTGCCAGTTCTATTCAGAAGTGTATGTTCTGTTTTTTTTCAATTTAGACTGCCAGCAGTTTTTACGCAATGAGAGACTTTAATCTTCAGATTATTCCTGTTCAGGTGTATACTGAGAGGTCAAAGGATCTATACTCCATTTGTAATTTGAAGTAGTTGTCAAGAGCTACTTGGTCCTGGGAGGCACTGTGTATTGAAATGCTTCCTGGAGCACTTCTGGAAAAAGCCAAGAGCATGTAAATGAGCTGTGTGCAGGGATGAAGTGGTTACATATGATCCAGGACATGTTAGTGTTATTATGAGGGATGAACAGCGCTGACTTTTCTCCGGAAGTGCTGAAGTGTTGTAATCCAACTTCCCAGAGATGTGTCCAGATTCGTAAGTGCCTGCTGAGAAGCTACTTTGCTGTGGCTGAATTGCTGGAGAAATTAACTTTCTGCTTTCAGTCCCTTCTTGGCCGCTTGCAAAATTCAAAATCCTCACTGTTGCTTGCTTTAACTCTTAAGAATTTGACCGTACCTTAAAAGTATTTGGTCAATGGAGCATCACCTCTGCTTCAGTCTCACACAGTGGTAGCTCTGTGGAGGCTCATAGCTGTTGGTATTCTGGTGAGCCAAAATGGCAGAGAATGTCTGTGTTAATGAAATGGGAGAAGGAGAGACTTTTATGACTTTATGATTTAATGCCTATGAAATAAAAATCCACTTCCAAAGCCTAATGATGTTTTGCAAAGACTGTACTGTATAATCCAGTTAATGTTGGGCAGACTGGCCCCTTTGAACAGTATTTCTGGTGTTGGAGAACAGCCCTCTGCAGATGTGAGCAGTTGGGGGTGTAGGGGCTGAATGGCTTCATTCACTGCTCAGTAGAGTGGGAAACTGTGCCTGGTTGACTGAAAGCCATTTGCTTTTCCTACAGAAGTTTCATTATAGTGCCTTTGCCCAGAAGTTGTCAGCCCTGGTTTTGATGGTCTCTAGTGAAGAAGTTTTGATTCCTATGTCTTTTGTATGTCTTACTCTTTGTTAGATTATCTTTTAGAAAACTCTGATCTCTAAAAATTTTCCTTGTTTTAATTTACTTTGTTCACAAATTATCTAATTTGATGTGTGATTGAACAGGAAAGGGATGCTTGGTTCTTAGGCATTTTGCATTATTAAATGTCAACAAAACCTAATAAAAGTAACTGAAAAAGATGTTAATGATAAGACAGAAACAGATTTCCCACCTCTAGTATGTAATTCAGTATTCTTGTTTATCTGACAGTGACTTTGGAAGAGTTTCTTAGGCCTTTCCAGAAAAACCCAACAACGCTGAAATCTCAACTGTTCTTTCCACTGGTATTTTCACATTTTTTCAAAGTCAGGCCTCAGTGTCTGCGTTTTGGAAGATTTCTTGTCATTTGGTTGTGCTGTCCTCTTTCAGTTCAGTGATAGTTGGGATGGGAAGAAATTGAGGGAGGAAGTAGCACCATGGAAGGGATGGATGAGAGCTTTGCAAGGCCACACTGCTGCTGGAACCTGGAGTTTCCCTCAGTGTTTCACTTTCTGCAACAGAACGGAAAACCTCAGGGGAATTACAAGTTCTTGAAAGCCTTGTATAATTGGAGGGGTTTAGCTGAGTGAGATTTGAGGCTATTTTGTGTTTAGGCTGAGAGTATCGGAGAGAGGTTATGTAAAAAAATTGGTATTGGGTCTTAGAATTTAGCCTTGTATTCCCAGTAATGGAAAATGTGAAAAAGTTTTGAGATGAGTTTATCAATGGCATGCTCCTCTCATACAAATTGCATCTGTAGGACTGTGAATATTTCCCTTGGGTCTTTATGAATCATATTGACATATTATTTCACAGATTTCACAGAATACTCTGAGTTGGAAGGGACCCCACAAGGATCATTGAGTCCAACTCTTAAGTGAATGGTCCCCATATTATTGTCCTAATTCATATGAATTAGAATATACCTTCTAAAAGCTTATTTATAACACATACCAATGCTGTATGATCAAGGATTAGCTGCACTGTGAGTAGAGCTGGATATTAAATTAATACCCGTCTCCTGAAGTGAGGGCAAAAGACAGCCACTGCTGTTGTTTCAGAGCTGTGACCTTTTTTTGAGGTGCAGGACAAAAGCTATGAGTGTCTCCCATGGATTCAGTAAGAGTTCTTAAAGTAAGAATGTCTTAAAATATCGGTCACTCTCAACCGTTCATCTCTGATTTCACTTCCAGAGCCTATAGAAGAGTCTTGCTAAATTGCATTGGAGTGTCCCTTGCCTGGCATCAATTCCTGGTGCATGGGAATGGGAATATGCCTCAGACTTCATCCAGATGGGCTGTAGCATTCCAAACCTAGAAACCTTTCTTTTGTAATGTACAAAGGTGTGTAATTCCTGACCCTGTGCTGGGGGAGTTGGGAAGGGATGGGAAGGCATGAGATCCCTGCAGGAACCCTAGCAAGCCCTTCTGCTTCTGTCAGCTTTAAAATCCACTGTGCTGGGCCAGTTGTCAAGGAGACACTTTTGTTCTGCAAGTAGTAACTGATTTCTGACACATTCATTCCTTCTGAGCTCAGAACATGACTAGACCTGATCTGGCCATCCCAGAGAACATTCTGATAGAAGGAAAAGAGCTAGTTTAAAATGACACACTTTCAGAGCTAAGAGGACTTGATTTTTCTCAGAATCTGATTAATCACCATCCACTTATTTTTAACAGGCATCATGACCTAACATAATGAAACCAGAAAGCCTTTAAAATTAGTTTTATAAAAGAAATGGACACAGTTCTGATGTACATTACCTAATGCAATATGCCAGTGTGGTGTACTGCATTTAATTTGGCCTGGTTTTAAAAGACTCAGTGTAAAATTTATACATATATATATATTTAGATTCCAGTGCTAAGAAACTGTTGCCAGATGAGCATCTGTCCCCATTGTGAATGATTTTCCTGCCCTGTGGTGGTACCACAATGACATACAGCCTATGTGTCTAATGGATTTCTGTGCAGTCATTATGAAATGCAAAAAAAGTAAGTGACCATTTGGAAAAGGCAGTCTGGCATTGTGTGAAAATGATAATGTAATGTAAAAGGAAAGTGCACATTTGCTATGCTGTAGATATTTCAGTGTAATGAGAATATTTACCTGTAGTGCAAATATGAGGTTGTAAGTGATTAATCTTGCCTGTTGTGTGTGTGGTTGGAAAGAAACCACCATAGGAATGCAGCAGCTTCAGGGATATGTTAAATGATGGTTACTTTAATCTTCCTTAAATTTAAGCACTTAATCTTACAGTGAACTATTGGATTGTGTCACAACTTATCAGCAACCAGAAGTACATGAGAAGAACCGGGGAGTGAATGTTTTTCCATGTCATGCAAAATAATACATTAATTTGAAACTTTTGGTAAGCTATGAGAGCATAGATCTGATTGGGTGGCTCTGTGGTCTCCAGAAAGGCTTTATTTCTCCAAAGATTACATCCTGATGGCAGCTTTATTTCATGGCTTCCTGTTGGCAGCTCCCTACTTTGTTGTTTTGATTTAAGGATGGGCAGAAGAGCCCTTGTTTGGAGTCCCAGGCTGCGATGGCATGAAGCCTGTGCTGGGTGCTGGTGCCAAGGCCAGCAGTTGGAATAACATGCTGAATAGGTGTCTCTGCCTGGCAGGCAGCACCAGAATTTATCAGCTCTCAGATCTTTGGTGCCTGTGAAGCAGCTTGGGCTGGAGCTGTTTTAACTTATAATTTGGAACATACCTGTCTTTTGTTTCTGGGTATGTTGTAAGGAGAATAAATAATGTTAACAAGAAGTGGAGCTTGCAGAGTTACAGTCTTGTCATCTCCCATCAAGATACGGTGATGTCATGAGAAAATATTGTCCCAATGAGACCATGCTGTGTTGGCATACCAAGATCCAGCACTTTTTAACATGCTGAAGGTCTGGCATCAAGACAGTTAAATGAGACTTCACCCTAAATACAAGGACTGTGCCAATGCTGTAAAAAAATCTTAAAGTTTTAAAGATGAGCTTATATATTAATGTGATTGCAGTGCCTCAAAAACTGACTTCACACCAAAAACTGTTTAGCATAAAGATACTGAATGTGCTCTATAAGAACAACAGTAAAAGATGATGCTGGCCTCAGGGTTGGCAGGGATAAAATAAATAAATGTGACAGTGGAGATAAAAACCAAAAGGCAACAGTGAGTACCAGCACAGAACTCTCTGCTGATTAAAGCCAGAGACTGCAGCACCACTTGTTTAGCCAATTTAAAGTTTTGGGGGAAGCATCACAGCAATGGAAGTTTTAAGTGGGATTTGAAAAGCAGCACTGAAGAGTTCCGAAGAGTGTTCAGAGAGGAGGAGGAAGTGTGGTAGAAAACAGGTTGCTTTAAAAATTAATGCTGGGAGGTAAAGGCTGCAGTAGAAGGCCTGATGGTAAATGAAAGATGATAGAAGTATGGGTACAGTGGAAGTGAATTCTATGAAAGTGAACACAGAGGCTTAGATCTGGCAAGCTGGAGGAGGAGGCAGTGAACTCCAAAACAAGCTGACCTGGTCAAAGCAGTAGATGAGCGGGGGGTTGGACCAGAGGACATCTAGAGGTCTGGAGTCTCAACCATAGTCTGATTCTCAATCTTATTTGTACCACAGGAAGAAAAAAGGTGGATTTTCTGAATTTCAGGGCTGACAGGAAGGTTTTGGGCTATGATGTTTCATGCCACTTATCTGAAGTGATTCATCACTATTTTATTTGCGTCGTTTCATCACCTACAGTGACTTGTAAAAGTAATGTATTTATGTTGCATTTATGTCATGGCTCTGGCACAGGCTAGGAAAAAGTCCCAGATTTGTAGAACTATTTCTATCTGAAGCACTGTAGGTAGTTTTTACTGCATTATAAAAGAATCAAACATGCTGTTGAGCTAATGTCTAATTTAATTAGCCAGGCACACCAATTTGCTTTAAGAGTGACCATAATCCATGCATACAGTCCTAAGCATTTGATTAAAACATTTTAAAGGAATCAAAGATTTTACTATTCTTAAGGCTGCTGTGGAAACCTGCTTTATTAGGGTGATACTATGCAGTGGATAGTAAAATTACAAAGGAGGAACTTAGAAAACTCTGAATAGACTCTGAATTCCATTTCTCAAAGAGATCAGCAGCATTCATAGTTGGCATATCAAGAACTATCTGGTCTTACATCAAACTGCCAGAGCAAAGACCAGGAACTTGGCCTGACTGTAACCTGAGAGGAATGAAAGTATTAAAGCAATTTTAGGAAAATAGGACAAATAGATGATAATGATGAAGTTCGCAGAAGCAGCCAGTTAATTAATTCTACAGGAAGGTTGGGGAGAAGAAAAAAAAGGTAATAGTTCTCTCGATTTCCTTCCCATAAAATTGGACAAGGGTCTAGAAATTCAGTATCTTTCCTTCTGGGCAGTTTGACAATGTCAGTTAATGATTACTGAGTATTTAAGTATCAAGTATAAGTTTGAGTATTTGTTTTAAAATCCTCTAACAAATCCTAGTTACTGTTCACTTCCACTTTGATCCCTGTCCCAAACCAAAGACACAAATCTAACACAACTGCTGCTTCATGGTTTTCTGCAGGAAAGGGAGACTGAACAGAAAAACTCTTCAAGACAGAGAACTACAGCCTCAAAGCTGACCACTGAGAGGGAACAAGTTATGACATTTTTAAACCCATGCTTATCAGGAATATAAAGCAGAAATTATTAGATAATTTTTTAGCTGGGCTCAGACTCTGTTCTTCAAAGCATCCTGTCAATATCCTGAAGAGTCAAACAAGACAGACCCAGGCACTGCCAGATCCATTGGCTGATAACATTGATGCCAGGGGAAAAGGGTCAAATACATGTTGTTTGACCTTTATCCCAGTGAGGATTAAATTGATTCTAATTAATAGACTTGGGAATAGATGGGTACCTTGGCAGAGTTTGTAATTAATTTAAATTGTTCATCCCATTAGCTTAGCCATAAACTATGCATAATTACAGTGGGATTTTGTGGACAGCCACCCTTATGTTGCCACCTTCTTAATTACAATTTATTGACTGCAGTGCTGCAGAGCTGATTTGTTTTGGTTAACATAGATATTTCTGTTGTCTTAACGCTGCCTGAGTAAATGTGTCAGTGCTTCATTTATGGCAATAAAATTATTTGAAAGCACAAATGTAGCTCTGCTGCATCAGCTGTGCTTTAGGTGTGTGCCTGTGAGGTAAACCTGGCTCTCAGTGTGTAACCAGTGACAGTTGGACCTCTGAGTACACTTAACCGACATAAAATTATACATATTTTGAGGTGGTATAAAAATGATGCCTGGGAAGACTGTGATTATCCTGCAGTAAGACACAGTTTTAGCTACAGATTAGAAAGATTATAAAGGTGGAGTGGCAGTTGGTGTGACCTGGCTAATAATATATTTCTTCCCTTATCTCAGTGGAAGAGCCATTTAAAATAGGTGCAAATGGAGTTGAAACTTGACCTCTCATTCAGCCATCTTCCCTTCTCTTGGGCAGCACAGGTGTATCCATGGGTACTCTTTGTCATTTTGGTAGATCCTCTTTCCCAGTAAGTCCTGGACTAGAATCCTGCTGTCAGAATTTCTGTGAGTGCTGGCCTGGATCAGAAAGTCAAGCTTCAGGCACTGAAGATCTTAGTTCAGTGTTTCTTAGATGCTCCACTAAGGAGCAAATGTCTCCTTTCTGGCCTGGCCTACATTTATAGAAGACAGCAGTCACCACTCAAACAACCATGGTCTTTTATGTGCTTATAATTGGGTTTTTTCTATTTGCCCTTTGAATCACCAGGCACACCCAAGATTTTCTTTGTGTCTGAAGATCTGACAAACTTGCACCATTTTACCTAAAAGCAGAAATTTTTAGGTAATCTTTTTACTGGACCTCGAGAAAAAACTCAAATATACCAGGCCTAAATTATGGGAGTATAGAGTGTTGCTGTAAAGACACTGAGCAGTTCATCTTTCCATGCTCTTCAACAGCATGGATCAGCAATAACAATGGGCAGTCAGATATTTTCTACATGAACATTAAATTAGTACTTGTCTTCGATCTGTCATTTCAGTCTCCTTGCTGGCAGTAAACACAGACAGCTTGTCTCTGATCAGCACTTCCCTGGGCGAAGCTTGGTGGAGGGGGAATGGAAAATCCTGACATCCCCTTTCAGCAGCTTGGTTTGATGTTGACTACAACCTCCAATTCCCTGTACCCAGCTCCTAAAAAACCTTCCCTGTGAGGACAAACTCAGCCTTAAGGAGACGAGGTCATGCTTCCAAGTGGGATATTAAAGACATCCAGCTGGTACAAGTGCTTCTTTCCCAAATGGTAACAGCTCAGGGCTGGCTCTGGCCACAGTGAGCTGATCAAGAATTATGTCAGAATATTTCCAAGGCCCTTGGGAAATGCAGGAGTCCTGCCTCACTGATCCAGGCTGTTTGATTTTGGGTTTGGGATATGCTGGTTGTGCAATGCTGCAGCTTTCTGCTTCTTGTTACTGGTTTGTAATCCAGGCCCCTTAGAGACCACTGTCCATGCTGTGTGGAAGTAGGTTTGTGTCTTCAAAAGCAAAGTCTTTAGCCATCAGAAGGGGTTGCAGGGTCTGTTTCCCTGGATGATGATGTGCAATGTGGCAGATTGTTCTGTGACACCTTTTCTGATGAAAGGAGGGGGATGTGTGTGTGCACACATGTGTGGGAAGAGGATCTGGCACTTTGCATGTCCTTCAGAGCCAGAGTTCAGCAGTGGGTCAGCCAGCTCCTCCTGACATCACTGCACTTGTTTACAGCTCTCACTGAGCTTTCCTGATGCCTTTGCCCACTGACACTGTCTCATCTTAGGCCAGCATTTGTGCAAAATCAGAAATTTAGAGGTGCATCTTACATCTATAAAGGGATTTTAGTTCCTCATCCTCACTGATGTGAAGGGGACAATAAAAGATAGAAAATCCTTAACTACTGAAAATAAATTATGTTTATAAAATATATAAAATTATAAACTACACATTTTCAGGTTGTCGAAATTGTAAACACACTAAATAAACAGAATGCTGGTTATAGACTGAAAAAAGATCCATCTCAGAGGAAGTTGATATATTTGGGATGAAGTTAGAATGGTTTCTTTAGCCACTGGAATCAGTAAAAACAGTTAAAACATTTTTGGTTTGCATTTGAGTCTCAGATTTAAGCCAAGTGGTGTTACTTGTTTCAGGATCCAGGTTTCTAAGTGTAATTCCAACACAATCCATCCCAGATCCCGCACTGCTGCACGTGGGGATTGCTGTCCTTCAGGCCATTACTTCAGTTGGGTCTGTCGCTTCTATTGCAGTGGAAGCAAAAAGTGAATGTGAGTCAACCAAAAATAGGCCTGTTTTTTTAGGGCTAAATTTCACACACTTTCTTGGAGCAGTTTCTAGATCCCCAGTGCTCTGAAGCTGCTGGCAGGGAGGGAGCCCTTCAGGCAAAGAGCTGTGTTTGTGTCTACCTTTGAACACACTGAGAATTATTGCGCCTCAATATTCTATTTCTGCCCCTCAGCTAAATCTGTTACTGACCAGGTTACTTTATATAGTTTATTTTATTGGAAAGTCAGATTTGTCTGATGTTCTGTGATAACCTAGTTGATTTTATGTTCACATTGAAGTGAATTAACTTCATTTTGCATTGCAGTGGCCTGAAAAGCATGCAGTCACATCCAAAGGATGGTAACTTCCAGGCAGCTGCAAGTTAGGAGTATGCTAAAGCTGGATTTTGTGACTGCCTGACCAGGCCCTCTTGTTTAAATAACTACCATTGTGGCAGATTCTGAATTTGAATTGCTTTGATCATTTCTGGGCAAAAGTAATAAACATGTGTGTAGCTTTTGTTTCTCCATTTAGATATAATTTTATTTAACCAGAGCTGTGCTGTTTTTCACATTTTTTGAAAGCAAGGTAGCTATTTGATCTTAACAGTGTATTGAAAAATATTGTATAATCAGTGAAAGACCTTTTTAAAGCCATGCTGTACCCTTGGGGCGGGGGGGGGATGTTCTGGGAGCTTACAGTCCTCTGATCCCCATCCTCCTTCTTTGACTTAATAGACTGAGAGAGTTAAATATGTCCTGAAAACTGCCATTTGTACAACTCATGAATAGATTTTAGAGATTCTGCCCTGTTGCATAGCAACAGCCACCATTAAAAAAAATAGCATTTTGTAAAGCACATGAAAAGATAGGCAACCAGTTAAGCATTTCAATATTGAAGCTTTCTTCTAAGCAGTACCCTTTATTTCTTCAACTAAAATTCTTACAAGAAAGGCACCTTTTGACAGCTTTTGCATGGTTTGAAAATGGTAGCAGTTCCCTTTTCCTGGAGGCAGAGAAAGGCTTGTAGGGGAGCTTGTCTGGAGCATCTGCTGGTGTTCAGTTTATACACAAATTTAAGGCAGGCTATTTTAATTCCAATACTTCTCCAGTAGCCTCACGGAAGAAGTTATTTTTTCAGTCAAGAGCTGCATCCTGTTATGTACATGGATGATCTGGAGCATATTTTAGCCCTTTCTGGAGGGCAGTTTATAATGACAGCATTGGAAACATTATTCACCCTTAGGTTTCCATAGCTGTTTTTGTTGCAAACCTTCTCCCAGCTTAACAAATTTAAACCCTTCCCTAGTTTTTCTTTTCAGTGGTGTTTTGAGTGTAGCATCTAATTGATAAACCTTTGTGGGTTTTTTTTATTTTTATAGAGCTTGTAGAGAATTTTTTATGTATTCCCCAAAATAAGTGAAGTGCTGGTGAATTGCTCATCATGATTTAGCTTAGAGCAAAACTGAAGGTGTTCTGAATTAAAGCTGACAATTCTTTAAACTGGTAATGCAGCATAACTAATGCTTTTATAAGCTGTGCAGGGTCTAGCCTAAGAGTCAGTGCTGTCCCTGGGGGGATTGATGCAGTGGCCAGCCCTCTCCACTGGAAGTTAAAACCACCCTGCATTTAAGGTTAGGCTGCTCTGCTACAGAATTCATCTCAGAAATAGAAAGGCAAACTCTACTGAAGAATCCACTTCAACTGGCAGCCAGGGCTCTTTAATTCTTCTTTTACATACATTCATATTGTCAGGTTTTTTCCATTTTGTTAGTTAAGAAGTAGCAGAGTTTTCAGTTAATTGTTGGTTAAAGAGGCAATTTTTGGGCAGTTTTGCCCAGTCGGGTGCAATAACAGTGAATTGGAGCCATTTTTTAACTCCTCATGTCCTTTTCTCCTAACATTACCTTGTAATCTAACTTTTGGATTTTTTTTTAGCTTTCCAAGAACAGTTACTGTTCAGTGTAGACATAACTTTGCCTTGTAGTAAATGTTTAACTCTCTTACATGAACATTTAACCTGCCACAGGTTCTTTACCTGGAGGGTTATATGCAATAAGTAAAAATAATAATTTTGGAAGAAAAATGTGCACACAGCTAACCTTCCGTGATGCTGAAATGTCCTGTTGGACCTGGTAGAAATTTATTTTTCCCCTTTGAAATATTATTTACTGACTTTCTATCCCTTGATCTCGTCTGGTGAGCTTGCAGGACAAAAGGGTTTTCTGCACCTGCATATTCACCCTCCCCACAATTTCCTGAGATCTCTGTGGACATTTTTATAGGAATCTGGATTATAGGGATGCCATGCCAAGCAAACGGAGGCGGCAGCAGCACACTAGTTATTTTTGCAGGGTGGAGTATTATATTTCTATTGGTGGATGTCTCCAAAGCCTTACCTCAAATACAGAACTATTCTAACCCCTCTCCCCACCCCCAGATATGCCACTTCTTCTGCTTTGCAGCCAGAGAATTTTACTGCGGGATATTTCTTTGTGTGCTTTGGATCCCCGGAGCAGCGGCTGCTTCTCACACATGGTGTGGCAAGACATTCACCATTAAAAGTCTGTCCTTTCTTCCCCCACAGATGCTTCCAGGGACCTTCCAGGTTGGCAGCTTGTGGCCACTTGGTGCTTTTTGTTGGAACGTGCACTCGGTTTGACCCTGTCCCAGCGTTAATGGGATTGTAAAGGCTGACTCCTGCCTGACCTCTTCTTGCAAACAACCCTCACCCTTCCCCTTCCTCCTCTGCTCTGAGCAGAGCTGGGAAGAGTTGCTCCCAAGGCAGTCTGGAGTCGCAGTTCATGCTGCAGACGAAAGCAATTGGAAGAAAACACTGGGAAAAAAAAAATCAGCATGGGGCCACCTGTCCTTACATAGTCCTGACTGTGAGAACAGTGGGCATTTGTTCCCTTCTTTTGGGGGAGCTGGTCTTAAATGCCCGTGTGCACACAGAAAATCACACATTTTCTTTCCAAGGAAAGCCTCTCTTGAACAGCAGGCAGGTGTTGACATACTCCTCTGTGATTTTTTAGGTGCTGTTTGGTTTCTTTCAGAGGGGAAAAAAAAGATGACTGGGGTACAACTGGAACTGACTGCTGTTTAGGTGAATAATGTTAATCCCATTGAGTGCTAAGTCAATATATAAACTAATAAAAGTTCTAACTCTAGACTAAAAGGATTGGAATTCACTCTTTTAGTCTCCTTCTGAAGTCTCTAGCCCTAACTTTTAATCTCATTACTATATGGTACTCCTGGACTCATACCAGTTTATAATAAAGTCTATAGTTTGTGTTTACCAGGGTGGCAGGATTAAATTTAAATTCAATTCTTACAGGCTTTACAACTGCTAAATAGTAATCTAGAAAAGCTTGCATGTAAAATAGATATATAGGCTTATTCTCTTAATTCTCCACCTTAACATGCAACCTTTCTCATACCTGGCCCTTACAGCTTTGATATTTGCTGTGGGAACTGAGAGAAATTCGCCACTGGCCTGTTTTGTTTGCTTACCTTTATAGAAGTGTCACTAACGGGCTGGGTTAAGTATTTTGACCTACTTCAGGCATCACAAGATTCTTTTTTTTTCCTTTCTAAAGCAAAGATTGGCTTTTCATCCTGCAGGGCCACACCTTTCCCTCTTCCAAGTTAATCAGCCTTTAGCTGCCTCTCCCATGGAGAACTCCTGAAAGAACTTGTCTGCCTTTGCCTGGGGCCAAGAGAGGGGAAGCGGTGGAGGAGAAAACCCTTCTGCCATTGACAGGCAAAAGACGGGGAGCTTTTGAGGCTGTGGGATTTAGCTTGCCTTTCTCACGATATGCAAAACTCTGCCAGGATTATGGGACATACTGGAATGCGTTTTTTCGGAGGACAGACTGTGAGTTAGTACTACCAGGCTTTGTAAATATAGGGGGATAAAACTGGCATACTTCAGTGGATTATCTACACTTTGTACTTCCTAAAAGTATGCAGGAACTGAGTGTTGGGCGCAGAAAGGCTTTCTGTGTTTGAACAAAGGTCTGTGCAATTACAGATACCAGCTCACACAGAGCAACTTTTGTTCCGCTGGACTAGGAAGGAGGTTGAAAGGGGGAATGAAATGTGTTGACCTACCAACTACTTCCTATCTCTCCTGATCTGGGGCTGGGAGTTGTGGTTGATTTGTGGAGGCAGCAATAATGAGATCAGGCAGGAAGGGCATTCGTGTCTCTCTGCAACACTTTAGTCTTCCAGGGTTTTCAGATTGTATCAGGGAATTGCTTAATGAATCATAAAATGGAGAAACTTTCAGAATGGCAGTTATATCTGCTAATCACAACCCACCTTGTGCTGTAAAAGACCAACAGTGAACAGTTCCTTACTCAAATACAACCCAGATAACCTAAGGAGAGTGTCTAGAAATAGCAGATGTTTGGTGCCATTGTAGAAGGACATGTTTCCAGTACTGCTCCAGCTCACTAGAGGCAGAAATTCTAGCACAAGGGGTTTGCTGAAGTTAAAAGTGCCAAAATAATTGATGATGTAAAATGGCAGCATTCCTTTGCTGCTGTTCTTGAATTGTGCTAGCAATAAAATGGGACTGAACAAGTTAACTAGCTTTGTAAGTGATGTAACGTTAGCTCTGAGCTTGTGTCCTGCACTAGTAATATCCTTCAGTCTCTGGAAGTACTGATCATATGTTTATATTGTGGTTGATAGCAGCTTCAGTCTAGACCAGTTTATTTAAATTAGTGGCTTTATCTGATTTTGCAGTGGTCAGAAGCATAACTCTTTTTGAAGAGTTATGGTGAAAGTCAAGCTTTGGCCCTGGTGTCAGGACTGGGGCTTCTGGCACAGAGCCAGTGCAGGTCTCTGTTAGACAGTCGTGCCTTAGTCCAACAGCAGCAAAACCTTTCCCTCTGACTCCCCTCCGACCTCGGGGCAGGCCTCATTAGCAGATTAAATCCAGAGTTAAACGAGTCCTCTGGGAGCAGAGGATGCAGCTCCTGCCCCTCCAGCTGAAAGGATTTTCCTAAGGTCAGATAAGGAGTTCTGTGACTCCAGATCAACAGATAAGGTTTGTTTTGCAAAATTCCATTAATAAATCCTGGGAAAATCTGCACCAAGTGTGATGTCACAGCCCTTGCCTACTTTGAAGTTCATCAAGGGGAGGAGGGTACGTAGAGTTCCTCAGTTATCATAAATCTCTTCTTCCCGGTGTCCAGTGGCAGGATCCTGCCCTGCTGCCTGCAGCAGCCTGGAGTGTCAGGGATGGCTTTCCCATTCTACCTGCCCCCCTGGCTGCTGCCAGCCCGGGGTCACGCCGAGGTAAGTGCAGGCAGGAAGCCTTGGAATGGGATTATCCACCTCCCCGGGCTCCTGCCCTCGCCAATTTTCTGGTCAGTAACTCTGTGAAAGGAGAGTGTGTCTGGTGCAGCAGGGACAGGCAGGCAGAGCAGGATCGCGAGAGATGAAGGGGGGGGAAGAAATAAGGGCTGGATTCTTTCCAGGATGGAAAACTGTCTGTCCAAGAATTTATCCAAAATGCAAATTAAATTTTCCTCTGTTCACCACTAAGTTACAGTGAATGGGTGGCTGTGCAACATCCGGATGGGCTGGGAAATTATGAACATGGTGCCTCTCCTTATTCCTTCATGTTTTCCACTGTCCAGACAGAAACTTCTGTGTCTGTTGGAGTCATTCTCAGCTTCCATTTGGGACACACTTATTGCCAATTTAGACTTACACTTAAAAAGGAAGGAGGAGGCAGACCAGACTCGGAGGCCCATGTCTACATTTGAAAAATCATGCTTCCTAATAAAATGGACCATTTCGGAAACCACAGGTCTGGACTTCTTATGAATGCAGAGTCCTAGAATCCCAGCTGGGGCAGGATGAAGTGAAGTGGTGCCTTTCTTGGTGTTTACTGGGCAGAGAATAATATTCCTGTATCTCAAGGGTTGCATCTCAAGGGAAGTGAAGAGCCAAGTGTTTGGGTAACTGGAGCTCACAGGGCAGCAGCAAACAGCCCCAGGCCCACAGTGCCTCATCAGGTCAACGGGGAGCAGAAGGGTTTGTTTTAGTAGCATTGAGAACATGGATGATCATCCCTAATGGCACATTTTGCAGAAGAGGGTGAATGCAGGAGGGCAGAGAACTGAGGAGTTTGTAGAAAATCTCAGGAGGCATTAGGAGAGTAAGGATCTAGAAAACGTCAGGAACATCAGAAAAATGCTGTATTGCCTATGCAGAAAGAGTAAACCAAGCCCTCCCTAAAGATGTTCAGGAGCAACAGAAGCCTCAACTGTGAGACAAACGCAGCAACTCCAGACATGTCTTGCTGTAAAATCTGATGTCCTGGGAGGCTGGGGGGAAGCCTGTGCCAATTTAGTCTGGCCAGATGTAAGAGAGAAATTGAAAGTCTCATATGATCTCATAGGAGCAGTCAAGCTTGAATTTGGACCAAAAGCACATTGTATTGTGTTCTGAGTTTTATCCATCTGTAAAAAGTAGCAGAAATAATGGCAGGAGCCCTCACTTCCCACTGGGTCATCAGGGACCTCTCACAAAAGAATGGCTTTTTATTTACTGCCTTTCTCTTACACAGGCTGAAACCTTCACCTGAGTGTGGACAGTATCAAAGACACGAAAACTTCTCATGAAAAAAAGTCAGTGCTGAAATTGATGTTGTCAGCAGGATAAGCAGCAAATTCTGTCCTCCCCACATGGCCCAGATTTTAACAGGGTCACCTTGCAAGACTTGCTTATAGGATATTAAAGGTCCCAGCAAAATTGTTGGGGCATAAAAAAATTTATATCCAAGAGTTGCATCATAGACAGATGTTCCTTTGACAGGTCGTCCTTTGCTTAACTATTCTTCCACGTATATTTCCTGACATTCAATGCATCAGTGGCAGCTCCTGGGAATAGGAGGCTGTATGGATGTTTGAAACAGATTGAAGTGAAGAGTGAGGGATCTACCTTTTACTTAGCAATAGCACTGTGAAGCACTGGAGTATTAGATATGTGAGGGCAGTTTCCTGCCTTACACTTTTCTTGTCTGACACCTTATTTCTCTTCCTCTCCTCTTCCTGTCCTACCTTCCATCGCTCTTCAACAAGTCACTTAATTTTTTTAGTGTGTGCATTGGCTAATCCAACCCTGCAAAGAGGGTGAAGTTCACCCAGATGCAAAACTCTGTGGGCATCAAACTCAATGTTTGCAGTTGATATTTTGTGGTGGTTTTTCCCTCCCCTTTCCATGTGGGCTGTGAAAGGGAGAACAAGTGTGCATGTGCTCACAGCTGAACAGTATTTTGTAAATACTTCCTGAGAGCTTGTGAAATTTCTCACATGTTCTTGATTTCCCTTCAAGTCTGCAGTGTACACATGAAAAATATTCCTCAGTGTAGCCCTGGGATCAGAAGTGAGTAAATAGCCATCAGTTTTACAAGCTTTGAGGAGATGCCAAGCCCTGATGGCCAAGGGTGATACGCTGGGACTTGGGAAGCCAGGCCAGTGCACAAGCTGCAATTTCAGCCATATGCTTTCTTACAGTTTTTAAGTGTGATCACAGCTTTTTCCTTGAAAATTACTTCCCCTGAGATAAGATTTCCCATGAAATGTCTCTGGCATATTTATACATGCTCTGAAGTTTCTGGTTAACCAGATTCATTAGTGCTCTGGAGAATTTGAGGATATAAATCTTATCAGTCTGGGTGTGTTTGTGTTCACAGATGTGCCAATGACATGGAAATGGGATTAATTGTAAATGTAACTCATTTAGGAAATGGTTGAGGATTTGAGTACTTTGACATTTTAGCCTTGCTCAGGTACACTGAAGAGCTCTTTGACCCTGCCAGAGATTAGTTTTAGTTCCAGTTATGAGATAAGCTTAACTAGTCCTTAAAAATAAGCATGTTAAAGCTCCCTACCAGAGATTGTTGTGGGGTAAGAATACTGCACACATATTTTTTTTTTATGTTTATCTTGCTGTTATTAAGTTATTTGCAGGGATTGAGCTATAAGCAGTGATGCAATTCAGACCTTGTTCTTTCTGTTCCTTCAACTTTTGGAAAACCCTTAAGATTCTTTAATCTCAGGAGGTTAAGCATGCTTCTTTTTAACCACTAAAAATCAGTATACCGGTCAGATTCATACAGACTCAATACACAGTAGTGTGAGAAGGAACTATAATCCTGGATCATACGTGCTTGGAAATAGCAGCATAATTTTGCATGTTCAATGTAGCAACCATTTCTTCTTTCTCTTTTGGATCTTGCTCTTAGAGTCACAGAGCAGTCAGCCGATTGTAGTAGCATGTTCCATTCAGTAATTTATTTTTTGCAGAATGACAGTGTTATAGATGAGCTACCAATTAGAAATTAGTATAAAAAGGATTTATTGATTACAGAAATTTAGGATAAAAAGACCACGAGCAAAATGGCAAAGTGTTGAGCCAGGGAGTCAACACCGGTGAACAGAGAAGCACACGTCTCTCTCACCAGACTTCTCTGTCCACGGTTTGTCTGTCTGTCTGTCCTATTTTTATACCCCTTAGATAGCCCCGGGCTAGGGCCAGGGTATAACAAAGGTGTCCTTTTCAGTGTGTACAGGTTTCATCGTGGTTGATAGTCGGTCTCCGCTCTGCAGAAAAGGTTCTCCAGGAGAGTTGATGACATTGATTAAGTTTCCGGGCAGTCCATTGTGGGGGCCAAGGACTCGGTGATGGTTCTGTCCCGTTATCAGTCCGGTCCAGTANGTGCCTCACCACTTATAACATGATGAGCGCTGAGAAGACTTAGTTGAAGAGCCAAAACGGTAGATCAATCCATTCATGGATGTCTTAGGTAACAGAGATGAAGTTATATTCCTTCCAGTAGCCTTATAAGAAATAGAAAATAAGGTTATGTACTCAGAAAAAATATTGTGGTTAGATCGGTTTAGCTGCAGATTAGTGTTTGAAGGACAGTGGTGGGAGCCCCAACTCAAACTTGATGTTTTTGCCTCACTAGAAAGAATTGTACTGGACAAAGCCCCATGATGAAAGTTAATGAGCCCGGTGACTTTTCAAGATATTTCTATTTCTGACCTCACTGATGGTGTAGAAATGCAGATAGGGCTGGCTGGTTATGTCTCATTGTAAACCAAACCCATGCTCCATTATTTGAATGTTTGTTCCATGAATATTCAAGATTTTCTTTGTACAAAAAGCAGTGTTTAATTTTTACTTTGATAAAAGGGAGTGGCAAATGAAATCTTGCATATAGGAGCTGCAAAATAAATTCATGCTTGAAATTTCTCACTTTAGAAGTCTGTGGCAGGATGAACATTTGTTTTGGAATGCACCTGAGACACCAGCCTGCAATCAGCCTTGCAAATAATTACTAGGCTGAAAAAGTACATTTTACAGCAGAGCGGATTTTGTCTCCAAACATAAAACAAGAAGTCGAGAACACACCAGATATTCAGGAAGGTCTGTGGTTTTGGGATAAATTTGTCATTCTGTACATGTGTATAGCAATAACAGGGAGAGATTAGAAATGACATGATACAGAAAAATTCCCAAACATTCCCTATACCGGTCATGTTAGGCTTGAGATCTGATTTTTTGTTTTAGTTTGTGTTGCTTGTAAAGAATCTGCAAACAGAGGATCAGCAGTGGGACCCAGGTCCCACTTGATACTCCCCATGTAACAGAAAGTCATTGCTTGTCTAACATGAAGGAAAACAACAGCCCTGGCAGTGAAAACACATAAAAGATTTCCATCGAACTGCTGAAGTCAGAAACATGTTTTAATTATTTGAGATACGAAACAGAAGCAGTTTGACTCTAACAAAAGTTTCTTGCTGCAGATCATCCTGTGGGGTCGGACTGAGAGATGCCTGAAGGAGACCACGGAGGAGATCAGGATGATGGGGACAGAGTGCCACTACTTCATCTGCGACGTAGGAAACCGGGAGGAAGTCTATCGGCAAGCCAAGGCCGTGCGGGAAAAGGTCTGGGAGAGCACTCATGAAGGGGCTGAAGAAGCTGGGGGGGCTCACTCTGAAGTAAAGGAGGCTCAGGAGGGACCTTCTGGCTCTGCACAACTCTCTGACAGGAGGGTGCAGCCAGGGGTGTCGGGCTCTGCTCCCAGGGAACAAGGGACAGGATGAGAGGAAACAGCCTCAAGTTGCACCAAGGGAGGTTTAGATTGGCTATTAGTGAAAACATTTTCATGGAAAGGGTTGTAAAGCATCAGAACAGGCTGCCCAGGGCAGTGCTGGAGGCACCATCCCTGGAAGTGTTCAAAAACCATGTGGATGTGACTCCTGGGGACATGGGTTAGTGCTGAACACAGTGGTGGAGCCGGGTTGATGGTTGGGCTTGATGATCTCAAAGGTCTTTTCCAACTTTAACAATTCTGTGATTCTGTGATTCAGTATTTAATGAGAAAAAAAATATATTGGGAAAAAAGAAGGGTGACCATGCAAATAAGATTGTAAAGTCCAGCTACCTCTGTGAGGTGATCCAAAGGATTACAAGGCCTTTAGGCAAGAATGTCAAAAGCTGTGAAAATAACAATGTATTTGGGCAATAATGACAATTCAGCTCTAATGGAAATGGCTGATTTGTGAGGAGAGAATAGTTTGTCACAAGTAATTTGCCTTTGTTTTGCAGGTGGGTGACATCACCATCCTGGTGAACAATGCTGCTGTGGTCCATGGGAAGAGCCTGATGGACAGCGATGATGATGCACTGCTCAAATCCCAGCACATAAACACCCTGGGACAGTTCTGGGTGAGATAAGCTCTTGTGTCTGTGTAGTCACAGTTGGGAAGGAGAGTGACAGATTACAGCCAATAGGTCTTTCTAAGGGATTCTTGGTAAAAGAAGAGAGAAAAAAAGTGTCAGGGGCAAAGGCCAGAGGAAAGTGGTCAAACCCCAATATAATTATTTTAGTAGTACTCAGTGTTTGATGCTCTTTATTCCCATTCTGTGATTTCCAGTGAAACATTTGATGTCTTTGTCAAAGCCTAAGCTCAAAGAGGAGTTTCCTGTATGGTGATGTGAAGGGAACATCAGAGCAATGTGGGACTACAGGGAAGGGAGCTGTGAAACTCAGTCCATCTTGAATCAGCCAATAGAAATGAAAAAGAGCTTCTCGTGATTTCATCACTTAGTTGGAGACTTTATCCCATAAAAGTTCTTAAGCATAGAAGGCACTCTGTTCATGGCCCTTGTCTGGGGGTACTGCTCATATATGTGCTAGGAAAGACTTGGTTGTGTTTCTACACAAACTTTGCCCACTTAGAATCTCAGAAAACAACAAAGCAACAAGGTCCTCTGCCACTCCTTTCGTGACATAATGAACAGGACACTTGGGCTTGTTGTGTCTGTGTCACCTTACTTTTTTCAGTCAATGCTGCTTTTGTTGTATTACTGCTGAGAAAATAGTTTGGTTATTTCCTTTTCTTCTGTTAACTCTCTTATTCTTCAGACCACCAAAGCATTCCTGCCAAGGATGCTGGAGCTGCAGAATGGGCACATTGTTTGCCTGAACTCTGTCCTGGCCTTGTCAGCCATCCCTGGTGCCATTGACTATTGCACCTCCAAAGCCTCATCCTTTGCTTTCATGGAGAGCCTGACCCTGGGGCTGCTGGACTGTCCTGGAGTGAATGCCACCACAGTCCTGCCCTTCCACACCAGCACAGAGATGTTCCAGGGCATGAGAATCAGGTCAGTCCAGGGGAACTAGAATAAAGCATCTCATTTTAAATGAATCATCAGAATACACTCCTAATTAATGCTTCATTTAGTTAAGAGAATTTGATGTCTCATTTGGCTGCCTGGGAACAGAGGGTCACTTCAGGCCACCTGGGACTCATCAAACTGGTTCCTTCAGTGTGCTGGGATATTCCTGCAGCCTGTGCTGGGGGAGACATTGACTGCTGCAGAGAGAACTGGAAGCTGGTTTTCCCTGCATGTGTTCAAGCTGTACCAGAGAGGGAGGGGAAGCAAACTGCAATCGAGGTCATGCAAAAGGACCAGTCTACAAACTACTTGAGAATTAACAGTACAAGTTCCTTCTTTATTCACTGGAATACTTAATCCTATCCCAGTGAAAGGAATGACAGCCATTTACTGAAGTGAGACTATCAGTACGTCCTTTTTACCCCTCTCCAAGAGAACAAGTAATGGCTGTCCAAATTAATCTTTTACAATGGGTAAAATAACCTGTTAATACAGACTGTGCTCTCTTAGTCAAGAAAATCTGCAGGAGCTGAGAAAAACCTTACGTTTGGTATTAAAAGCACTGGAGGGAAGTATTTGTCTTTCACCTGTCAAGGATTTGAATCAAGCAAAAAGAGGAACAGAGGGTAAAAGGAAAAACACCATCACAGAAAAGACAGCATTTGGTATTGGTTGGCATTCAAATTAAGAAAAGCCCTGAATCAGGGCTCTGATTACTCTCTGCCTCTTCTCCCTGAGAGCACCAACATGTATATTCTTAACTGTTTAGCAAACCCAGTAGTACTGGTTGGAACTGGGCTTTCTGCTTTTGGGCTTTTTGGCTGGAACCGGAATTTTCTGCCTCTTAGAGACATAGCCAGTCCTGGGTATGTTTGAAGGCCAATAACCAGCAATAACCTGGAGTAACAGGACTTGGACAGTGACACCTTAAAGAAGGAGCTTGGTTCACATGTAAATATTTTATATTTATTTCCTTTTTTCAGGTTCCCTAGTCTCTTTCCTCCCCTCAAGCCAGAGACAGTGGCGAGGAGGACGGTAGAAGCTGTTCAGATGAATCAAGCCTTCCTGCTCCTTCCATGGACAATGCATGTTCTTGTTATCCTAAAAAGGTGAGTATTTCCTTTTCCCAGCAGCAGCCTGGCCACGTAGGGAGGGTTGGCTCTGTGTCTGTTCCTAAGGCAAAGCTCAGGCTGACAGAAGCTGCTCTCTCATCTCTGCCCTTGAAAGACAGTCATGGAAGGGAGACACTTTCTGAGATTCCCTTTGGAGATGTTTTGTCTTTGTATAACCCCTTATGAAACCAGTTTCATTCCCAAGATTTGGATTCCTCAGGTGTAAATTGGATTTATATCTAGGGAATTTCATGATAATTAACTTACACAGGTAATTGATTGGGATTTATTAAGTCATTTGTTGGACTCCAGGCTTTTTATGGTGCAGAATTTCTGAACTGTAAGACCTGGACATCCCACCTCCATTTAGAGAGCATTGCCTATGTTACATCAGTGAAACTATTAAATCAATATTTTTGTGTATGATCAGGACCAAAATTTTAAGGTCCCTAGGGAAAAAAATCATAACTTCATATCCTGGAACAAGCACTGAGAAAGGACATTCACTGTTGTGTTTCCATGGCAGTTTGCACTAAAGCCTTTGGAAAAGCTGCTGCAGTCAGGAAGTGAAACAAGGCAATGAGACTTCTGTGGAAAATAATTTCAGTATTGCATTTCAAACAAGAAAAAAATAATTCACATTAAATGCTTTGCTTTGAATGTAAAATTTGTGGTAAAATTTCCCAGAAATTCTGTTGACAAGAAAAAGGGCTGTTCCATTTTATTGTAAGAATTAATAGGTTATTTTCCATTACAGTAGCTGTCAGAAAATCAGGTCTCTGTCTATACCTTAGGATAAGGAGGCCACACACCTTGGACAACCAGAGAATTCAGGTTAAATCTGGGTATATCAGAGTACAGTATTTAGAAGGAATAAAACGTAATGGTGTCTTCCAAGTTACAGCTTTTACAGACTTTTTTGGATAAATATTTCTCTGGAGGAAGAGTGACTGGATGGAACTTTCTCCCTGTAGGCCTCCTCACAGCAGGAAACTGATGCCAGTTTTGTCTGTGTCTCTCACTAGCTGATATTTGAGCATTTGTATATTTATGTACATAAATGCATATTTACATATGTCTCATTAGAACAGATGGAGGGGTTTGTCTCATCTGCTCATTTTCCTTCTGCTTCTACTCCAGCATTCTCCCCCAGGCAGCACTTGAAGAAATCCACAAGTTTTCTGGGACCTACACCTGCATGAACACTTTTAAAGGACGAACATAGACCTGATTGCACAGGGACTGTTCTGCAGTGAGCCCAGCACAAGCATGAAAATCCTACAGGACTGTGAATCAGCAAGTCTTGGCTTTCAGCCTGTTCATGTGACTTGTGCTGCTCTGAGGCAACACATTTCTTGCAGGTCATATCCATAGTAACATGACCTTTGCACAGGATTGAGTGAGTGGACTGTGGACCCTTGGAAAGAAAAACAGAAAGTGTGAAATGTTTCTATGATGTTTAATTCTTTAGAGTTCAACTGTTAAATCTACTCATAGTTTTAAGATGTGATTTTTCTTTCTTAAGTGTCTGTTGGCTCTGTCAGTGGAGAGGCAGCACATCCAATCCCAAACACACTTTGTGCCCTCTCTCCGGAGGAACTGCCCCTGGTTTCATTTCAGCTTTTTGAATGGGGAACTTCAAAATTACTTTAAAGAACTAAAAGATATGGACATCTAATGGATGCTTCCTTCTCTTTCTTCCCTTTCCATCCCATGATGAAGCTGTCCCCAGCACACACTGGGGAAGGAGCAAACCATGAAGCAATGTTTTCTTTGCTAAAGGCCACCCAGGACTTCTCTTTCTGGGCCCAAAAAAAGCTGTTGTACTTCCCCTCTGGAGGCTGGTCAGGAAGGATCAGGCAGCAGAGCTGAGAGTTTGAACAGTGGAAGATTCTTTTTGTCACTGAACTCATATGTGAAATTGTTCTGATTTTTTTTGTCCATTTAGGATAAAGATTTTTAGCATTAATCACAGATTGCCACACATGTAGGCAGCAGCACACTGGGGATGAACTAAATCTAGAACTAAAACTAGAGCCTGTTTGTACAAACATACATCCACTGACATAATCCATGGAGAGGAAAATCCATTGTATCAATCTGCACAATGAAGTGGAATAATGCTCTAAGAGACATTACTGTCATGCTCATGAGATGTGAAATTTGGGAACACATTTAGCCAAGACCTGATTAAATGCATTTTGAATTCATCTGGGAATAAGCCCATTGTGCTTTAGGGACATTGAATCAGGCACTGATCAGCCAAAAGTGATAAATATACTTGGACTGAGGTGCCAGAAGCAGCTAGACATTATTTATTTTTGCAATGAAATATTCTCTTTGACAGCCTAGGAAGGGCAACACTGCATTCCTGTGCAAAATGCCATGAGCAGCACATTGGAGCACTACTAACAGAGGAATTCATATAACTGCAATACAGGAAGCAGCAAGTCTAACTGGAGATGCCTGAATGAAGTGCCTCAAGGATGGATGTGTGATAAAAGGAATGAATTTAGGGCTCCTGACTCGAATTTCGAGCTTTTCCATCGATGTCATGTGTGGCTTGGAGCAAAATGCATCATCTGAAAGAGCACCCTGACCTGCAAAGCAGATATTTCTAGTGTTTCCCTACCTCAGAATTGCAAATCTGACTACCTAAATGTCTGTTGAAAGCTCAGCAAATTCAAATGCAATGTGTTGTAAAAAGGAAAAGCAGTATTTGTTCATAGACCAAGAGGTTCTGTACAAAAATTTAGATGAGGAAAACTCCATATGCCAAAATACATCATCTCCTAAAAGACATTTGAGGTGCAGCAGAAAAGCTGTGAGCTTTGTTTAAAATCCTCCTTTGGTTCTGCCATGTTGAGACCTGCTACTGAGGTGCAAAGGTGTGAATGTTAAAATCAGGTCTGACCTTACTGCAGACCACTGGATTTCTCCCTTCTGCAGCTCTCCAAGAGGAAGATGCTGCCAGAAGTGCCACTGTTGAAGTCCCTTTGCCTGGGTGAGTGTTTGGAGGGGCTCTCCTGCCTCAGTCAGTGCAGAACTATAACCTGGAGCACTGTGACACCTCTGAACATGTTCCTTAAAATGCAGTTTTCCTTGGAATTCCTGGATGTCTGAGACTCTCTGGAGAGGATGAAAAGAAACTTCAATCTCTGTGATTTTGAGGCTCACCCTAATAAATGTTTCCAGCTTTATTTTTTGTCAATTTTTTTGAGAAGCCCACCTCACTGAAAAGTCAAGTGCCATGAGGGGAGAACCCTTCCAGGATCTGCCTGAAATACTGAAGGTAACAGGTTTATCAGGAGAGGTTTGGGAGAGGAAGGTATGGTGATACCAACTTCTCCTTGTGCTCTCTGATCCATTCCAGTTCCTCATTAGTCCCAGCTGGGTGTGCCAGGCTTGTAGCTGCAAGAGCAAACAGCCGTGGTGAAAGAGCAGTGTCCTCTTGTAATTCAACCTTTGCTTAGATTCTGTTTATTGCTAACTTCCTAACACAAAAGTGAGGTAAAAACACACACTGGAATCCCCATTCATCCCTAAACCCTGTCCCTTAAACAGATCTGCTCTTTCCCTGCACCACACAAAAGATGTTCCCTAACAGCACACTAAGTGCTGTTGATTTCTTTCTGATGAATATAAACAAGTCAGGGCATAGCTGAGATTCATCATCTCTCATACACACACAGAACTCCCTCTCTCTCTTCCCCCAGGGTCCCAGAGCGGACAGCAGGTCAAATAGCAGTCACAGTGGGGGAGAGGGTTGCAGAAAACAGAAAATAATGAGGAAAACATTGACTTTGCTTTTCAGATAGCTGGGAAGAGTTGGGTAAGAGAGTTACTTCCCTGGTGAGTGTTGCGAGATGGGATGGTTTCCATCCAGAAAGCAACTGCAAACGTGGATGGAGACACTGAAGACTTTTTTTTAATAGAAGGGCTCCTCTGCAATGCTGCTGAGGTCTGCTGGGACCTTCCCACATAAGGGTAGTGTTGGGTAATCCTGAAGTGCTGCAAATATGTACAAGCTCTGTTGAAGCCTAAGGCCACCTCTGATGAATTTCCACCTTTTGACTTATTTAATTCTGATCTTCCCCTCTCTCTGCTGCCTCCTGCTCTCCACTGCACATTTTTTTTTCCTTCTGTTTTCCTATGTCATCACTGCACTGTTCTGTGCTACCATCTTGAAGCCAGATGTCAAATGAGAGTCTGGAGTAAACCGAGATCAGGGTATCCATTTATATATGCTGGAGGAATCCAGGTGAAACTACAGGAGCACGTCACAGGAGTCTCATAGGAAACTAGTTTTACTTGCTCCAAACTCTGAAGAAGTAGAGTCCTCACTATTGCTTTTATACAGGACATTGCTGCTGGTTTAAAATTTGAATGATAGAGAAACATGAGCTGGTCTGGGACATGTTTCCCTGACCAAAAAAAAAAAAAAAAAGGACAAATTTAAATGGGAGGATTTTTCAGTTCAAGGTGGCTTCAAGGGCCACTGTTTGTATGAAGTGATTTTTCAGAATTAGGCAAGGCAAGGCAGGGAGAGGAGTCTTTTGTACAGGAGTCTGATCCCTCATGTTTGATACTTCATTTTGTGGTTTTTGATGAAAAAAAAGTGCATCCTCATACAGCCTTGGTGAACTTTAAAAAGGTTGTTCCAGCCATGTCCCTGCCAATGGCATGTTTTTAGAAGCGTGACAAAAAAGAGTGGCCCTGAAAGTGGGAGCTGTACCCTCCCCACTCACCCATTGTTCAGTTGAGGTTAAAAAGCAATCGAGTCTGTCCCTCAGGTTCTTCTAGAACTGCACAGAAAGTGCCTGGGCAAGTGATTCTGATGTTTGCAAAGAGAAACTTGTTGTACTTTTATGTAATGTGTTAATTAGTGTGGGTGGGTATGATCAGATCTAGTCTTGCAAGCCTTTCCGACAACTCCCTGAACACTCCCACCTTCAGATATTAACAGATAGCACTTGCCAAAGCTCCTAAAAACCCAGTAACAGACTTAATGCAGGCAGGGCATAAGTGGGTGCATGTATTTTGAAGAGAACACATCTGCTTGTAGCAGACATTAATTAAGCAGGCCTAGTGCCTTCCTCGGATTGAAATGCAACTGTTGAGAAAAGAATACAGGGTTATCTCTTTTGGTTTTATTTCCTCATGTGGCTTTAATAAATTTAATCTAGGTGACAGCCACTTTTTTGACAGCACTGGTTCCAAGGTTGGGGTAAAGCAAGATTATGTCAAATGCAGTATTTTGCATTTTTACCAACCACCAGCCCTGAGAATGAAAATATTCTGCACTGTTTGTAGCTCTCACCTCCCCGGCACTAAGATCCTGGTATGTTTGGAGTCTCAGCAAACCTGTCAGTCACCAGCAGCAGTTGCATTCTCTAGGAAACAGAATCTTCTTTGACCTAATGCTTTTCTGAAGGAGATGTTTAGCCATGAGTAGTGGCAGCCACAGATTCAGGGACTTAGAGAAAGACAAGAGGAAAAACAGAACATCACCTGTTCCCTGCAGCTCATTCTCTCCTATCCTGTGTTTCCTGTGGGAAGATGGCAATTCAGATACTTCTTACCCCCCTTTACCTTCTGCTGAGGTCACCTCAGCACCTTCCTTCAGTACCTGCAGGAAGCTGAAGCTTCAGCACAACCACTCCTGTCTGTCTTCCAAGGAGCTGGATCAGCAGGTAAGGAGTGGGAGAGCAGACAGAGGCTGTTCCAGGGGGCTGAGCTGCCCCAGCTGCAGGGCATAGGTGGAAGACACAGGACACACCTGATTGTCCCCTGGACCATCGAAGGCAGCAAGTCCCTGCCCCATTCCTGTCATCTTTGCTTTCAACATCACAGTCTCTTGTTCCTGTAACAGATCCTGTGAGCAGAAACACACACTGACCCAGCCTGCCTGGACTGGACTAAAGGTACAACCCTCTGAGACAATTTATATCTTCACACCTTCCCAATGAGTCCACACTTACTAGTTCCTTATGCTCACCTTTGCTATGGGCATTGTGACACATTAGCACAGAAAAAAGTTAAGGCAAATATGTGATGTATTTTTATGCATCGTGTAATGATTTTTTTCTGCGTAAAACTAGAATAATTCCTCGTTCAATAAGGGAAGAAAGCACTGTAATTGAAGTTGGAGAGTGACTGAAAAGTATATGAGAATACAAAATAGAAGATAAGATGCAATCTTAGGGGGAGTGTGATGGCCCTAAACAGACAGAGGCAAGATCCCTGAAGTTATATAATAACAGAGGCGTGTGATTTCCAGCCAAATGCAAAGTCTATAAAAGAAGCCTGTTGTTGCTCCTTCTCATTCCAGTGGGTCACCATGCCCTAAAAAACAGTCAATTAATTTTGTAGCTTGCTGGCTTGGAAACTCCAATATGCTGGTAACTGATGGCTGACTCTTGTGTTTTTTGAGGGAGGAAAAGCAGCCCAAACATGTAAAAACAAGGATCAGTTTGACACCCTACTCACTTCTTCCAGCTGCAAGGGCCATCGTGTAGGTATTACAAGGTATTACAAGGACATGTGGTTCTCTGGCTTATGTCAGTAATCATCCTGACCTGGTGGTCCTAGGTAGATGTGGTTCCATTTCCTATTCTTTTCTTAAGCAAAAGCATTTTTTAAATACAATTTTTATTTATCTGAGTTTGTTTCCTCTGTATTGTACAGGCCTTTCACAGACAGGCGTCCTAGACATGAAGTTTCCCTGTCTATGTTAATCAAATGATAAATCAAAGAATACAGAAGTGAAGAGTTCCCATTGGATATCTTCCTTCCCTAAGCCATGTGGAAGGAACTAAGGAGAGGAACACTGTTGGAAGATCAATGCCTTAAGATCAAAGCCTGCTGGCTTCTGTCTGAAAATGACCCCGGCTTCCAAAATTGTCTTCCTGTAGGTCCCTGGAGCATTTGGCACCGAGTTTGCTTTCCTGAGCAGGTCACTGTCACAGGGCACTGCAGTAAAGGCTGCACATACAAACTCTGAACAGATAGATGTAAACTTCCGGTCCCACAGGACACCCTTGGAAACTCCAGATGAAAGAAGGAGATGACATCAGGTAACTAGTCCAAACCCAAGCTGAGGGAGGGCTCTGTTTGTCCATAGGTGCCAGAGAGCTGGGAGGACAACTCCCACCTCCTGCCTCAGATCTGACCCCTGACTGGAGCCTTGGACCCCCATGTGCAAACCCTGAGCATCAGGAGTGCATGAATTGAGACCTTCCATAACTTTTTTGCATCAGACACTTTGGGGTGTAGCCACCAGCTGCCCTTGGGCATCACTGTTGATCTGATCAGCGTTCCCAGACTCTGGGCTGGCATATGGCAGCATTAGCTTCAGCCCTAAGATAAGGAGGCAATTCCTTGCTATCTTTTTCCAGGAAAGTCAACTGTTAGTGCCTTTATGCAGAGAGGACTGAAGTAAGTGCAGGGTGATTGGGTTCCTGGGGTGTTTTGGCAACGTGAATACTGCTGTCATATGGAATAAGAAAAAAGGGCTCATGTCAGAGGAATGTTAACAGAAGATAGTAATGACAATAATGGAAACCAAGTGATATCCAAACACAATTCCTGTTCCCAGAGTCTGCTGGGAACACTGATTCCCTGAAGACATGTCACAGGGAAGTCAGTTCACTCCACAGTCTTGCACCTCCTTCAACTCTGCCTACTACAAGTAGCAGCAGAGGTGACAAGCTCATGATCTCTGCTCTCTCAACTTTTAAATGCAGCAAAATAGGTGCTAAAAAAATTAAAATCTAGCCAGCAGAGAACAAAGCAAATTTTTGGGTCAATGTCAGCCTTGGAGAATGGAGGAGTCTCTCAGGTTACCAGAAAAAGGAGCCACAGCAGCTCCTCTCTGATTCTTTGAGGTCTTGAGCCACATCTCCCCTTGTTAATGGTAAGAAATGTGGAGGAATATGTTTGACTCAATTCAGCCATGGGATTAAACCGAATCACAGATCAGCTTGCTCTCTTCTTCCCAGCAATAAAATACCTTGTATTCTTTTCTGAACTCCCATCAGAGCTGTAAATTCATGGAGAACACTTGTGGAGCCAAGGCAATATTTTACTCCTGTTCTAAGGACTTAGCAAAAGACACAAGAGAGACACGAGCAAGCACAGTGATGCATCCTTTGGTGGCTGAATAGTCTGTAACTGTCAGTATTCTGATATTTTTGACTATACAGTAGAAGTAATCTGACATGTTTCTCAACTGTCTGCTATAGCCAAAAAGCTTCTTCACCCACATCAACTATTACAATATTTTTTATCTCTAAACTGCATTCAGTTTCTCTGTTGTCCTGTTGTTTTAGCTGAGGTTTAACAAGCATGTTAATCAAATGATCAAATATAGCCTTGAATTTCTTTAGAAGTGATCTGATGCTGATGTAGAGAAATAATTTTAAAAAACCAATGTGGGTGTCCTGTACCAAAGTGTCTCCTTATGTTAGAAAGCACATAAATCATTTACAAACAACTCAGTTTAATTGCACAATAGAATTCTCTGCTTCCATCATCCCAGGGATGCAGCATTGAGCCTCTTGACCTCATCTTGTTTTACACATGCAGAGTCAAAGCACCTTCATTCCAGTTTTAAAAATAAAATACAGAATTTTAAGTTTTCTTATGTAAAAACTACTGCCTGGCTTTGAATTCAAGCAAGTACACACAGCTCTTGATCCCACATCAATTATGAAAATAATGTTAATTCTTTCAAAGTCTGAAGCCCAGGATTTAGGAGCAGTTACCCTTTCTGGCTGGAGATGTCACATTTCCTGTGATGCAATGTAGGAGGTAGAGTTGCAATCTTCAGTATTTCCCTTTAAAAAGCTCTTCCCATTGCCACTCAGAGTTGCCAGTGGCTCCTAAAGGCACAGAACAGAGAAGTTCTATTCCATCTTTCCCCTGACCTGAGTTCATTGGAGAAGAGTGCTTTTGAATGAGCCACAGGAGCCATGCTGAGTTTATTTTAGTTGGGTTTATATTAGGTCTGATTTCTGCTGATCCCTTCATTTTTCATCATTTCATCTGTCTCTTCCAATTGTTCCCATTGGAGGGGGCTGTGTTTGGAGAGTTCCTGAGCCAGAATGCTGTGCTTGCAGATTGTTCATCTCTGCACCCTCCCCTCAGGCAGTCCCTCACCTGTGCCTTGTGCACACCTTCTTAGACATTACCTCTGCAAACTGCCCTAAATATCTTCCAAGTTGTTCCTTTGAAGCATGAAGTGTAGCTAAGCCCCAGAGAGCTGTTACTTCTGTTCATAACTGCACATTCTGTTTAACACCTACACGATCCGAATTTGAACTGGGAAGGACTGGGAGGGAGTGGGTGGCCAGAACCTCACTTTATGGTTAGAGGGGGAATCATAAGGTAAAAATCATCTGTTGAAAAATAGAAACGTTGTGCAAGCCCCAATACCCAGCACTGCTGCTTGATTTCTTCTGATAGTTTACCATATACAAATAGTAAAATAGATTATTTTCAGGGTACTTCAGAATGTCCTTTTGCAGTCTAAAGTACACATCCTTTAAGCAGCTTGTATTCCAGTGATCTTCATTACAGCCAGCAGCACTGCTTTACATGGGCAATTCTTGCTGTAAAAATCAGCCTGTTTTCTTTCAATGGATCATTTTTACATAGATTTCTTTCAGAGTTTCATTTATCAAATATTTTATGCACATGATGGTTCTCAGCCAATGATTTCCTTGCAAGTTCTTCACTGTAGCTCTCGCTTTGAGCGCTTGCCATTCATTAATGTACAGTTTTCCTGTGGAACTGTCCATCCCAATCACATGGTGGCTTTGCTTTCTCCTGGCTGGATGCCTTCCAATCCCACAGAAAGCTTTCTAGGGGCTCCAGGATGTCTGGTGATGACTGTGAGATGGCTTCTGGCAGCAGTGTTAATGCAAACGCATATTTGAGTGTGTTCTCATGACATATTTCCAATCCTGTGATCAAAAACGTGCCTATAGACATTTTCAAGGGAAAAAAACCCTAACTTGGGATATTGTCAAAAGTGCATTTGCCTTTACTTACAGCAGAAAATTTTCACAGTTTGGTTTTGTTTCTTTCACTGGATCCGCCTCTCAGCCTCAGATCATCAGGGGAAAAATAATCACACTGGAAATCCTGCAAAGAGTTCATTAAAATATGAGTGACCTCCCCACATCAGGGCATGGCATATTTCCACATGAGGGGAACGACATGATGGTATTTTGGGATTTGTGTTGCTGCATACTCACCCTTTGTTCATTTAAGAAAATAAAGTGGACTAGAATTGTGCTACAGCTGAGGTTTGGGAAGTAAGGAAATGCAGGAAAAGCACTGCACATTGTTTGACTCTCACCTGTGCCAGCTTGGCCCTGCCAGAGCACTTCCATTTGTTACAGACATAGGAAGGGTGACAGAAAATGGTGCAGTCTCACCTGGTGTCACACAAGGAGATAATTTATGATTGTACTGCTGGTACAGCCCTTAGGGTCACTGAAAGGCCCTTTGGTGGAAGCCAACATCATGAGTTTCTGACCTGGCTGGGGTTGCCAAAATCCGGGTCTGAAATCCCAACAAAATATGGTGTTTGTTCATGATCTGCTGCTCAATTATTTCACTCTGTATGGACAAACCCCAGTGGCAAATCTCTAATCGGATTTTCACACTTGCCCTTGACTCGTTGGATTAGATTTCTGCTTCTTCTTAATGCCATAATTACAACATTTCTGTGCCTTAAACCAAAACATGGCTTGGAAACCCAGCCCTGTGGCTGCTGCAGCCCAGGGACGTTCTGGGAGAAGGGGGAAGGAATCTGCTGTGCTGAATTGGCCTAGAAATCACACAGAGGCTCTGAGGGTTCAATCACAGAAATGTTTGCTCAGTGGACACACGATGAGCTTTTTTCTTGGAACTTTGAGCAAACGTAGCCTTTGTTTGCATTTTTCTGTGGGATTTGTTTACTGTTCATTTGTGCTGCACATGCTGTGAGAAATTAAGCCATTATGCCCATATTTTTTTTTCCTTTCTCCTGCTTTCATTCCTTCCCCCTCCCTTCAAAATCCTTACAATTCCTTTCACTCCTTGGTGTTAACAGGACAAAAGAAATAAATACTTGAAAGAAGATACAAGCTGTGTTTCTGTTTGATTTTGGAGCTGCCGTGGTAATCGAATACCAGTCTGCAAGGTCAGGAAAAGAAAGGAAGAAATAACTGCCCAAAAACTCAGACCGTGGGTCTCATTGGCTTTTGCCCAGCAATTTCCAGCCACATGCCCCGAGAGCTGAGCAGTCACTCTGTAAATCTCTGAGTGTTTCATATAGTTTCCTTGTCATGTGGCCATTAAGTTTTATAACCTTTATATTTCAAGGGAAACAATGAACCCGAATTCCTTCAAAATGCCCTAATAGATCCCACATGTGAGCAATCTTTCATATTTGGGTTGCTGTGTAGGTACTGAACCCTCCTGTGCGTGGTTGGTGCTGGCCCTGGGCCTCAGACGTGCCTGGCCAGGGGAGCCACTCCTGCTGTGGGTGCTGTCCTCCTGCTGGTGCTGAGGTCACTGCCCAGCACTGAGCTGGGCTGAGCCCTGGGGCTGCTCAGGGACAGGGGTACACCCCACCCTGAGGGCATGGAAACACTTCAGGGTCATAAATGGGAGAGGGGAAGGGAAAGGGAAGGGAAGGGGAAGGGAAAGGGGAAGAGGAAGGGAAAGAATCACCAGTCCCAGATCCAGCATTGGTCCAGCTACTGGGATGTCATTCTTGGTTTCAGCATGGATCCATCTGCATCAGTCCAGCTGATGGGGTGTCCAGGATCCTGGGGACACCCCCCAGACTTAGGAGGGTACCTTTTTATGGACAGGGTTTCCCATTGTCAGGATTGTTTTCTCAGTTTCTATGCAGATCAGGTGTCACACATGTTCTTCAGATGTTTTTGGAAATGGGTCAGAGGTTTTGTGGGTCTCTGGTGATCTTGATCCCCTTTAGAGTCCCTGCTCACTTCCCAGACTCATTCCTGCACTTGTGCTGTGCATGTCTCCAGGAGCATGAACAAGGATGCTTGTACCAGGAAAGTGCTGCTCTTCCTCCACGTGGGCCCTTCTCCAGCTGCATCTTGTTCTCTCTCACAGTTATCAACACAATCACAATCAGGGATTGTTGTGTTATCAACAACAATCCCTGATTGTGATCAACAATCCCTGCCTGTTACTGCCCACAGCCCTTGGCTGGGTCCCCCTGCTCTCAGTGTTTGACACTTCCACATTTATCTCCTGGGATCCTACAGCCCAGGGGTGGGGTGGGGTTCCAGTGGAACCTTTCAGAGCTGTGGGAAGGGGTGGGTCATGGAGCCCCCTGGGTGATCCCAGAGAGTTTGAGAAGCCCCAGAACCCCAAGCTCTCCTCACGAGCTCATCAAAGGCTGTCAGAGTCATGGGTTTCCCTGTGCTTGGCTTTAATTTAGAATCACAGGCTATTCTGGGTTGGAAAGGACCCCCAAGGGGATCCTCCATTGAGTCCAACTTTTGAATGGCCTTTTACAGGGATTGAAGCCACAGCTTAGGCAAAATCAGCACCATGCTCCAACCAACTGGGCTGATCTCACTGAATTCCTTTGTTTTAAGCATCATTCCTGGATCTCTTGGTGTTGATTCTGACTCTGGAGTACAGGGGTTGTGTCTGAGCTGAGCCTGTTCCAGCAGCCACTGGGATTGTGCCCCGAGTGCCTGGATTGGAGCATTGTGTCTGTGAGGGTGTGTATGCAGCCATGGGGGGCAAAAATCTTCCTCAGGAGCCAGCAAGAGCTGAAGAATCTGCCTGAGAGGCTGAAAGGTTAATTTCTGGTTGCTGCCCTCTTACATTTTCATGATTTGAGATGGCTTTTTGGGAGCAGGGGATGGAGGTGTTGGGATTTGTATGTTTGTTGTGGTGTTTTTTCCTGGTTTTGTTAGGGTTTTTTCCCCCACAAACAGAAGCCTCTAAGTTGGATACATGGAGAAGAGGACATAGATTTCCTTTGAAGCTTGACCTGTTAATTGCCCTCCTGTATTTTTAAAGTAGAAGTTGTCTCTCTCAAGGTTTTCACAAGCTCTTTTCTGTTATGAACAAACTCTGGGGTTTGGGGCTGAATTATTAAAATGGCTGCATCAACTATGTGCAGTCTTTTTTAAAATTAGGTGATTCTTAAGCTGCACCTGTAAACAATTTGAGCTTCATTGCATTCAGCTTGCCTTTAATTATGCAGGTATGGCATCATTTGAAGTAGTTTTGCTTTTCTGTGCAGTGGCTGGAAGGAGCAAGCAGGGAGCTGTGGCACTGAGCTCTGTGACTGACTTTCTCTCCTATTGTAACAATCCTGTTCCTTTTTACCCACCCATGACTAATTCCAGCAGTTTTGAAGAGGCATTAAAGGTTTGCACAACAGATTCCTTGTATGGAAATTATACATTGTTGGTATTTTGTAGATTAATTATCTTGATGCAGTGGTGAGTACTTGTGCTAGCCCTACTGTTGAGGAACACAGGTACCAGGGGAGTTTATGCCACGTGGGCTGAGGGGGGTTTGTGTAGCCTCAGTTTACTTACGTAGCAGTTTGAAGTTTCATGTCTTCCTGACAACCTTACTTGGCTCTTCTCAGCAACTTTCATGCCTTGAAAACATGGAGCATTAGATGGGAGGGTGGTGCTGGATCATGTGCTTTGGTAAGGGCGTGAGGGTTTTTTTATTTCAATATCCTCTTTGTAAACTGGTATTTTGCCACTGTGGTGTGGGAGTGGTGAAGTTTGGAATGGATGGTGTCACTAAATTAGTGACTACATCAGGACTAGGCCAGTCTTCACTGCTTCCAGAGAAACGAAGCCATGTGTCAAGGCGGGGTCATCTGCTGACCCTGAGAAACAAGTTTAATATTGTTCTTAGACCACAAGGAATTTCCACTTATTGTGAAGCTGTCAGACTGTTTCTGCCCTCCCTGTCAGTGGGACAGGACCTCTGTGTGTGCAGACACACTGCAATGGAGTGTTGGGCACTCTGATGATACAAATGTAAAAATAACAAGTTGTCTGTGAGAGTCTCTCCTGGACCTGAAGCAGCTCAGGTGTATCAAAGCCAGAGCACAGCTGTGAGGTTCCTTGTCAGGTCAAAAATGATAAGGTTTACAGGAAGTATTTGTTCTGCTCCAGTCACAGGATCTTAGGTACATCCTAAGTCAGCCTCTCAGGGAGGTGAGAGCAGGGTGCCAGAAGGAGGAGATGGAAGTGTGGATTTTGGGGAGCCCAAGGCTGAACACCGAAGGGAGCAGCAGCTGCTCAGTGGAGCAGGGACAGCTCAGCAGGTCTGGTCTGTGCCCTGCTCTGAAGTTGTGCCCAGTTCATTGAGAAGCTCATCAAATACACTTTGTGTTGCCCTGAGGAGTGTTGGGAACAGTCCTGAGCACAGCAGGAAAACAAGGATTGCCTGCCAGGAGCGCGTGTTCCGGGCAGCTTTTCCAGCAGTTTGCATCACCAGCCCTGAGCTCTGACGTGTGGGATCAGGAGGGGCAGTGAGGGTGTTCACAGAGCAGTGCCCTGCACAGCAGGGGCAATGGCAGGGCTCCTTGTCACCCAGGTTGTGAGCACAGGGGCACCAGGGGTGGGAAGCTGTAGATTACCAGGGAAAGGGAAACTGCTCAGCAGCTTCTGAGCAAACCTTGGCTGTATTCTGGAGGGTGAGGAGCTTATGGATGCATAAAGGTCTGTGGATCAGGGAATCCTGTTCTCCAAAGAGCAGCAATTGGCCATCTTGATACCCACCAGCCTTTCCTTCACTGACTTTATGGGATTTGGAGTAATAAAAGCCCTTTAGGGTCTCCCTGCTTGTGTTCTGTGCCCTGCAGCTACTGCTCTGTGCTTTGCAACATTTAAATTCTTCTGTCAGGTTCCTTTTGAGGATCCTGAGCTGCAGAAATGAGGTGATGGACATGATGGGTTAACTAGTATCTCAGACTGTGTGCCAGTCCTCCAGGGGATCAGGGATCCATCACAAGCTACTTTAGGAAGTGCTGCATCCTCGAAGAGCCAGAGGGTGAGGGGAGATGGGGGTGCAGGGGGTGCCACTGAGCCTTGGGAAGGCTGATAAGCTGGAACACCTTGTCAGGCAATGTTGCTGACTGTAGGGCTTTTGTGTTTGCTCTTGCTGAAGTTTAGAGCATAAATAATGATTATCTGTGCAGCGCTTGGGCTGTGCTCTGTGCTTGGCCCTGTGTCCCAGCCCCCGCTCCCCTCGGCAGGGTCAGGAAGGGAATTAGAGGCGGTGTCTTTGGCTGACATGAACCCGCTGGGGAGGGATGAGAGGAGGGGGTCTTGGGGGCTGGGTTCAGAGCAAGGTTAGCCAAATATCGGATAAATTAAGCAAGAGAAACAGACAGCTCAGCTTGCAGTGAACTTTTCACCCAGCTAACCTGTTCCTCACCCTGCCTTGCACAGGTGGAGTGCGATTGGAGCACAACCCTTGCTCTCCCTGCCTCCCTTCGTGCTGTGGTAAGGCATGGCCAAGGGGAGAGCAGGAACTGTTTTGAATCCAAGAAATATCATAGCTCTGATTTCTGTTAAAAGAACCCTGAAGTTAACACCAGTAATTGCAGAGGGATTAGTCCATATTTGCTGCAGGGTGAATGAAGACAGATAATTACTGGTCATAGAGGATTGAGAAGAAATTCCATGCTGGAGAGGGTAAGGAATAAATGTGTGTCTAAACAGTGATGATTAGAGATTCTTTGTGGGAAAACACAAGACTGGTGGAAATTCTGGTGTTTATTTCTCTGACTTTATTCTCCATTTGCGGTGCAAGTAAATACAAATAATTGCTGACAGATGTTGTAAAAACATAGCATTATGCTGACCATTAATTTCTTTAGGTTAATAATAGATACTGGTAACTTGACATGGTGTACTTGGCTCAAACTCACATTACCTTGTTAAAGTGGGCTGTGCTCCAGCTGCATGTGTGGAACCAAGTTCTGGACTTCTTTTCTTGACCCTTTCCTAAATCCTCACAATCTCCACTCCCTCCTCCCCAGAAAGCTCCGAGCAAATTAAAGTTCCTGGGTTTTAAGTAATTGCTCCATCACAATCAGTGTGCAGTGGCGAGGCCTGAAGTTTTTGATTTTCTTTCTTGGGCTGTATCTGTGGTTTGTGGTGTGACAGGTCTGTTGGAGAGCAGTAATATCTTGCATTGCTTCAGTCTTGGGTTGAAAACCACTGTGTTGAAATTGGGACTCTGGGGTTCTCTAATCTTCCTTTTCTCTCATTGTACGTAAGGAAAGTCTGAAACCAACAGCAGCTCTCTAATGCACAATATTTCCAGGAGCCAAATCCCATAATTTTTTTCTGTTTGTGCCTAAATTCCATAGAAGTCCAAAAAGTAAAAAAACATTTGTTGTAGAACCCTCTTAAGAAACTCGTACTGGCAGTGCACTTCTGGAGGGTAGATGCTGGGAGCTGTGAGTCTGAAAAGGGAAGAGCAACCTGGCTCTTCCCTTTTCAGGCTCACAGCTGACAGATAAAGATAGATAAAGCAGCCAGATAATCCCTGGCTTTTGGAAGCTAAGAGCCTTCCTGGAGCAATGAATTATTTCAGCTTTGCCTCCTGCTCTGCTTCACACACAGGGATGGCTCCTACCCCCATTTTGGGTCTGGGAAGTTCTTGGAACTACCTGTAAGTGTCTGCTCACACTCAGCTCCTCAGCCACTGCCAGGTTTAGGTGACTGCCTGCAAAGGAGCCCCCAGTATTTTGCCCACAGGTGAAAGCAAACATGGACTGGGTGACAAAGGTGTTTTACAGCCACGATTCTGCAGTTTGAGAAAAGAGGGTGTGGAAGGTGTGGAGAAAGGGCTTCCACTTGTGATGTGGTTACTGTTGAGTTCCTGAGCCTGCTGATGCTACTGGTTGTTGATCAAAGAGTTTTTCTTCTCCTGCAGTTCTGTAAGAAGATAAATGAGTTGAGATGTGCACAAGGCAGCACCACCTCTGCTGCCCCTTCCCCCGCAAGGATGGGAGCTCTTGGGTGGGTTTGGTGAACCCAGAGAAGAGATTCTGTTCAAACTCACTCTTGTTTGCTTGGTTTGGGCTGTTGCATTGTTTTTCTGGTTTGGTTTTGTTCCCTCAGGATGGTTCTGGCTGGCTGATTTTACAACCTGTACCTTCAAATACAAATTCCACCCTTGGGGAGGGGACAGGGCAAGGACAAGGTCAGTGGTCATCAGATAAGTGAGGCTACTCCTTCTCCAGCAGTTCAGGCATATTCATCAGAGCTCTAAGTAACATCATCATCTTGCCAAAGACCAATTTGCCTGTCTGATCTGTCAGAGTGTATATTCTCCACAAAACTTGCTCCCTTTTTGATGCATTGGTGAAGTTTCCCAGAACTGTTTGGCCAATCACTCTGTGGCTCCAAACCCCTGCCATGGCAGGCTGGTGGCTCCTACTGTATTTTTTACTGCCCCTTGAGTGACACCATTTAAATGATGAGTCTCTGAGATGATTCATACCAAAAAAAAGATCTAATAATTGTTACCAGTTATTCAGATCAGTGTTACTGATTTCCCGCATCCTCCCACTGGTCCCTTGAGCTCCCCCACCCACTCGTTTTTCCTAATATTTCCCAGGATTTCTGGCTGTAGGCTCAGGATGCCCTCTTCTGTGTTAAGGAGTAAGTGTCAGGCTGTCCCCAGAGGAGCATTTAGGGTTTGGCTGCAGCAGCTTGTGTGGACAGATCTGAGCTGGAGTGGAACTGGGAGGCAGGAGGGCCCACTAGCAGCTGCAGGGAAGCTTGTGTTTGTGGCACATCCCTGATGCCTGTGCTGTGCTGGCAGGCTCTGGGGTGGCCACTGCAAAGCTGACTGAGTGCTGGATCTGCAGGGTTGGGGTCACAGGACCAAGCTGGGATCTCTGGAGCAGTTTGCACAGGACCAGCTCCACACTCTGCCAAGGCTCCCACCAGGAGCTTGTGCTGCCACTGCTCTTCCAGCTGAGGGCTGGGGTTGTCTCTTCTCTCACAAATGAAGTTCCTCAACTCATGAGGCTCATTTCTGTATCTCTGTGAGCTGAAATCTGCATCCTGCAGTGGTTTGTGTGGTCCATGCAAACAGCTGCCACTGAGAGCAGTGGAATTTTCAAGCAGCTCCTCTGTCTGGCCCCTTTTCCTCATCATGTTCTCTTTTTGGATCCTGGTGCATTTTTCCTTGATCTTTGAGTCCCTTCAACATCTGTATTCTCATTTTCTTGCCTTCTTTGCTCAGTCTCTCTCTAGTGATTTGTTTTTGAACACTTGTTTTTGCCCAGAGTGAGATGGATCCAGAGCCCAGGGTTGGAAGAGGCTTCTAGCTACCCACAATGAAATATTTGAGGATGCACTGATATTATGGCAGCTGAACCTCTAAAGTTGATTTTGGACCTATTTTTGGCTGTGTTACTGTCTTGTGCAAGGCCTTAAAGAAACTGTAGACATACAGATCTACAGAGGTGTCCTAAGCAAGGGAAAGAGCTTCACCCTTCCTACTTATGAGCCCCAGGAGTGGGGTTTGGGTCTGGCTGTTGGTTCCTGGGAGGTGGGAGAGTGATTAGTTTGAAATTTGTGCTGTCAAAAATTCTTATACAGGAAATAAAGAGCCCCTTCTTTTGTGGAGCTCATTTCTTCACTCTTGCTGGGAGGGGCTGGGATGGCAAGAACCCAAAACCTGAGTGTTCTCCCCAGTATTTGAGGGATGTTCTTTACTTTGCAGGCAGTGACAAGGAGAATGAAGGTATATTGGGGAAACAGGACACAGAGACAAGGTCTCAGTTAGTAGAGGACCTCTTTGGATAACTAAAAATATTCTGTTCATTTCCTAGACTCCAGTTTTTTAAAGGAAAAAAAGCCCTTTGTTTGAGGCTTTCCTACAGAGGCAATATGAAGATATTGAATATTTAGAATATTTTAAAAAGATGTCTATCATGTAATCCAGGCCTCACACAGGATTCCTGGACATTCTAGTGAATTTATGGGTTGCACTGGTGCAAACAAGTGAGATGATGACAAGGCCTGTGGCTTGTTGGTCCTGATTGACTCTCTACAGCTTCCTGAAGGGTGGTTGTAATCAGGTGGGGTTGGTCTCTTTCTCCAGGCAGCACTGACAGAACCAGAGGTCACGGTCTCAGGCTGCATCAGGGGAGATATAGCTTGGATATTANGAACCCCTAGGGCTGTGCCCTGTTCCCCGTCCCCTTTGGGAACCTGGGGCTGTTCCCGGTTCCCTCTGGGGAGGAGCCCGGTGCCGCACGTGTGAGCTCCCACAAAGGAGCAGCAGAGACCCTTTCCCCCTTTCCCCCTT